>CM057821.1:71274033-71596533 GCA_030067965.1 Latrodectus elegans | reverse complement strand
GTTTTGGGACAATGAAAGAGTGAAATTTCACTTCTTCTGAGTGAAATCCACTCAATTTTTTTTAAGATTGATGGTCATCTGAAACATCGCAAAGCAAATGATGATCAATCCTTGCAAATGCTGTTTTAAAGAAGCTGATTAGAATTATGATTACAATTAATTTAATGTTTATTATGCATTGGATTATGTTTAAGCGGACTTTGGTATCAGAATTATCCTTATATATTTATAAATTAGTTTTTTTTTCTTTTGAAGAGATAATTATTTCAATAAAACCGAAAAAAATGTTTTTAAATCGCTAACATTATGTTAATTTATAAGAGCAAAATAAAAACAAATTAATAATTAGTTTAATTTTTTAAAAATATTTATAATTAAAAAAATCAACAAAAATGGAAAAAAATATGCAAAATAAAAAAAAATAATGCTTAAAATTTATTTATATAACTTTTAAAAATTTCTAAACATATTTTAATAATTAGAATTTTATTTAATAATATTAATTTATGAAATGAATCATAATTATAAAATAATGAATTTTAATTTTTAAAATATATTATCTTTACTGAAATTCTATTTCAAAAATAATGTATTTTAAATAAAATTATACAAGTAACTAACATGCAAAGATATTTTTTTCAAATTTTCGGTAACGATTTTAAAATAAAACGTAATTTTACTATAAAACTTTATTAGCAATTTAAATAATAAAATTCAGATAAAAACTGACTTAAAAATTAAGAATTTTCAAAAAAAAAGAAGCATTTAATTCATCTAATAATAGAATTAAGAGAAAATGTAACAAGACTTTGATTATGATTCCTACTTTTGATTTGACTATGATTCCTACTTTTCTTTTCCAAAGTTCATACTGCTAAGTTAATTTTCTTATCACTGACATCAAAATGTTGAAGCTTTTGTGGATTCTTTTCTTCGAATTTTTCGCTGAATATTGAGGAAATTTGGCGATATTTGAATAATGTGCCCATAAGTGTTAAGTGTCAGATTATTTCAAACTTCTTATAAAATAATTTTATATACATTTTTATACTTGTATTTTAAGAAAATATGTCATTTATAAATTGTCCAAAACAATATAAAAACAATGTCGAGCATGCTTTTCTCAAAAGAAGATTTGTGTATAAATTCCTGTATTCCTGAAATTCATCCCCATTATTAGGATATTTTTTTATTTCCAATGGAAGATTATAGAGAGTTACAGCAAAATAAATAAAAAGGACAGAACAATAACACAGAAAGATACTGTGCAACAGAATCTATTATTCTTACATGTCTCTAGCTTCCCAATAGCGCTCAGCTAGAGACGTCTTACGAAGTGCAGGGCAGCGAGGAAGATGCGCTGCGTCCTCCATGACCTCACCAATGTTGCAAAGAGTGCAGACCGGAGAAGGAACGATAATCAAATCTATACAGATGTTTCCGCAGACAGTGGTGCCCGGTGACAAGGCGGAATTCTGCCACCGCTCTATATGTTTTGGGCTATTGCGCAAATTCAGGATGGCATTCTTCCAAGATATAAGAGAAATGCGGTTAGTAAGCTCTTCATGAGTTCCAGACTTAAGAGTTCTTTTGATACTAGGACAGTAGGATATTCTTATATCGAGATTTGTCGCCAAGTTTTCGCCATACTTGATTACCAAGCAGCGATAATGATTCAAATCAAACAATTATTTCACATACCTTCACAAGAAAGAATAATTTTTTCATTTATGTCTAATATTAGTTCATATATCTTGTAATACTTAAGGTGTTTTGGAAAATGAAATTATTTTAGATTCTATGATATATTAAATCTACTTAAATAATTAGGAAATATTCCTTTTCGAGTACCCGTTTTGCTTACATTTCGCAGTCTCGATCAATTATTGCCAAGCCCAAGCTATTACAAAATCAATATGGTTTATCTACAGAAGAAAATAATTAATTATTTTCTATCAAATTATCAAAAGTATTTTACAAATGTAATAAATTCTAAAAATATATATGTATATTTAAACCAAAAAGTGTCAAAAATACATTCAGCAGTCCCTCTTCCAAATTAACGTAAGTTCTGCATTATCTAATAATATTGAAAGAAAGATTTATAAAAGGCGTGATAATACAACTTAATATATGAACTTCAAAACAAAATTAATTTAACTACAAGAACTTATATTTGAACATATCAACACAGCTATTAAATAATAAAGTAATAAACTTTTATCATTTGAAACAGGATACAAAGAAAAAATAGAAAATACGCGCCATCATAGCTCAGTGGTTAGAGCGCTGGTCTTCTAAACCAGGGGTCGAGAGTACAATCTTCACTGGTGGCTATGTACCTAAGAGTGGTAAAAAGACTTTAAAATAATGAAATTAATTATTGTTTTATCACATAATGTAAAATCTAATTCGAATTTTCTCATTCTTTGCTATAAGTTAAACATTGATGTGGAATACCTTGGCATAAAATGGATAATCGCTCATACTTTTATTTTGCTTTTGGATTATGTAAACTTATATTTTTTTCTTTTAAACTTTAGTTTAAGGAAAGTTATTTTTTTTTCTATTTGGAAAAAAATAAAATTAAATATTTTTGTATACTGTTTTAGATATTTAATATAAAAATATAGTTTATCTTTTATTAAAATTCTTATTTTTATTACTATCGTTTTTAATTATTTAATAATTTGTAAATGAATAATAATTAACAAATTATCAAAATTTTTATTTTTTCATAGATTTTATCATTTTAAGATATTTTAATTATATGAATATTTTAATAAAGTAAAATATTAATTCATGTCAAACTGAATTATTACGAAATATGGATAGATTATCGAAAATTAATTATCAAAATAATTAAGAAATTCCAATTTTTTTGTGTACCGATACCATTTTAACATTTTTTTGAAGATTAATACAATTAATAATGATTAAATTTCTATACCAGGGAATTCTATATCAGTACTCAATGCAAATACTTTTTTTATCAATACTTTTAAATCCTTTCTTATCGTCTGAATTTTAATAGTATTCTTTTGTCATTAGTTTGGCTGTAAATTGTATGGGATTAATGCAATAAAATAGTATATTTCATTTACATATTTATTGTTAGTTAGCATACAAATGCTTGCCAATTTAGGCGAACTTCGTTCTCCAGTGAAAAGTGAGTACTTAGCCTTAAGAATAAAATTGCGAATCTAAAAAATATAGCAAGGTTAATTATTTTTTAAAGATTAAAATTACTAACTTCCGCTCGAATTTCTATTATTCCCCATGAAATGAGGTCTCCCATTTTGAAACATTTGATGATGTAAGTTTCAATGATATAAAACAATTAAAAGGTATAGAACGCTTGAAAATTCTCTTTGATTCGAAAATTATTAAATATTAAAATTTTCTTTTGCATTCCGAAGCCATTCCGATCGGAATTAGTATAAGTTTACGGGTTCTGCGCCAATGAGGAGGAGGAAGTTGACGGTTTCTGCGCCATGAGGAGGGAGAGATAGTTACTGATAAGCTAAGAATTTTTGTGGGGATGTAGAGATAGTGTTGTTTTGTAAATAGAGTTGGCTTTTGTGGTATGGCAACATTTATATTTTCATGAACGGTGATAATTCAATGACTGATTTTATTCTTATAAAAAGCATATATTAGATTAACAGAATGGCAACACAGAATTATATTTAAACAAATTTACAACATATGTGAAACTAATACGAGTATCATGGTGCCATCTATTAAGTATAGTAATAAATAAAAGAAATATTTTATTCATTGTAAATTCCCAAAAAATATTTGTAAAATTATTTTACAGTTTGTAATTATTTGAACCAGCGACCTACAAAAGAGTCCATGGGATAGTAGTTTTCACATGTCTTAACCACTATCCTATGGACTCTTATCTCATGTGTGAATGTTTAGTTAAAGTCATATGTGTGAATTATAAAATGTCTTTCATGCTTATTTTACCTTTTGAAGTATGAGTGCGTTCAGTATAGTTAAGATATTTTTTCCAGGAAAAAATCTAAGAGAAATTGAAAATTTGAATATATAAAATCAAGACAGGTTAAACTAAAATTGTCATTTAAAGTACTTCGTTTTACTGTGAAGGTGATAATTATAATCATCACTGAAATTTGATAACACGCTTTTATTCCTGTAGTTTCATGCTAACAAAAGATGATAAGTTTCAGAATTAAATTGTCAAATAATCAAGTCTTGTGTTGCAATGGAGAAAACATATGTGGAACCGAATCACGAAGCAAGTTTTGGTGTGGTGTAAATGCCTTATACCGTGCTGCTCAAGGGAAAGTACCAAGAAACACAATAAAAAAATGGCTGGAAGGCGTAGATGCATACACTCTACACAAGCCGGCCAGACGGAATTTTCCAACGAATAGAGTAATAGTATATGGGATTGATCATCAATGGCAAGCCGATTTGGTAGATCTATTACACCTGCGAGAATACAATCAAGGTTTTCGGTACATTTTAACATGCATAGACATTTTCTCTAAATATGCATGGGCGATTCCTCTGAAAACAAAACACGGAGAATCTATAGTGAAAGCTTTTCAAATTATATTTGCAGAACGTCATCCAAAAATTATTCAATTTGATAATGGCAGAAAATTTCTGAACAAGAAATTTCAAAACTACTTAAAACTGAATGGTGTTAGATATTTCACAACGCATAATGTACAAAAAGCTCCTGTAGTTGAGAGATTCAATCGAACATTGAAAACAAAAATGTGGAAATATTTTACTGCACATAATACCTATAATTATATTACTGTATTAGATAAGTTGATAATGAGTTATAATATCAGTTATCATTCAAGCATAAAATTGGCTCAGATTGAAGTAAATAAAAGAAATGAACGTGACGTGTGGTTTACATTATACGGAGATATGGAAACAGTAAAAATGGGATCGTGCAAATTCAAAATAGGTGATATTGTTCGTGTTTCCAAAACTAAACTAATGTTTGAAAAAGGTTATGAAAAAAATTGGTCAGAAGAATTATTTCAAGTAAGTGAATGTGTGAGAAAAAGCAATATTCTATGTTTAAAATAAAGGACTTATTAGGAGAACCCATCAAGGGAACTTTTTACTCGCAGGAGTTACAGAAATTGGAACTCAAAAACAATTATATAGTAGAAAATATTTTGAAAAAGAGGAGAAGGAAAGGTCAAGTAGAATATTTTGTCAAACTTCGTGGTTATCCTCAAAAGTTTAACCAATGGTTTACAGGGAAAAACTTATCCACATTATAAAAAGCAAGTATTTACAATTAATTCATCATTTAGCAAAATGAGTTTTTACATAACGTTACCTAGCGACAGTTCTATGAATTATTTTACTGATAATAAAATATCACATTTTATTACTCGCTTACCACAACCGATTGAATTGTTAGGAGAGCGGGAAGTTGGATTGGTAGAGTTTATCTATCCCCATACGTGGTATAATGTGAACTGTCAAAATAATTTAAGAGGTTTTGATTTATTAGGCAACGGTAAAGAAGTTGGACGAAGAATACCCATAGGATGTTATGAAACAGTTTCAGATATTATAAAGGCTATTACTATTGAAGATATGAAAGACAAAATTGTTTTTCGTTACAATCATGTAACAAAAAGAGTTAAAATAAAAGTAAAAAAAAAAGACGTAA
This sequence comes from Latrodectus elegans, assembly GCA_030067965.1. Classification (NCBI taxonomy): domain Eukaryota; kingdom Metazoa; phylum Arthropoda; class Arachnida; order Araneae; family Theridiidae; genus Latrodectus; species Latrodectus elegans. The sequence continues at coordinate 71,590,853 of CM057821.1, read as the reverse complement.
AGCTTGTTTTATATTCTGGATTAGCAGAAATGATAGGATTCGAACCCACTGAAATTTCTGGTACAACAATAGAAAGTCCAAATGTAGCAGATCCCTCTGCAAATTATAAGGTATTATTTTTATATACTGATATTGTTGAGCCACAAATTGTAGGAGATATATTTGCTCCCTTACTTAAAATTATAAAAGTTACAGGAAAGGATGGTGACGTCATAAATGCACAATTTGATAGACCGCACTACTTACCGCTCAGTCGGAAAAATATAGAAACTTTAGAAATAGTTATAAGAACTCACAATGGTCAACTTACACCATTCGAATGAGGACGCTCATACATAAAGTTACACTTTCGACAAAAGTACCTTTCATGATGTATGTGCCATATGAATGTTGCAAGAAAACTTTTGAAGATCATTTTTTAAATCAAGCAGGTAGTGGGTTAAATTATTACCAAGGTGCGACTTTTCAAAAAGGGTATGGTTTAGGAGGAATTTTTCGATCATTTTTCAGAGCAGCTGTTCCGCTTTTGAAATCAGGTGCAAAAGCTGTAGGAAAACAATTATTTCATAGTGGTGTGGATATGATAAATGATTTATCTAAAGGACATGATTTAAAGAGTACAATGAAAAGACGTTTAAAAGAAGCCGGTCATCAATTGACTGATAAAGCTTCAACTAAAGTGAAGACGATGATTGGTTCCGGTCACAATAAAAGTAAGAAACGCGTCAGAAAACCAGTCAAAATAACCAAATCTAAGAAAGTGAAAACACGGGATATTTTCTCCTAAGAATGGCTACTTTAATACATAAGGATTCTATTGCATGCTCTAAATCTGAAGTGGACTTGTTCGTTATACCTCCCACCCAAACAGCTATCGAAAAAGGACAATTTGTAGAATATCATCCACTTTCCAATATACGGGAAGGAAACCCTCTCGAATTCTTAATTTCTGGAAATAGTGAAGAATATTTAGATACATCTTCATCTTATTTATATGTGAAAGTGAAAATTGTTAAATCAGATGGATCCCCCTTACCAGAAAAAGAACTCGTTGCTCCAGTTAATTTATTTTTACATTCTCTTTTTTCTCAAGTAGACGTGAGTCTAAATGAAAGAGTCATCTCATCATCTAGCAATGCTTATCCTTACCATGCTTATATTGAAACACTTTTAAATTATGGAGAAGATGCTAAGAAAAGTTTACTTACATGTGAATGTTTTTACAAGGATACCAATTTAAGCTCAGTAGACCCTACAAGTGATTTAGCAAGTGATGGACTCAAAAAAAGATACAATTTAACTGCAAAGAGTGAAACTCTAGACATGATAGGTCAACTACATTGTGATATCTTTCAACAGAACCGTCTTTTACTTAATATGGTTGATCTTAAATTAAAAATGACTCGTAGCAAACCAAATTTTTGTTTACTATCACCTGAAGCAGATGCTGAATGCAATATTCTACTAGAACACGCATCACTTTTTATTCGAAAAGTGAAAATAAGTGCATGAGTTTCACTAGGTCTTATGAAAGCGTTAGAGAGGACGAATGAAATGTATCCAATGAATCGTATTTTATGTAAAACATACTCTGTATCCAAAGGTCCTTTATGCAAGATAATGTATTTCTAGGTGTTATGCCAAAACGTGTCATTGTGGCATGTTTCCAAAATGCTGCAATGAATGGACAATACGACTTAAACCCATTTCTGTTTGATCATTACAATGTAAATTTTCTGAGTATTTACATGGATGGACAGCCTAGCAAACCTCTAGAGTTAAATTTTGATACTAATGACTATATACGCGTTACCATAGATTGTTTTCCAGCTTCAATCAAGACAAAGGCATTTACATATCTAGAGAAGAATTTCCAAACGGGCACGCATTATATTTATTCGATTTAAGCCCGGATTTCTGTGATGGTTCTCACCTTAATTTAATACGTCAGGGGAATTTAAGATTAGAAATCAAATTTTCTGAAGCTTTGAAAAAAATGATTTCGGTCTTAGTATATGCTGAGTTTGAAAACATAATTGAAATAACAAAATCTCGTCACGTATTGTGTGATTTTGCTAACTAATAATAAAATGAACAGTGTACAACTGCAGCGAATACTATCTCAAGATAAATTTATAAGGAAATATTTCCTGGGCGTTTTCCCAAGTGATCATCTTCCCAAGACTATAACTGCATACCCTACATGTTTTATCGCTAATGTTGATACATCAAAAAAATCTGGAAGCCATTGGTTAGCTTTCTATCTATCTGCATCGGATGAAATTGAATTTTTCGATTCATATGGTCAACCACCTACCTTTTACCAAGGATACATTTCTAATTTTATTTCAAATTATGTTCATATAAATTATAATCCTATTTCATTACAAAGTGATGTAACGGCAGTGTATGGTCATTACTGTATATTTTATTTATATTCTCGATGTAGAAGGAAAAGTTTAAAAACTATTTTATCATCCTTTGTAAGCAATCGCATTTGTAATGATAACCGTGTCTAAAATTTTATAGTAAAAAAATTTCATGTTAAGTCTGATTTTTATCAATAAACTTATTTAAGCTGAATCTCTATGCGTTTTTGTTCATTTATAATGGAATTTTCAAAACTACAACATCCCTTCACAATGATTGCTTGTGGCCCTACAAGTAGTGGTAAATCCTACTTTGTCCGTGATTTATTATCTTTCAGGAAAGAAACATTTTCTATCGACCCTGATAAAATTGTGTGGTTTTATGGTGTTTATCAACCTTTGCATGAAGAAATACCAAATGTTGTTTTCGTGGAAGGCTTACCAACAAATTTTAAAGAGCATCTGGCTGATAACACTTTATTTATCATTGACGATTTGATGAGCGAATGTGGCAGTGATAAGCGTCTTACTAATCTATTCACAAGAAGAAGTCACCATTTAAATTTAAGTATCATTTTTATCACTCAAAATTTTTTTTCACAAAGGAAGAGAAATTAGAGAAATTACTCTCAATGCTCATTACCTGTTACAGTTTAAAAATCGCCCTCAAATAACACATTTGGGGAAACAGTTATATCCTAAGCACTTAAAATTTTTCCAAGAAGATGCCACAAGAAAACCTTATTCATATTTATTAATTGATTTGCATAATGATACTCCCGAAGAATTAAGGTTGCGTGCACAAATTTTGCCCAATCAAACGCAATACATATATCAAATAAAACATAGGTAATTATAGATTTCCTTCACTTAGCAAAATGACACTGAGTAAAGAACAACTGAAACAGTTAGAAATCTTAAGAATCTGTTCTCCAAAAGTACGTAAAAATTTATTAACAAACTTTCCTGTGTCGTGTGTAAAAGCAATTTGTGAATGCACATTGAATGTATTAAAAGGAAATGTTTCCTTAACTGAGAAACAGAAACAGTGCTTGCGAAAACACAAAAAAACACTTCGAAAATTAATCGACAAGAAAACACCGCTCTTTAGAAAGCGAAAACTGGTTATTCAAAAAGGAGGTTTCCTAAATATATTATTACCTGCTGCCTTGGAATTAGCTAAGAAGTATGCCCTTGTGCCGGAAGATACGTTGTCTAAACATATTGTACCGACAAAACAACTCAATGATTTTGATAAAGAAATGTTAAAAATATAAAATAGTTCATTAGATGATTACAATAAAATTCAACGATATCATGAACTACTGCAAAAGAAAATAAAAATGGAAAATTACAACTCACCTTGGCTACCCGTTGCGAAAGCAGAATTTCCACCTGAAGAACCTGTGAAAAAACAGAAAATTCCTTCCCCACTAGAAGACTGTAAATAGTGAAGACCCGCCCAAGAATGTCAAAGTAGTAGTGAATGATGGTTACACTTCAGTCATTTTAAACTCCGTACCCATTTCTATGAAGAACCAAGCCAAAACATTACTTGAATTACTATCATCACACCCTTCAATTGTGAATTGGAATGAAAAAGGAGAAATTATTTTTAAAGGGGAAAAGTTTGAAAATTCTAGCATAGCGGATATTTTTAATGTACTTTTCACAAATAAAAAGAAAACGAATATAAATGCAAAGAATGAATTTTTAACGACATTGAATGAACTAAATATTCCTCGTCACTACATAAAACATAAATATTTACTTACAAATTCTATATCCATTCCTCCTCGTAAGAAAAGAAAAATTCAATATGACAAACAAAGTGTAAAGGATGAAATACCAGTTGTAAAAGAATGGATATCATATTAGTAAAAATTATTTTCTTGCATTTATATATTATCTCTCATTTTTAAAATAATTTATTTACACCCTAAATATTAACATAGAAACTTTTATTTATCTTTTACAAATTTTAGAAATATTTTTAAGTGCATAGAAATGAGTAAAATTTTTTTCTAAAAAACGTTTTTTGTTTTCACAAACATTTAAAATAAAAATGGGTATAAAAGTTAATATTACAAATAAGCACTACTATATAGAGTTAAAAAAAATTAATGAATACTTAAAATTTTACATTTCATCATCAAATTCAACATTAATATGAATGCAATTTATGAAGAATACGTTAAACTGACAAGGTTGTTAACAGATAATTTATCAAAAAAATTTTTGTTTATACCTAAATTTTACACAATTCCTTAGAAAGTTCTTTACATCCATTAGTAGAAAAACTTCTTTGCCTAATTGTTCGATTTTAGCCTTATCAGTCATTAAAACACAATCATGATTAAACTGAGAAAAGCTGTCCACTATACAACCTCTACAATTAAAAACTTCACGTATTTTCGGTGAAAGGTGACGCTCTAAACATTCTAGGAAAGATGTCATACATTGTGATTCTATCTCTGTGCAATTTGTTTCATCCCCGAATATATCAAAATTATTTTTCTTCCTTACTTCGTCCCGTAATACTACAGTGAATAAAAACTTTAACAACTCATTAGATATATCTCCAACTGAAGAGTGAATCAGTAAAGCAAACAATGTAGATATAAAAGCACACTCACATAGGGAGAAAAGCATACTGAAAGCGAATCATGCGTTTCTTGGTGATAAAAATCAATTGAAATGGGAATAAGTATCTTAGGAATGTGATTGCAGATTATTCAGAGAGGGGGAGGTTAGTTTGATAAGAGAACCCAGTTTTTGTATACCTTATCACCCACCCCTTCTAGTCTTATAAATTTCGTTTTGAAATTCAACACACATTGTCGATGAATATATTTGCAGTTTGTTGATGTTTCGCTTAAAAACCTATATACTATATATTTTTCCATTCCTTGTTTTTTAAAATTCTTTTCTCATAATTTAAAACTAAAATGGATATTATGGAAGACGATCTGGCCATTACAGCTGTTTCAGATACAAGCACAATATATATTCATATAATTTTTATTGCTAAAACTTTTTTTAATTATTCCGTGTATTTCGCACATTTTTTTTAAAAATCAATTGAAATCAAATTCAGTTTTTAATCTCGTCCTTTTTATGTGCATCCCAAGGCGTTGTAATCATTCAATCTTTTAATTTTTTTCATTTAAATTTTAAGTCACCTGTACATTTCAGTTAAAATAATAACATGTTAAAATAAGTGTAATTCTTAACCTTAAATTGTTTCAAACTTTATCATTTTGAAGAAACAATTTCACGGTGTTGAATGTGTATGATTTTCCAACTTAATATCTCTTAATGCCTTTGATGGAAAGGAATTCCAATAGTGGTGAGTCAATAGATATTGTAGATCAAGAGGACAATCAACTGAGTACAAGTGAAGGCCACGTGAGTGTTTGTGTTTTCTGCTTTTTAATACTGTCTAAAATTTATGAAAATTTACATTGATTAATTTTAAATATAAACGTAACTATAAATTTTAATTTTCGCATAATTTTAACTTTAGGTATGTAACACGTGTGGAATACCATCCCATGGACTCTTTTGTAGGTCGGGGGTTCAAATAATTACAAACTGTAAAATAATTTTACAAATATTTTTTGGGAATTTACAATGCATAAAATATTTCTTTTATTTATTATTATACTTAATAGATGGCACCATGATACTCGTATTAGTTTCACATATGTTGTAAATTTGTTTAAATATAATTCTGTGTTGCCATTCTATTAATCTAATATATGGTTTTTATAAGAATAAAATCAGTCATTGAATTATCGCCGTTCATGAAAATATAAATGTTGCCATATCACAAAAGCTAACTCTATTTACAAAACAACACTATCTCTATATCCCCACAAAAATTCTTAGCTTATCAGTAACTATCTCTCCCTCCTCATAGCGCAGAAACCGTCAACTTTCTCCTCTTCATGGCACAGAAACCGTCAACTTTCTCCTCCTCATTGGCGCAGAAACCGTAAACTTATACTACTATCGGATGCTATGTGGGAAAAACGAAAACACATACGCTGCTATCAGAAAAAAAATCCTTTAAAAAATGACACAGGTAATTTTAAGAATTTGAAAAAATAATTCAGTTAATTTTAAAAATTTGAAAAAATATAAATAAAAATGAATATTAAATGTCATAAATATTTACCTCGGATACGCTTAAGTGACCGTTTTAAAATGAGGTGAGAGCCCCACACTTTCGTTCTTGAAGCGAGTAGATTCCGGAATGATGCAAATCGAATGGCCAAAACTTTACAGTGAATTCACATCAGCGTTCATTACTTTCCAACCATTTAAAAACTGTTGAAATGAATCATAGCCTGTTAAGTTACTCATAGACAAACGTTCCCATTTAAGTTCCGTTCTATTCCGTGCTGTTGTTCTTAATCACAACAATCTCGTACAAAAATATGACGAACTCTTAAAATAAGAATTTTTATTACTTAAACTGAAACAGTTATGCACTCACCAAATTCATTGTTAATATATTTGAAAAACATCACCAATTTAATCCATGCATTTGAAAATGTTTATTATAGAGAAATACTTAAAATGTAAAGTAAATCGATCAAAATCCACTAATCAAAAATCAAGATTATGCAATAATAATTTTTTTAAATAAAATGAGAGTAGCATCTATATGTAAGGTAAATATAGTTGGATGCCAACCAGTGGTTTTACAAAAGGAATTAAAAATATATTGCCAAACTTAAACAAAACAGTACTTAAAAAAATAAATAAAAAATAAAATAATTGAGATTTTGAAATTTATACAAAATACTATACTTTTAGCGATATTATTTGTTTCTTGTAAAAATGCTAAATATGTATTGTTGAAATTTCGCTCATTTTATTAGCATGAAAGAAGCTTGTTGCCGTTACTTATATATCATACTTGGGCAAACTAACCTCGCTAGCTGACGCTATGCGAAATTAAGGCAGAAAGGTCTCATTTTCGTTTAATTAGAGCACCACAAAGGTGAAAGTACGTCTTTGCTCTAAGACCCCCTCCGATAAATGGCAGCACCAGAGGCTCCACTCCTTCAATTTTGACTTTGATCAAAAGGAGAAGGAAGATTTTTCCAGACCATTACACCCATAGCAACTGTTCAGCGACCACCCACAGGACTTTCGATTCCACAGATTTACCAAGCACGTATGTTGTATGTACTCTGTGGGTCTTTGGCGGCATTGGGAATCGAACCCAAACCTTAAATGCTTTCATACAAAAATAAAAAAAAATATGAAAACTTTTTTTTAATTTTATAGAAAAATAGAGTGCGAATGTTATGTAGAATTTTACGATACTTGATTTGAATAAGGAATTCAAATGAAAAATACTAAATGCTTCGCTTAACTAGAAGACAAATTTAAATAAGATCACTTATTATTTAGTTTAAATTTAGTATGTTTGAACCAACAGCCTTGATCATTAGAAGAGCATTTGTCCTTTCTGTTTATTTAATAATAGTCGCTTGTTTGTTTCGTCGCAGGTGTCAGCAATAAAAATATTATTTTTCTGTTTTCGATACATGGTAAGAAATTCTTTTTCAAAAAATCCAGAAACCGAAATAGATATTAATTAAAAATATAATTCAGAAAATTTCAAGTCATAGCAAATTGAATCCATTATCATTGTTGAATTTAATATTTGGTTTCATTTAAGTATTTTGTTCTTTCTAGACATTTAAACTTTAGAAAAGAAAATTTAGGTAAGATTAGATTTAGAAAAAAAAATAATTTATAGAAAAAATAAATAATTTAAATTTATCTAAAATTAAAAACTTTCTTATCTGATTGTAATTTTTTTCTTAGAATTCAATCAAATAATTTTTATCTTAATTTCTGCGACAACATATTCTCTTATTTTTTATATTTATTTTCTATTGAATTTATGATTCCGAAATAAAAAAGAACGAGTATTTTAACTTATATAAATATGTTTATATATATATATAGTAGCAATTTTATTCTTAATAAGTTTCCTTTTAATTCTAAAACATTTTTCTCATTGACCTCAATTTATTCTTTTACATTAATGCTCATTTTGCTTATGTTAATCAATATTTTAAATTTTTAATTAAAAAAATTGATAATTTATACTTAATTTTCAGAAAAAAATGTATTTCAGAAGCGAAAAATTTTATTTTTCAGTTTATAGTTTCTTAAATAGATTTTTATCAATATTATGAGAATATTTTTTAAATTTCTGATTTTAAAATGCAATATGTATTATGGTAATTCTTTCTACATATTTTATAGGAAAAATGTTAAGAAAAAAAAATAATCGAAGAATATTCAAACTGATACCTCCAATTTTTTTCTTAATTCTTAATATACATAAAATATTAAAAGTTTTCCTTCATTGAATTCTAAATTTCTTCATAAATAGGTTTGGAATCCTATTTTTATAATATTATGAGAAAATGACGGAAGAGTAGATTGAAAATCATACATTTCCTTAATTTTGATTTTCAAAAAAAGCTTCAGATAAAATAAAACTTTTTTTTATTTGTCAAGTTTCTTCTTACATGATAGCTAATTTTTTTATATGAATGAAAAATTAGAATATTGAAATAAAATATTCATTTTCAAGTGTAATATATTTCACATATACTCCTTATACGAATATTTTTAAAATATATTTAAAAATTTTTGAAATCAGTTAATGAGCATGAATATCAAAAATTATATATATATATATATATATATATATATATATATATATATATATATATATATATATATATATATATATATATATTACAGTAAATTACCACAATGATTTTTACTTCACAAAAAATTAAAATATTATTTTCAGTTCAAATCACTAGAATAATCTATGATGCTTAAAATTACTAAAGCAGCTTAAAATTACTAAATTCACAAAAGAGTAATAATTGAATTTAGTGTTTTCTTTTTTAATCCCATTAATAATATCTCGAAATTCTTTAGTATGTGGTAATTGATATACTGTTAACAATTAAAGGATAAACTAACATTTTCTAGATCAATTTGACCAATGAACTACAATATGAATAAAATGTGCTTTTTTAAGGTGCTGTTTTCTTTTCTTTTTGAATTTTATTTAATCTTTTACAGTTCTTGAAAAAAAACATGATCGGCTTTCTCTGAAACACAATTGACATCAAACTGGGGAACAAAAAATTTCAGCTGCTCACTTCATAGCAGCTGGAGTTCGACTATCAGTCTTCTGTAACTGTTGCCATTCAATGAGAACTAAATAGTTATTCCCATTTTGTCTGAAAAATTAGTTATTTTACAACTCCCCGAATTGTTGATTGCAATTAAATCCTTTAAATTTCCCATTATCATTGTGCTGGTTGTTCTTGTTCACTTTCTTTCTCAATTCCTTTTGCTTCTATTGATCGATTCTGAATTTAAAATAACAAAGAATCTTCCTCAAAAAAACATTCCTTGAGTGAACTCATCGAACAATCAGCTGGAACAGGAAGTATATCAACTTCCTGTACTTTAGAACCTTTTTATTTTCTGTTTGCAATATGACACTTTCTGGAAATTCTGAAATCCTGTAACTTCTTACCAAAACGCAGATCACAATTTTCATTGATCACTTAAGGCTTTCTTTGTTTATTCTCTTCTTTAACCTGAACATCTGGTGATGATGTTCGTCTAAATGTTGAACATCTGGATCACCAATTGCTGTGAAACTTAAAGTTTCAATCCAGAGAAATTTTTTCTCAGGCAATCGAGGGATCATAATACCTTATATAATTTCACACCATTATTATCAAAGAACGAAATTTTCCAAAACTAATTGGTCATCATAACCAAATTTTAAACATTTAACGTAAAAAGCAACATTTTCGATACACAAATTTTTTTTCTAAGAAAGCTGAGAGGATATAATAACTAAATTTAGTGCCATTAGCTTCAAAGAACAATATATTCAATTTAGAACAATATTTTCTCATACCATGAAAGGGTGATAATAGGAAGAATGCCATTTATATTTCTGACCTATAAACAAATATATATGATTGAAATTGGTTTTACTTTTTTTGAAAATATTCTCAATGATGAAAACACTTTCACATGCATTTGTACCAATCTTCAAAGCATATTTTCCCTTTCATTTGCGGTACTTCCAAAACATATGATTTGAAAAGCTTTAACTATTTTTTCAAGTTTCAAAATTGATACATACGTATTTTTGATGAGTGCAAAAGAAGAAGAATCATTGGGTTCCAAATCAAAAATATAAGATGGATAACCCAGAAGTTTTGGCATGTCAAAAATACCTTATTTGAGTCCATATCTAGCATGAGATGTTGTCTTGATGAGAAATGAATCGACTTTGCTATTGCTTTATCGAATTTCTGAAAAGTCTTCTGACAAACAAATGGTTGTGAACCATTGAAGATTAACCGTCTTGTATTGCTTTAACCCAGAAGTTTTGGCATGTCAAAAATACCTTATTTGAGTCCATATCTAGCATGAGATGTTGTCTTGATGAGAAATGAATCGACTTTGCTATTGCTTTATCGAATTTCTGAAAAGTCTTCTGACAAACAAATGGTTGTGAACCATTGAAGATTAACCGTCTTGTATTGCTTTAACCTTATTGTCTCCAGGCAACAGAAAATGCATACAAAATAGTCAATCATTTGCTTCTATGGCCATCTTTTACGAACAACTTTTAATGGATTTGGTTTTGGCTTTTCTTTAAAAATCTATACAATCGATTTCAATCTTGTTTTATACTCATATGAGAATATTGTTACAATTTTAATAATCTGTCTGAAATATTTTAAGACAAATAATTATTCTATTTGTCTTAAAATATCTCAGACAGATGGGAAATACTCACATTTTGGGCAAAATTTGCGGTATTTAGACGTGTTATACGTTAAAAGTGGGTTTTCTGATGATTTGGTGGCTTGTCGATGCTTTGGCAAGAAAACTTGGCGACTTGGCAAGAAATAGATACTTTTGGAAACATTCATCACCTAAGCTCTAGGACCAATATTTAGCGAGATAGCCTAGAAGCTTCCAGAACATTGTCGAAACTCGTAGATTTCCCCGGCAAGTCAGGTATAAATACCGCAGCCAGACATAGAAGACAATTTTTGTAAAGACAGTGAGTGAAGACGATTAGTCTTGACTGCTAGTCTAGAGAAACTTCTCTGTTTGAGGTATTTGAGACCTATGATTAGAAGCTATTTTTATAGTATCTGACGAATTGTAGCTGTATAATTGTGATTGTTACAGGTGGTATTTCTACTGGAATTTTTTACGAATAAAAGTCTTGTGTTCATTGAGTGGCTGCTTTATTCAACTCTCAATCGACACGAACCCCGAAGATCAGTACAATATGATATGTGATGATGATAAAACATATGAAATATCACATGAATTAGCTCGGTACAACTGGTGTCAGAAGTCTGGTTCGTTTACTTTTCACGAAATGTAATCCCGGTAAGAGTTGCTAATCTAAGCGATAAGGTAAAACTAATAAAAGAAGGAGAAGTGCTGGCGACTTGTACTCCATTGACTTGTATTAACCAAAATTGTCAAGCCACACTATCTGAAACTTCTGACACTCTAATGAACTCCCTCAGAATGCAGAGTTAGATGATAAACAGAGGAATGCTGCAGGGAATTTATTATTAGAATTCGGAGATCTATTTTCCAAGAAATCAGATGATGTTGGGAGAACGAAAATGACACAGCACCGAATCGATACAGGAAATCATCCACCCATGAAACAATATCCGAGAAGACTACCATTCGCTAAGCAGGAAGAGGTGGATAATCTTCTGATGGAAATGCAGCAGAATGACATTACTGAGCCACCAGAGAGTCCTTGGTCTTCACCTATTGTTTTAGTTCGGAAGAAAGATGGTTCTACCCGATTCTGCGTTGACTATGGTCGGTTAAACAACATCACTAAAAAGATAGTTACCCTCTTCCTAGGATTGACGATACACTTGATGGTTTATCCGTAAACCAATGGTTTTCAACTTTGGATCGCAAGAATGGTTATTGGCAAGTAGAGATATATCCTGAGGATCGAGAAAAGACTGCGTTCACCACAGGACAAGTTATTTGGCAGTTCAAGGCTATGCCATTTGAGCTTTGCAATGTACCTGCTACGTTTGAGCAATTAATGGAGACCGTATTACGAGAACTTTCCTACGAAGCCTGTTTGGTATATTTGGACGATATCATCATTGTAGGGCGCACATTCGAAGACCACATAAGAAACATCCGAAACGTGCTGGAAAAATTAAAATTGGTCAACCTGAAACTGAATCCTTGCAAATGTAATTTATTTCGACGTGAAGTAAACTATCTGGGACACATTATCTCTGCTGAAGGTGTAAGAACAGATCCTGAAAAGATCTCTGCAGTTAAGGACTGGAGTCATCCAGAAGATGTCCACCAATTAAGAAGTTTTCTTGGACTATGCACGTATTACAGGAAATTTGTTAAAGGTTTTTCAAGCATTGCCAGACCCCTTCACAAGTTGACAGAAGTTAAACAGAGATTTCTATGGACAGATGAATGTGAGAAAGCTTTTGAACAACTGAAGGAGGCGTTGACATTTTTGCCCGTTCTTGCATATCCCCAGCCAGGAAAATCATTCATTTTAGTCACAGATGCCAGCAACGAAAATATCGCAGCTGTTTTGTCGCAGGAAATTGATGATAAAAAGTATTTCATTGCTTATTGGAGTAAATGTTTGTCGAGATCGGATCGAAATTATTGTTCAACCAGGAAGGAATTGCAAGCAATCGTTAAAACCATAGAACATTTCCACCATTATCTCTATGGAAGAAAATTCTTGCTCCGGACAGATCATGCATTCTTAACCTGGCTTTTAAATTTTAAAAATCCAGACGGACAGGTAGCCAGATGGATTCAACGAATCCAGGAGTTTGACTTAGAAATACGTCATGGCAAAGGCACACCTCATGGAAATGCTGATGCTTTATCAAGGAGACCGTGTAATGGAAGCTGCCGATATTGTTCTAAAATAGAGAAGAACTATCACTTAGTAAATCCTTCGGTACGCTAAGTTACTGTTTCACCGCCATCGAAAACAGACACATGGAGAAATAAAGGACTTAGAGATGCCCAAAAAGAAGACCCAGATATAAATCCAATTTTTGAATTAAAAGAATCTCCCAGCATGAGAACAAGTTGGCAGGACATTTCTACCTATAGTTCTGCTAAGGAATTAAGTTTGAGAATTATTTGGGAAAACACTTTTGTCTACGTAGATTGCATGAAAATGTTCATAGTGCGAAATTATTTTTTGTTTGAGATTTAGTGTAAAATGTACAACACGCGTTAAAATGATAACAAGTTTTAAATAGCTATAGTTTAAAATTTCAAACTATCGTTTGAAAACATTAGCTACACCTAATTAGACTAATTATAGCCACCCCTCAGGGGGTTTACCTTCTTTACGTAAACATGGGTGTCACAATCCCGAGGTACCCTAGTGATCTGTCCTCTTCTTTCTTTTCCTCCCTCCACTACTCTTCTGTTTTTTCTTCCTTTTCTCCCTCACTGTGGTTGCCTCGTAAGAGGTTGAGGGCTCCCTTTGAGTAGCTTTCGCCACTCTGTTGCTATTAGCTACTCTTGAGGACTAAATCACCCACGTGTTTGCCGTGCGTGGAGACCCGTGTCCCTGGAAAGGAGGATCCTGGTAATTGAGGCCTCCTGAGACCAACACATTGCTTTGGCCTCTGCTTCAAGTAAACGGGAGGTGTGTTGTGGTCCTCAGCACATCAATCGGCTTTATGGATCAAGCGATCGGTACATCTACTGGGTGACTCGTTTAGGGTGGAGACCACTTCAGGGATGTACCGTGAGCGTATAGGGACTGACTAGCATTGGTACAATAACCTGTATCCCCTCGTAGGGCTCCGTGGTGGGTGGTGCCGTCTAGTTCCTGAATTTTATGATATTCTACATAAATATTTCTATTAATTCTTTCCTCCCTTTGGAGCAACAATTGTCAATGATGAATGCTAAATATTTCATAGTTGAAAGAACTGAAGGTGGTTCTTTCCAATTTGTATCACCTTTTCTCATTGAAAAGAGTATTTCATCTTCTGTAGGAGAAGTAAAAATATTCGAAGACTACGATCTGGGGATATTTTAGTCGAGATTGCTACTGAAAGGCAAGCAATACTCATACAATCACTAAAATCAATTGGAAATGTGGATGTGGTCGTTCAGCCTCATACGACATTAAACTTTTCCAAGGGAGTAATTTCTAGAGACGAAATATTGGAAAATTTAATATCTCAAAAAGTTTGTGGTGTTAAACGGATAACTCTTAAACGAGATGGTGTCTCTATCAACACAAAACATCTGATTTTGACATTTTCAACTCCTGACTTGCCACAACATATTAAAGTCGCCTATATGAGATGCTCTGTAAGACCTTATATACCAAATCCGCTTCGTTGCTTTCAATGCCAATGATTTGGCCATTCAAAAATGGCTTGCAGAGGTAAACTTACGTGTGCCTGTTGTTCTGACGTTGACCACGATAGTGTTACCTGCAATGCTAAGGAAGTTTGTGTCAACTGCAAAGGCGACCATCCTGCTTATTCACGATCTTGCCCAGCATGGCAGTTGGAAAAGGAAATTACTTCCGTCAAAATCAAAAATAGTGTGTCATATCCGGAGGCTCGACGAATTGTCGCCGCACGTACACCACAGCCAGGTATCAGCTGTGCGACTGCTACTAAGAAAGTAACTCGGTCTTGCTGCACCCAAACTGATTGTATTTCAGAGCCTTCAACAAAACCATCTCCCAAACCAAATGATACAAAATCTTCAACCGCTATACACAAACTGACTCTTGCAAAATCAAGAGCATCTCAAGCAAAAAAATTAAAACTTGCCAAAGAAGGCGTTCGTAGGTCTTCCTTGACAGAAAGAAAAGCCAGGCTAGCGTTGGAAGAAGATACTGTTAAACTGTATCCCTCAGATAGAGATAGTTTTGAGGATTCATCAGAAACTCAGATGAGCACTGCTGGTGAATAACATTCATCCCATTAATGACTTCCTTTGTTTCATGAAATTGTCGAGGTTTCCGTTCTCGAATTGACGACGTCAAATCTGTTATCTCTCGCTACAACCCCGCATGTGTGGCTCTCCAGGAAACATTCCAGAAGCCCACTGTTAGCACCAAACTGCGTGGGTTTCAATGTTTCAGAAAGGATAATGGTGGTGATGCGTCTGTATCTGGAGGAGTTTGCATATTCACATCTAACTCATATGCAAGTACAGCACATAAACTAAGAACTACATTACAAGCTGTAGCAGTGAAAATTCACGTAACCTGTCTTGTCACTGTTTGCAGCCTGTATTTACCACCACATGACGTCGTAAATTCGGAGGAACTAGATGATTTAATTGACCAACTCCCAGCTCCATTTGTGCTTCTAGGTGATTTTAATGGCCATAATACTCTGTGGGGTAGTGAAGATACGAATTCTCGCGGTCATCAGATAGAGCAGTTCATATCTGACAATTGTCTCTGTCTGCTGAATACCGACGAGAAAACTTATTTTCACGAACCTACACGGACATTTCACTCTCTTGACTTAGCTATTTGTTCTCCATCACTCTTGCCATTGCTGAATTTTGAAGTTGGAAATGACCTTTACAACAGTGATCATTTCCATCTAATCGTGTCTCAGGCTGGAAATAATAGTGTGTGTCACAACCCACCTAATTATGTGTACAGTGGAGCCGATTGGACACTTTTCACGCAATTGGCTGTGATCAGTGAGACAAGAGTTAAGACAGATATGATAGATGATGCCATTAAATAGGTCACCGACACAATAATCCGAGCTGCGGATGTTACTATCCCTAAAAATTTCATCATTCCACATAAACACAGGAAACCTTGGTGGAATGAAACATGACAACTCTCTTATAAGAAACAAAGGAAGCAATGGAATATATTCCGAAGATACCCTACTACGGAAAATCTTGTTGCTTTTAAAAAAGCCAAAGCTCAAGCTCGAAGAATTAGACGTCAGAGTCAAAGAGAATCTTGGATTCGCTACGTGTCGTCAATCAATTCATCGACAACAAGTAAACAGTTATGGAGGAAAGTTAAAGCAGCCAATGGTATTTATCAGGATTATTCCATTCCTGTATTAAAAACCGGAGCTGCAATACACTCCTCAGCGGTAGATATTGCTAATGTCATCGGTGAAACCTTTGCTAGTGTTTCCAGCTCTGATTCATATAATCCTACTTTTCTAAGGATTAAACGAATCGCTGAGCGGACACCTCTAAGCTTTCATGATCGACATAATCTACCATATAATTGTGATTTTGAACTGTCAGAATTGAAGTCTGATTTATCTAAAGCAAACGACACTAGCCCAGGACCAGATGGAATCTCGTATCAAATGCTCCTTCATTTAAATCATGATTCTTTATTAAACATACTTTCACTGTTTAATAGAATCTGGATTGAGCATGCTTATCCTACGTCATGGAGACAAGCGATAGTGATTCTAATATTGAAACCTGGCAAAGATTCATCTGACCCTCTGAGTTATCGTCCAACAGCTCTCACGAGTTGCTTGTGCAAAACTTTTGAGCGTATGGTCAATGCTAGACTCATTTACATCTTAGAGAAGAATAATTGCATACCTCTTTATCAAAGCGGATTTCGAAGAGGTCGATCAACTATTGATAATATAGTAGATCTGGAATCCCAAATTCGAAATGCTTTCGTGAGGAGAAACCATCTTGTTGCAATTTTCTTCGATATTGAGAAAGCATACGATCGTACGTGGCGTTATGGCGTTCTCCATAATATGCATAATCTTGGATTTAAGGGTAATCTTCCAATATTTATACAGAATTTTCTAGCTACTAGGCTATTTAAAGTACGTATTGGAAGTACTGTTTCCAATACTTTTACTCAAGCTGAGGGTGTCCCTCAAGGTAGCGTTTTAAGCGTAACCCTTTTTAACCTTTTCATCAATAACATACTTCATCAGTTACCATCTTCTGTTCATAGTAATTTATATGTTGATGACTTACAAATTTCATATCAAGGTTCAAACATGAATATAATTGAGAGACAATTGCAAACAGCTGTAAATAAGTTAACTACTTGGTGTGAAAGGAATGGCTTTTGTATATCTCCTAGTAAAAGCTGTTGTGTCCATTTCTGTAGGAAAACTAGTTTCCATAATGATCCTGTGCTTCATATAAATAATAGACCCATTCTTGTAGTCAGTGAGATAAAATTCCTTGGCGTGATTTTTGACAAGAAGTTAACTTTCCTTCCGCATGTGTTACGTCTGAGGAAGAAATGTGAGCGCTTGCTCAACATCTTCAGAGTGCTTTCGAATACATCTTGGGGTGCAGATCACACATAACTCTTAAGAATTTATCAGTCTGTAATTTTATCTCGAATTGACTACGGCTGTGTTGCTTATGGATCAGCTAGACTCTACATCTTACGCAGATTGGACACTGTTCACCATACTGCTTGAAGGATATGCTGTGGAGCTTTTCGCACATCACCCGTCCAGAGTCTATATGTAATCTGCCAACAGTTGCCATTAGACCTGTGGCGGATGATGTTGTCTCTTAATTATTATTCAAAAATCATGTCCTCACCTCATCATCCCTTGCGTTCAACGATTCCAAGTGCTGCTCTTAAGAGATTATATAATGCTAGACCATCAATCATTCAACCTTTTCTCTCTCGTATTAAATCTATTATTTTGCTTTCTGACCTATGTGATGTCCAAATCGAGTCTACCGACCTTTTCGCACATCCTCCTTGGTATAATCCACACATTATTGTGCTGAATCCCTTTGGAAGTAATAAAAAATCAGACACAAATACTGCTATTCTTCAACAGCTTTATTCATTCCATCGCTGTCAGTATACTATGTACACTCCAGTATTTACGGATGGATCCAAATGTCCAGGATCAGTTGGCTGTGGAGTTTATCTTGATGATACCTCCTACAGTTGTAGCCTTCAAAAATCCTGCTCCATCTTCACTGCTGAGGCTACGGCTATATACCGAGCACTTCAGTTGGTAACAACTAAAAATGAACGTAAATTCTGTGTGTACACTGACAGTATGAGTGTTTTAAAAGCTTTGAGGAATAACAACTATAATTGCCATCCAGTTGTGTCTAAGATATTCAAATTAATTGATACTGTTACTAACAAGGGATTTGAGATACTGTTTTGTTGGATTCCAAGCCACATAGGAATAGATGGCAATGAGAAAGCTGATGCTGCTGATAAATCTGCAGCTATTTCCATTTCGCCTTCAATACCATCAATGGACATGAGAAAAGGATTCAAATATTTCCTATATTCTCTTTGGCAAGAATCCTGGAACCTGCAAGTCAGCAACAAACTCCATTCCATATTTTCATACATCATTCCATTATCTGTTTTATCTCCACGAAGCGCAGACGTCAGACTGACTCGCCTTCGAATTGGTCACACGCGTTTCACCCACAAGCATTTGATCTTAAGTGATCTCCAACCATGGTGTGAAAAGTGTGATGAACCATTTACAATATATCATATTTTAATTGTGTGTCCAGATTTTAACCATCAGCGTTTTAGATATTTTAATAGTAATATTTTAACATTAGAAGATCTCTGCTTGGGGAACCACCCAATCGCAATTTATTTGCGTTTTTAAAAGACATAGGATTTATGAATTTTATCTGATTTAGAAATATTTTATTTATATATCAAGTTTTTAATTTTATACATGTGTATATTGTATGCTTACAGACTTTTAATATACATTTTAACTATATTTTTATTTTATACCTTTAATATACATTTTAACTATATTTCTATTTATATTTTTAATGTACATTTTAACTATATTACTATTTTATACTTTTAATGGGTGAAAAAAACTGGTGTATAATATCTTGTGATTGGCGCAGCTTGTCCTTATCTGGACCTTGCGCCATAAAAACCAACTAACCAACCTAATTATAGCCAAGGCCAGATATATAAATAGAAATTTATTTAGCCTTAATTTGCGCTATTCACATCAAAAAACAATATTTACAAAACAGAACAAAAAATTATTATTTATTATAATAGCCTTAAAATCAGAAAAAAATATTTTCAATTCATAATATATTTCCTCAGTCAATCAAAGAGTTATAAATCTGTTTTTGTACCATTAGCATCAAATATCAATATTTTCAACGTACAATAAATACTAAAACAATCAAATGGGTATAAAAAACTTAAATTTTTTACTATTAACATCCTATAGAACATAGCTTTCAAACACAGGAATAATATAATTTACGACAGCTGTTAAGAATCACTGTGCTAAGAATTAGAACTTCTTTTTTATGTTTTAACTAATATTTAAGTCATAAATGATTTTTTTTAATTTTTGGATTTTTTTTATTTTCTAGAAAGTAGAATAAAAAAAAGCGTAATCAAATGTAAGTTCTTTTATTTTTTTAAAAATTGCCTAAAACTTAATTAAAATATAATTTTTTTTGAAAAAAAATACTCCCTTAAAAGGCGAGAGCTTAAAAACTAGTTGCATGTTTGTTTCCCCTCTAATGAAATTTGAATTAGATAAGCATGCAATAAATCATCGATAAATGTAATAAACTAAATAATAAATTAGTTGATTCGAACAGAATGAAGCGAATGCATTTAACTATAATATATGTACAAACTTCCACAATCATGTTATCTATTTTTGAAATATACTTTTATATCCACAAAATAATAATAATAATAAATTAAATTATTGAAATATATATTATCATCAACTTACATCGCTTGTTGAATATAAGAAATAACCAAAGCATTCATTTTAAATATGAATTTTCCTAATTATCAAGAATTTCAGTTTTTGAAATGGATGGTGAGAGCTTTTCCTTTTTGTACTTATAAATATAGAAATAAAACAGAAGTAATCTAAAAATAAAAAAGTCCTCCTTTGGAATTATGTATTCAATTGCGTTGGAAAGAATACAAATTATATTTATTTTGAGAAGAAAAAAGTTTAATATTTTGACTAGGAATTACATTTAAAGGGATAAAAATGACAAATATTCGAATAAACATCAAAAGTTGCGAATTAGAATTTTGAATCAGAGAAACCTGGCTTAGATTTATCATGCTCGCGTGATATTATAATATCTGTAAAAGAAACATCGAACTCTTTAATGAAACAGCACCACCCTACACTGCATTGGAGAACCACATAACGGAGCACATGCGCAAATAAAGTGTTAAAAAAATTTTACATTTCTAAATCTTTATGCGGAAACAACTTCAGCGATACGTCGTGACTGTAACTATTTTAAGAGATCAGTTTTATTGTTCATCTGAACAAGCATAATAATTTCACTTCGAATGAGCCACCATACCTCAGTGGTTAGAGCACTGGTCTCGTAAACCAGGGGTCGTGAGTTCAATCCTCACTGGTGGCTTTAATTGCGTCCAGCTGTATATCTATTTTATAAATACAATAAATAGTTTATTATATTTCAGTATATATTTGATATTCCAAATTAAGTTTCTTACATATTTTTGAATGTATGAAATAAAATTCCAAAATCAGTTTTCTCAGAAAAAATTAGATTATACGAATATAATTGAAATTATAATTAAGTTGAGAACCATAACTTTATTTGATGACCTAAATTAATCTATTTAATGATTAGCTGGTTTGACATTATAAAAGTTTTGTCAAATTTATTTCAGTTTTGTGTCAACATTTATATGTTGCATATGAATATTTGCGACTAGTTTCACACGAATATTTGTAATTTTGTCGTAGAGTTTAAATTCATATTTTTAACTTTTTAATAAGATTAGGTAAAGTTTTATAGCTTTTAATTAATTCAAAGTTCTTATTTATCTCCATTTTATTCCTTGTTCATTTTATATTTGCAGCACAATTAAAAATAATATTACTTCTTTCCAAAAAAGTTTGTTGTATGTTTTACACTGTTTTATAAGAAATCTTTTCATAAGTGTATTACAGAATATCTTCTTGGAATGGATTTATGGGGTGTCTTAGTGGAGAAGAGTGAAGAAAAGTAAGTTTAAAATACTTAATTTAAATATTTCAAGCTTAATATAAAAGTTATTAATGAGATGAAAAAATGCAAAGCTGCTTATTCAATTTAGAAGAATCAAACATTTATTTTCTATTAAAAATGATTAGCTAGTTTTTTCTCTGTAATTAATCACCAATTCATTACAATGTGTAAAAATTTTAATAAACTAAAAAAATTTTCTTTTGTAATTTTTTTTAATGCATACCTTGATAAATTCATTTATATTTAAACTATTTAAATTTTGAAAAATGTTAATGAGATAAAATGAATTTTGAAGATGATTTTGACATTTTAATTTCTGATATATAGATATCCATTTTGGAAAGTTTTTGTCATAGATTTTTTCGTCAGGATTTTCTACATTTTTCAAATTTTTTCTTATTCATTAAATGAGCACCAGGATCTCTGAATTTTCTACCTAAATTAATAATGATTCAAATTGCCTCAAGGAAAGGAAATAAGAATTGAAGTTTATCAAATGCATGTAAATTTAAAAAAAAAAAAAAAAAAAAAACATATTTTTGAACCTCCTCTAATTGCTTGAAGTGGTTTGATACTTTCTTTTTAAAAATAGATATTTTTACGTTACAAATCGGAATTTTTGCTTTGTTAATTATTTTGTGTAAAATGAAATATGCAAAGTCTTGTAAATGCTCAAGTGCCAACAGAACATTTTTTTTATTTTTATTCAGAAAGGAAACGAAACTGCTAAAGACAAATTCCATAAGACACCTTCTAAATGTGTAAAATATATGTAAGTTTACATAGATGCAATATTTATTTGTGAAATATTCTTTATTCAAAACTAACTATGAAAAATTAAATATTTATAATTAATTGTGAATAATAGATGTTTCAAGAATTCCTTAAAATTACAATAAATAATAATTTGGGATTTAATTATACTTACAGATATTAGAAAATTGCATGTATAACTGTAATAATTAAATTACAAATTTATTGTAATACGCCTGTATACTCGAAACAAGTAAAATATTAATTTAAAAAGACAATTTCGATTCAGGACTTGGTATTTTCAAATGCATTTAAAAAAAATATTTCTCTTCTCTTTTCTGTACATATATAATTGCGCATATAATATACATAATATCTAAATATAAAGAAATATTTATTACTCGACTTTATCTAGTTATTTTACGCATTTCGTTGAAAAGTATATAAATGTGATATTAAGATCGAAAAAGAAATAAGTTGTCTTGTATAAAATATTTTGTTTAGAAATTGTATTGAATACGTTAAAATGTCTCTAATATTTACCAATAAATAGCTAAAAATTCGAATCTTGAAAACAGTCTCTACGATACCCTATGACCTTGAAATATTCACTAACAATCGTACATTATTAGTTGTTAGAGAAATCATTTTTATTGCTCAGTTTTATAAGCATAATAAATTCGTTTCGTTTGAGCCACCATTGCTCAGTGGTTAGAGCACTGGTCTTGTAAACCAGGGGTCGTGAGTTCAATCCTCTCTGGTGGCTGTCGCGAGACAATGTCTGAGACTTAAGTTTTTTCTTTAATCACTTTTAACATATATTTACTGGAATGAAATTATAAGTGTGGACTTTCTTTTATATTATATATATTAGTTCTTTCAATTACGTATCTTTACAACAAGATAAATATACATTTAATGGTAATCTACTATAAAAATCTATGGTATTTTAAGTATTGATTCACAAGAGTGTTTGCTTTTAAAAATTATAAGCTAATTTATTCATAATATAGTACATAACTAGAGTACATTATTTGACATTTACTTGATGTAATGATGAAAGTTGATATATTATTATAAATAGATAATAAATAGTTAATAAATACAATTTAAATCCTGAATCTCCAAAACAGCTTCAACGATAATGGATGACATCGTAATATCTGCTAACCACATTCGAGCAATTATTTTTATTGTTTACCTGTAAAAGCAGCATAAATAGCATCGGATGAGCCAACATAGCTCTGTGGTTAGAGCACTGGTCTCATAAACTAGGGGTACTGAGTTCAAACCTCACTGACGGTTTATAACTGAGATTGCTCCCGGCGTTTGAAATTCCATTTTATGAATTCAGTTATAAGTTTAGTATATTTCAGTGTTTGCTCCTTCTGAATTAAGTTCCTTAAGTATTTTTAACTGAATTTAGGTTCTAAAAAATTTTTTTATTATTATTATTATTTTTGCACAGAACTAATTGAGAACATTCTGAAACTGTGATTAAATTGAGAATCATAACATGATTTCATGATCCACATTAAACTATATGGTTTGTATTGTAAATTCAGTTTGGTCTCAATATTTGAAGCTTGCAAATAAATATTTGCTGCTATTTTCACGTGAATGTTTGTAGTTTTATCGCCGAGTTTAATTTCATATATTTAACTTTTTAATAAGATTTTGAAAAGTTCTATAACTTTTAATTAGTTCGAAGTTCTTATTTATCCCCACTTTATTACTTGTCTAATTTATATTTTCAGTACAATTAAAAAAAAACAATAATACATTTCTTTAAAAACTTTGCTCCATGTTTTTCACTAAAAAAGAGCTTCTTATTAATGGTTTAGAAAATATCTGTTAAGAATGGAGTTATGAGCTGTTTTAGTTGAGAAGAGTGAAGAAAAGCAAATTTATATACTACAAGTTTAATATAAATGTTATTAATAATGAAAAAATGCAAAATTGCTTATTCAGTGTTTTAAGAATCTCAAAAGCTTCTTTTCAATTAAAAAATGATAAGCTAATTTTGTCTGTGTTATTAGTTGCAAATGCATGATACTACGTCTGCGACAGTATCCATCGAGAGAGCTTGTGATTCGCAAACTCAGTTGATAAATGATGTATGTTTGAAATGACATTTCATTTTTGACTTTTCTGTTTCTTTTTGACATTATCAGTTTCCCTTTGTATCAATTTTCTTGGCTCTACCATAAGCATATCAAATTAACTTTTTAAATATTTAATTCAAACTAATTTTGAGGTAATAAAAGAAAAATAAGGAAACACTTCAAAGCTATCGGATTAATTTTATACTAGTAAGCTTCATTTCTAATCGTAAAATATTCTTTATGTGTGAACATAGTTTGCTATTTTCGAATAAAAAATAGTTGTTATTTAATTAACTAGTGTTATTTGGTCATTGAAATAAATATCGGATAGTGTTTTGAGTTATAAATTCATCGTTTTGAATTCAGTTTAAAGAAAAATTAGAGAAGGGTTTTCAACAATGAATTAATCTCTAATTAATAACAAATATTGTTAAATAAATATTTCTTTTCAAATTTTTTTAATACATGCCTTGATAAATTTACTATTTTTCATTTACTTTAACTTATGAAAAATATTACTATGATAAAAAGAATTTTATTGTTGATTCTGACTTCTTTACTTCCAATAAATAGAAATATTTTTAATTTTTTTCCTAGATTTTCACGAGTGGTTTCTATACTTAATTTTTAGATTTTTTTTTCATTTACTAACTAAGCATTAGTGACAGATATTAGAATATTACATGTAACTGCAATTATTAAATTACAAATTTATGGTAATATTCCACTATTCAAAAGATTTAAAATACAAAGGTGATTTCGTTCATACTTCAGGACTTGTGGTATTCTTAAACACATTTTAAATATTTCTCTTCCTTTTTAATTTACATTACTACTTTATTGAATTTACATATTCAAATGTAAGTAGAAAAAGGAAGAGAAATATTTAAAATGTATATAATATATAATGCCTAAATATAAAAGAAAATTATCTATTACTATTTTATTATATAATATATAATGCCTAAATATAAAAGAAAATTATCTAACACTATTTTATTTTGAGTATTTCGTTAAAAAGCATATAAATATGATGTTACGTTCATAAAAGAAATAAGTTATCTTAAAATATATTTTCTAAGGAATTGCATTGAACAGATTCCAAATGACTAATAAAACCAAATAAATAACTAAAAATTACAGTTTAAAATCTCGTATGTTGAAAATAGCCTCTACCATATCTAATGACCTTGTAATATTCGCGCTAACAACGTTCAAGAAATAATTTTATTATTCAGTTTTATAAGCACAATAAATTCTCCTCGTGTGAGCCACCATAGCTCAGTGGTTAGAGCACTGGTCTTGTAAACCAGGGGTCGTGAGTTCAATCCTCACTGGTGGCTGTCGCATGACAATGTGTGAGACTTAAGTTTTTTCTCTAATCACTTTTAACTTATACTTATATTTACTGGAATGAAATTATAAGTGTGGACTTTCTTTTATATTATATATATTAGTTCTTTCAATTATACATATCTTTACAATAGGATAAATATACATTTAATGGTAATCTACTAATAATCTTATAGAGTTTACTTTATATATATATATATATATATATATATATATACTGTCACAGAGTAAAATTGCAGTTTATAACAATTGCAGTTTTTAACATTCACTTATTTTTCCTGAATTTCAAATATAATTGGATTTCTTTTTATATTTTATTAGTTTTTTTAATTACATATCTTTGCAATAGGGTAATATGCATTTAATGATTTAATGGCTCTATCTACAAATAATATATTTTTAAGAAGTAGACTCTTAATTTTTATCGTAATTTTTTGTGTCATAAATTTATATAAATATTTATAAATTATTAAAAATTATGCATAATAATTAAAGTATTGTTCGAATGATTACAAAATCTATGATTATCACTCTACGCATTGATTTTTGTTGTTATAAGTCCATCTTTTTTTAATTTTTAACTAATCTGAAATGGTAAAATGAATTTAAGAAATTATCTGGAGTATAAATAAGTAATTTGTAGTTGGGTTAGCATATATGTTGGTATGCTCCTTCCTTTTATTTTCAAATTTTTAGTGACGTATTTATTGTTTTATTTTTAAATCGGAAAAAACTTGCACTATTTAATCTTTCAGAATTTTATGTTCTTTAATTTTTACTCTTTTGTCCTCTCGTTTGTATTATTATGTTGGATATTTTTTTAAAAATTTATACATCATTGGATGTTTATAAGAAAAAAAACCTTACACATTGGTCACGAAAAAACTTGCTACTTTTGGGTCACTATTGTTTTAAGTAAGAGGCCGGAATAAGACAATTAATAATATTTGATTTATGTATTATATAATAGGTAAAAATTATTAAAGTAATATTTTATTAAGGTACACATTTTATTTTAAACATAGAATCGAAAGCTTTTTTGCTGTCAAAAAATATACCCTAATTTATTCATAATAAATTTTATAATTAGAGTACATTGTTTGGTATTTATTTTATATTTATATGATGAAAGTTGACTTTCATCATCATTAAGAACTTGTGTCTTTAAAAAATGCTTATATATATATATATATATATATATATATATATATATATATATATATATATATATATATATATATATATATATATATATATATATATATATATATATATATATATATATATATATATATATATATATATATATATATATATATACATACATATACATATATATATATACATACATACATATACATATACATATACATATACATATATATATATATATATATATATATATATATATATATATATATATATATATATATATATATATATATATATATATATATATACACTACTGGCAATTAAAATTGCTACACCAAGAAAGCGACATGCTACAGACGTGAAATTTATACAAAAGGAAGAAGGTGCTGTGATATGCAAATGATTAGCTTTTCAGCGCATTCAGACAAAGCAAGCACCAATAGCGACACCTACATTGTGTTTAAATGAAGAAATTGTTCAGTCGGTTCCTCATACACAAATTCCATTTGAACGTTGTTGCCTGGTGAAAAGTTGTTGTGATGTAAGAAGGAGAAATGCATATCAGCACTTTTCTGACTTCGATAAAGGCCGAATTGTAGCGTACCGGGATTACGGTTTATCTTATCGCAGTATTGCTGCTTGCGTCGGTCGAGATCCAATGACTGTCAGCAGAATATGTAATCGATGGTTTCAGGACGGTAATACAGAACGCCATGCGGGATCTCCACGGCCACTTATTACTAGCAGCCGAGAAGACGGGCATATTATCCGCATGGCCTTAACGGATCGTGCAACCACGTCACGAGCCGTGAGTCAAGAAACGGGGTCGTTTGGAAGACAACAAGTGTCTACACGAACAGTGCGACGACGTTTTCAGCAGCATGGACTCTCAGCTCGGAGACCATGGCTGCGGCTTCCCTTGACTCTGCATCATAGACAAGAGCACTTTCAATGGTGTGATCAACGACGAAACTGGGCGCACGAATGGCGAGACGTCATCTTTTCAGATGAATCGAGGTTCTGTGTACAGCATCATGATGGTCGCATCCGTGTTTGGCGGCATCGTGGTGAACGCACACTGGCAGCGTGCATTCGTCATCGTCATACTGGCCCATCACATGGCGTGATGATATGGGGTGCCATTGGATACACGTCTCGGTCACCTCATGTTCGCATTGACGGTGCTTTGAGCAGTCCACGTTACATTTCTGGTGCGTTTCGACCCGTGGCTCAACCCTTTATTCGAGCCCTGCGAAACCCTACTTTTCAGCAGGATAATGCACGACCGCATGTTGTCGGTATTGTACAGACCTTCCTTGATACGGAACATGTTCGGCTGTTGCCCTGGCCAGCACGTTCTCCAGATCTTTCACCAATAGAAAACGTCTGGTCAATGGTTGCCGAACGACTGGCTCGTCACCAAACGCCAGTCACTACGGTTGATGAACTGTGGCATCGTGTTGAAGCTGCATGGGCATCTGTACCTGTACATGCAATCCAATCTCTGTTTGACTCAATGCCCAGGCGTATAACTGCTGTTATTACTGCCAGAGGTGGTTGTTCTGGGTACTGATTTCTCAGGATCTATATCCAGCCAAATTTTTTGAAAATTTAATCACTTGTTATTTCTAGTATAATATATTTGTCCAATAAATATCATTTTGTAATCTGCATCTCTTCCTGGTGTAGCAATTTTAATGGCCAGTAGTGTGTGTGTATATATATATACACTACTGGCCATTAAAATTTCTTAGAAACTTGGTGAGTTATATATATATATTTATAAATAATTGTATTTGTCTTAAAATATCTCAGGCAGATCGGAAATACTCATATTTTGGGCAAACATTGCGGTATTTAGACGTGTTATACGTTAAAAGCGGGTTTTCTAATCATTTGGTGACTTGGCGATGTTTTGGCGAGGAAATTTGGTGAGTTGGCAACCATTGGCGAGAGTTTTGGTGACTTGGCGAGAAATAGATACTTCTAGAAACATGCATCACCTAAGCTCAAGGACCAATATTTAGCGAGATAGCCTAGAAGATTCCAGAACCTTGGCGAAACAGGTAGATTTCCCCGCCAAGTCAAGTATAAATACCGCAGCCCGACATAGTTAATTTAGTTTTGTGAAGACAGTGAGTGAAGACGATTCGTCATGACTGCTAGTCTAGAGAAGCTGTTCTCTGCCTGAGGTATTTGAGATCTGTGATTGGAAGCTGTTACTTATCGTATCTGACGAATTGTAGCTGTATAATTGTGACTGTTAGAGCTGGTATATTTAGTGGGATTTTTAAAAATAATAATTTTGTGCTCATTGAGTGGTTGCTTCATTCAACTCTCAATCCACACGAACCCCGAAGCTCGGTACAATATATACATAATGATCACAATAAAAGATTCCAAGTGAGTCTAATATCCGAAAATAAATTACTGAAAATTACGGCTTGAATCTTCAAAACTCCCTCTGCGCTAACTCATGACCTTGAAACATTAACTGGCACCGTTCATTAAGTTAATTTTATTGTTCAGCTGTTTAAGCACAATAAAATCGCTGTGCATAAGCCGTCGTAACTCAGTTTTCAGAGAACTGGGTCCGAGAGTTCTGTCCTCGCTGAAGGCTAACGATCGGCATGGTTTGATTCTTGAGCTTGGGATTTTACAATTATTAATCTCATATCTACTAAGACTCTGACTCGTAATTTAATATTCTAATATATAAAAAAAATTGTTAAATTATATATTAATTAAGGTGGTGTTCGAATGTTGATGAAATCGATGATCGTTATTGTACGTATCGATTTTGATTTCTCGAATCGATGCTTTTAATTTTTAATTATTTTGACTGTGGAAAAAACTAATTATTTGAAAAATTACTCATAATATAAATAAATGAATGCTTTATTTAACAGGGTTAACATATATGTGTATATATGTGTGTGTGTGTGTATATGTTGTTTTATATCTTTTGAGTCAAAATATTCCTTTTTTTATTTTTTAAAATCGGATATGCTGTGCTTTTCACTTATTATTTCTTATCACATTTGCTTACAATGATGAAGAGATTTTTGAAAAGTATTTTAAGCCTTAGTACATATTTATAAGAAAAACCGTAATTTATTCATCACGGAAAAGCTTTCTTGCCTTCGGATTAGCATTACATCAAATGAACCATGAATGAAATTTTATTTATTTACCCGAAAAAACTAAATTAATAAAATTTCAATCGAATAGTATATAAGAAATAATCTTTGAAATGAAATGAAAAAAATGATAGTTTATTGTGGAGCACATTTAATTTTCAATAAAAAATCGTTAAATTTCTTTGCAGTTTAAAAATTATAAATTAATTCCAACCATATTAAGAAAGCTGTAACAAAGGATAACAGTATTTTTTGCCTGTAACGAGTCTATGACTGGGAATTTCAGTGCCAAGTGGTAACATTATACTGTGGAAATAATTCAAAAATTCTTTGTCTCAATTAATACAGGGATATTAATAAAAATTATACGTTTTCCTTTTTTCATTATTCTGATTAATGTTTGGAGTTATAACAAAAATTAATGAATACGTATCAGGTAAATGCATCACCTACATCAACATAAAATCAAAAATTATATTTAAATAGATAATACTTAACATATCGCATTTGAAGGGAAATTTGAAAAGAATTTTTAGATATAATTGTAATCGGAGATACCAATAATGAATACGATTTTTAAAAATGCATTATGCCCCACGCGAAAATGGAGAACAGAAATGGGATCTAGAATATGTGGTTCGAATATACTAGTGTCTAGGAAATTTTTATCACTATTATAATATTTCAATGAATTCATATTTAATAAAGAAAGCAAAGTTATTTCCTCATTCATCATTACATTTTGTCATTTACGAGGGTTACTCTGAAATTTTTGAGATACGCGCAGACGAGAAATTTTAAATAAAAATAACGGTTTAATTTTAAAATACAAAATATTTTATCATACAAAACGATTTTTTACTGACTTACTTCAACTTGTTGAGCGTAGAATAAATTTTAAACAGAAGAGAAAATGGAATTAACGCGAGAACATTTTCGCGCTATGATTTTCTACGATTCTAAAGCAGGATTAAATCAAGAAGAATGCGTTCAACGGTTGCATTTATCATTTGGTGACGAATCTCCAGCTCGTGCTACTGTATTCAGATGGTTTAGATAATTTAGAAGAGGTCGAAATTTTCATCAGGATAAAGAACACACAGGAAGGCCGCCGTCGGCAGTAATCTCGAATAATGTGTCTGCCATACGAAAAACGTTAATGGATGGTAATCGCTGTACCTATCAAATGATACAGAAGTATCATTTGATAGGTACAGCGATTACCATATGTATTATTAATTCTTTTCATATTAGATAAAATTTAAATTTCAAAGAAATATTTTTGGCTTATATAACATTGGATCCGCACCCATACACAAAATCATTCATGAAGAATTACATATGAAAAAAGTAGTTAGCCGTTGGGTTCCCCATAATCTAACTGGGCACCAAAAAGAGGAGCGTGTCAGAATCAGTAAAAAAATCTTAAATTGCTAAATGATGATGGCCACTGCATCATTTCCAAAATTGTAACAGGAGATGAAACGTACATACCGTTTTTTGACATTCCAACATCAAGTAAGCAAAGTATGAGTCTTTGAAAATGATCCCACGCCGACAATGGTGAAAAAACAACGCGCACTGAAAAAAGTGATGTATGCCGTTTTCTACAGAAGTACAAGATTGGTAAAACCATCAAGTTGGAAGGACAGAAGACAGTAACTGGAAACTGGTATACCACTAAATGTCTTCCAGAAATTCTACAAGAACTGACTGTTAGGGACTGATGCTTCCCAATGACAATGCATCTTCACATACAGCTGGATTAACAGTTGAGTTTCTTAAACAAAAACAAATTAAAGTGATCGAACATCCGCCGTATTCACCTGATCTAGCTATGTGCGACTTTTGGTTATTCTTTAATCTAAAAAAGAACTTACGTGGACATCGCTTTCATCCAGAAGAAGAGATTGATGTGGCTATAAATACATTTTTGTCATCTTTTCCAAGAAATGAAAAATTTGAGGCATTTAATCTGTGGAAAATTCGTCTACAAAAGTGCATTGATGCTGAAGAAGACTACTTTGAACACACCTAAATGTTGTAAATATAATTTTAAAAACCTAGTTGTATCTAAAATATTTCAGAGTGACCTCCGTACTTAACTTGCATTAAATTTCATACTTTATGTTAAAGAAAATATTTCATATTAAAGTAAATGATTTAATATCATTTCTTAACAGTAGAGAGTGTCTTGTTTTTTAAAATATTTTATTAATACCGTATAATATTTCATATGAATTAAAACATTTAAATATTGGCTGAACTGAGTATAATGGTCTCAGCTCGCCAAACGTGAAAAGTCGCCAAATCTGTTAAAATTTGGTGAATTTTTTACAAATGTAATCGATTATGAAAAAATAAAATACAAGCAATGCAAATGTTCAATTATTATTCCCATAAAATAATCTAATTTAATCAGTAATCAATAAAGTTGAAAGAAAATGATTTATATAAAGTGTGACAAAATGTTCTACTATTCTATTAATGAAGAAAAACATTGCATATGTTAAAACTACATTTTCTTAGAATGATACAAAAAACACATTTTTAAATTATGTATAAAGTTTCAAATTTCTAAATAGGTTACACATGAAAAATTCCTAAAATTTATGTTAGACACTTTGATGAAGATACAGAGGAGGAAATGAAAGACTTCGCCACCATATCTCAGTGGTTAGAGCACTGGTCTTGTAAACCAGGGGTCGTGAGTTCAATTGTAACTGGTGTCTGATTGAATACTTGATTATGTGAAGCATTAGTTTGTTAAATGTCATCACAGTAGGTTTATAATGACATTGAAATGAATTTTTTTCTTTGTTTTTAAATACAATATTTAGTTTTTAGTTTTATTTAAATTTAAATGAAAATGTCTATATTATTAATTCTTTTCATATTAGATAAAATTTAAATTTCAAAGAAATATTTTTGGCTTTTTTGCGTTATCAGAGATTTTGAAATGAAATTTTATTTCCATTGATGGCGTTGATAGTGAAACATTTTGAAAAAAAAAAATTACATAATGACTCTTCTGTATTCTAAAACTTCTTTGTTTTCCAAATAAAATTATTAAGCAAAATCATACGTGAAATAGAGATTTTTACTTTATGTTTGTTTTCGGAATACCGACATTTATGATGTTTTCTTTCAAACTTTAGTGTTTGGGAAAAATTATCTTCCGATCCATAATTTTTTAATGAATAATTTTAGATTTTGAAAAAATAAAATGTTTGCTTGAATAATTAAAAATTTAAAAAATGAGTTTTTTTATTATGGATTATTTGTAGGATAAATTCATAATTTTTATTGCCGCTCTACTGTCTAATTTATTAATAATGAGTAAATAAGAAAGAAAATTATTAAAATTTATGTTATGAAAGTGATTATTATTTTTTTATATATAATTGTCTATAAGATATTTCCATACGATGAAATATTATCACATAACTCCTGTCACAACGACATTTAAAACCAAAATCTAAACAAGAAAATGACAAGAAGACGTATAAATGTAGATATTCTATATATTTTACTGCGTTTTTTGAAATTACTACATTAATTCTGCGTAAGCTATTACAATGTTTTTAAGCAATGACTCAGTCAAAACTGATTAAATTTTAATATCTAGAAAAATGTCAATACTCAAAATAAATAATTTTCAAAAGTATTTATCCTTAAGTGTGTTGATTTTGTTACAACTTTTATATTAGCTTTGTATGCAGTAAAATATTTTTTTCGTATATTTTTTTAATCTTTAAGATTAATCAGTTATTAAAGAGGATGAATAGTACTAATTCACGTGAAACCCACAACTAATTTAATATATGTATCTGTCTATGTTTTATAGATTAATTACCCAAAGTAAATTGTTCAAAAATAAAAACAAAATTTCAGGACCAGTGTTTGTTTTGTAAAATGTAAATAAGCGAATAATATTCGTACAGCATACCCACTGATGACTGAGTTGTTGCGTTCCTGTTTTCTAGGATATGGGTCCTAGGTTCAAATCCCGGTTCAGTCATAAATGCTCTATTCTCTCAATGTATTCCCTTTTCAAGGATTATGAATGTGCCCCCCCCCCAATAAACAGGTTTGTGATGGTGTGTCGTGGAAAGGCTAGTCACTTGATGTCCGCCGTTAGAAAAAAGTTTTTGAAATGTTTGACAGTCATTTTACATTATAATAGCAAATGTATTTGTCGATATATTACGCGAGAAAGTTTTCAAAGAAAGAAAAGTCAAAATATATTTATTCCGTGAGTTATTATATTATGAGGTATACATATATTTTTTTTCATTCAGTTATTGACAGGATAAATATGACAAACTATTTTATAACTTTCATCTTTAAATGTAAACACACACACACACACACACACACATACACACACACACATACACACACACACACATACACACACACACATACACACACACATACACACACACACATACACACACACATACACACACACATACACACACACACACACACACATATATATATACGAGGGTTACTCTGAAATTTTTGAGATACGCGCAGACGAGAATTATCAAAATAAAAATAACGGTTTAATTTTAAATTACAAAGTATTTTAACACAGAAGATGATTTTTAACTGACTTACTTCAACTTGTTTAGCGTAGAATAAATTTTAAACAGAAGAGAAAATGGAGTTGACGCGAGAACATTTTCGCGCTATGAATTTCTACGATTTTAAAGCAGGATTAAATCAAGAAGAATGCGTTCAACGGTTGCATTTATCATTTGGTGATGTATCTCCAGCTCGTGCTACTGCATTCAGATGGCTTAGATAATTTAGAAGAGGTCGCAATTTTCATCAGGATAAAGAACACACAGGAAGGCCGCCGTCGGCAGTAATCTCGAATAATGTGTCTGCCATACGAAAAACGTTAATGGATGATAATCGCTGTACCTATCAAATGATACAGAAGGAACTTAACATTGGATCCGCACCCATACACAAAATCATTCATGAAGAATTACACATGAAAAAAGTAGTTAGCCGTTGGGTTCCCCATAATCTAACTGAGCACCAAAAAGAGGAGCGTGTCAGAATCAGTAAAAAAACTCTTAAATTGCTAAATGATGGTGGCCACCGCATCATTTCTAAAACTGTAACAGGAGATGAAACATACATACTGTTTTTTAACATTCCAACACGTCAAGAAAAGAAAGCAAAGTATGAGTCTTTGAAAATGATCTCACGCCGACAATAGTGAAAAAACAACGCGCACTGAAAAAAGTGATGTATGCCGTTTTCTACAGAAGTACGGGATGGGTAAAAACCATCAAGTTGGAAGGACAGAAGACAGTAACTGGAAACTGGTATACCACTAAATGTCTTCCAGAAATTCTACAAGAACTGACTGTTAGGGGACTGATGCTTCCCAATGACAATGCATCTTCACATACAGCTGGATTAACAGTTGAGTTTCTTAAACAAAAACAAATTAAAGTGATCGAACATCCGCCGTATTCACCTGATCTAGCTATGTGCGACTTTTGGTTATTCTTTAATCTAAAAAAGAACTTACGTGGACATCGCTTTCATCCAGAAGAAGAGATTGATGTGGCTATAAATTCATTTTTGTCATTTTTTCAAGAAATGAAAAATTTGAGGCATTTAATCTGTGGAAAATTCATCTACAAAAGTGCATTGATGCTGAAGAAGACTACTTTGAACACACCTAAATGTTGTAAATATAATTTTAAAAACCTAGTTGTATCTAAAAAATTTCAGAGTGACCTCCGTACTTAACTTGCATTAAATTTCATACTTTATGTTAAAGAAAATATTTCATATTAAAGTAAATGATTTAATATCATTTCTTAACAGTAAAGAGTGTCTTGTTTTTTTAAAATATTTTATTAATACCGTATAATATTTCATATGAATTAAAACATTTAAATATTGGCTGAACTGAGTATAATGGTCTCAGCTCGCCAAACGTGAAAAGTCGCCAAATCTGTTAAAATTTGGTGAATTTTTTACAAATGTAATCGATTATGAAAAAATAAAATACAAGCAATGCAAATGTTCAATTATTATTCCCATAAAATAATCTAATTTAATTAGTAACCAATAAAGTTGAAAGAAAATTATTTATATAAAGTGTGACAAAATGTTCTACTATTCTATTAATGAAGAAAAACATTGCATATGTTAAAACTACATTTTCTTAGAATGATACAAAAAACACATTTTTAAATTATGTATAAAGTTTCAAATTTCTAAATAGGTTACACATGAAAAATTCCTAAAATTTATGTTAGACACTTTGATGAAGATACAGAGGAGGAAATGAAAGACTTCGCCACCATATCTCCGTGGTTAGAGCACTGGTCTTGTAAACCAGGGGTCGTGAGTTCAATTGTAACTGGTGTCTGATTGAATACTTGATTATGTGAAGCATTAGTTTGTTAAATGTCATCACAGTAGGTTTATAATGACATTGAAATGAATTTTTTTCTTTGTTTTTAAATACAATATTTAGTTTTTAGTTTTATTTAAATTTAAATGAAAATGTCTATATTATTAATTCTTTTCATATTAGATAAAATTTAAATTTCAAAGAAATATTTTTGGCTTTTTTGCGTTATCAGAGATTTTGAAATGAAATTTTATTTCCATTGATGGCGCTGATAGTTAAACATTTTGAAAAAAAAAAATTACATAATGACTCTTCTGTATTCGAAAACTTCTTTGTTTTCCAAATAAAATTATTAAGCAAAATCATACGTGAAATAGAGATTTTTACTTTATGTTTGTTTTCGGAATACCGACATTTATGATGTTTTCCTTCAAACTTTAGTGTTTGGGAAAAATTATCTTCCGATCCATAATTTTTTAATGAATAATTTTAGATTTTGAAAAAAATAAGATGTTTGCTTGAATATTTAAAAAAATTTAAAAAATGAGTTTTTTTATTATGGATTATTTGTAAGATAAATGCATAATTTTTATTGCCGCTCTACTGTCTAATTTATTAATAATGAGTAAATAAGAAAGAAAATTATTAAAATTTATGTTATGAAAGTGATTATTATTTTTTTATATATAATTGTCTATAAGATATTTCCATACGATGAAATATTATCACATAACTCCTGTCACAACGACATTTAAAACCAAAATCTAAACAAGAAAATGACAAGAAGACGTATAAATGTAGATATTCTATATATTTTACTGCGTTTTCTGAAATTACTACATTAATTCTGCGTAAGCTATTACAATGTTTTAAAGCAATGACTCAGTCAAAACTGATT
Organism: Latrodectus elegans; assembly: GCA_030067965.1. Classification (NCBI taxonomy): domain Eukaryota; kingdom Metazoa; phylum Arthropoda; class Arachnida; order Araneae; family Theridiidae; genus Latrodectus; species Latrodectus elegans. Next base: position 71,553,543 of record CM057821.1, on the reverse strand, counting down.
AAATTTTAATATCTAGAAAAATGTCAATACTCAAAATAAATAATTTTCAAAAGTATTTATCCTTAAGTGTGTTGATTTTGTTACAACTTTTATGTTAGCTTTGTATGCAGTGAAATATTTTTTTCGTATATTTTTTTAATCTTTAAGATTAATCAGTTATTAAAGAGGATGAACAGTACTAATTCACGTGAAACCCACAACTAATTTAATATATGTATCTGTCTATGTTTTATAGATTAATTACCCAAAGTAAATTGTTCAAAAATAAAAACAAAATTTCAGGACCAGTGTTTGTTTTGTAAAATGTAAATGAGCGAATAATATTCGTACAGCACACCCACTGATAACTGAGTTGTTGCGTTCCTGTTTTCTAGGATGTGGGTCCTATGTTCAAATCCCGATTCGGTCATGAATGCTCTATTCTCTCAATGTATTCCCTTTTCAAGGATTATGAATGTGCCCCCCCCCCTCCAATAAACAGGTTTGTGATGGTGTGTCGTGGAAAGGCTAGTCACTTGATATCCGCCGTTAGAAAAAAGTTTTTGAAATGTTTGACAGTCATTTTACATTATAATAGCAAATGTATTTGTCAATATATATCGCGAGAAAGTTTTCAAAGAAAGAAAAGTCAAAATATATTTATTCCGTGAGTTATTATATTATGAGGTATACATATATTTTTTTTTCATTCAGTTATTGACAGGATAAATATGACAAACTATTTTATAACTTTCATCTTTAAATGTAAACACACACACACACACACACACACACACACACACACACACACACACACACACACACACACACACACACACACACACACACACACACACACACACACACATATATATATACGAGGGTTACTCTGAAATTTTTGAGATACGCGCAGATGAGAATTATCAGAATAAAAATAACGGTTTAATTTTAAATTACAAAGTATTTTAACACAGAAGATGATTTTTAACTGACTTACTTCAACTTGTTTAGCGTAGAATAAATTTTAAACAGAAGAAGAAAATGGAGTTGACGCGAGAACATTTTCGCGCTATGATTTTCTACGATTTTAAAGCAGGATTAAATCAAGAAGAATGCGTTCAACGGTTGCATTTATCATTTGGTGATGTATCTCCAGCTCGTGCTACTGCATTCAGATGGTTTAGATAATTTAGAAGAGGTCGCAATTTTCATCAGGATAAAGAACACACAGGAAGGTCGCCGTCGGCAGTAATCTCGAATAATGTGTCTGCCATACGAAAAACGTTAATGGATGATAATCGCTGTACCTATCAAATGATGCAGAAGGAATTTAACATTAGATCCGCACCCATACACAAAATCATTCATGAAGAATTACATATGAAAAAAGTAGTTAGCCGTTGGGTTCCCCATAATCTAACTGAGCACCAAAAAGAGGAGCGTGTCAGAATCAGTAAAAAAAACTCTTAAATTGCTAAATGATGATGGCCACTGCATCATTTCCAAAATTGTAACAGGAGATGAAACGTACATACCGTTTTTTGACATTCCAACATCAAGTAAGCAAAGTATGAGTCTTTGAAAATGATCCCACGCCGACAATGGTGAAAAAACAACGCGCACTGAAAAAAGTGATGTATGCCGTTTTCTACAGAAGTACGGGATGGGTAAAAACCATCAAGTTGGAAGGACAGAAGACAGTAACTGGAAACTGGTATACCACTAAATGTCTTCCAGAAATTCTACAAGAACTGAATGTTAGGAGACTAATGCTTCACAATGACAATGCATCTTCACATACAGCCGGATTAACAGTTGAGTTTCTTAAGCAAAAACAAATTAAAGTGATCGAACATTTGCCGTATTCAACTGATCTAGCTATGTGCGACTTTTGGTTATTCTTTAATCTAAAAAAGAACTTACGTGGACTTCGTTTTCATTCAGAAAAAGAGATTGATGTGGCTACACATGCATTTTTTTCATCTCTTCCAAGAAATGAATGACTTGAGGCATTTAATCTGTGGAATATTCGTCTACAAAAGTGCATTGATGCTGGAGGAGACTACTTTGAACACACCTAAAATTTTGTAAGTATAACTTTAAAAACCTAGTTGTGTCTCAAAAATTTCAGAGTGACCCTCGTATGTGTGTGTGTGTTCTATAAAAATTCTCCTAAGTACTTTGAAATAATACTTTAATAAAACTAAATTTAAAATTTTGAAAAGTATTAAATTTTTTTCATTATGAAAATTTGGAATGTAGAGTAGGGGCGCATAAAATTATTAATGGTAAAGAACTAGCAAATAGCCATCTAAATATTTTGTAATATTTAGTTTAATTGTGAATTCAAATTAAAGTTTAATATAGAAAAGTAATTTTCTTATTTGTTGGCTTTGAGAACAAAAGCCGCCTGCAATTCTGACTGAAAAAATGGTATTTTCCTTTCTATTAATTTAATAATCATTTGAGTAGTTTAATTCAAAACAATGTTCCATGTGACAGAGGTTTGGCAATAAAACACATTCTATTTTCGATTCATTCTGAGAATGATGTTTCAGAATTTCAAGACCGAAGTAACAAATAATTTTAAATGGATTATAACTAATCGCAAGTGCCAAGAAATTAAATCGACTACCATTTTAAAATAAATTGGCATTTCCTGTAATTTAAAGCATTTTTTCTTCAGCTATAAATATATGGAGTTATTTAACTTCATTTATTTTAAAATCCAGCGATTTTATTTATTTATTTATTTTTTATCAAATTGTGTTTTTTTTTATAAATAATTTGATTTATTAAGCGCTTTTTTAATTTTCTTTACTTTATACACGTTATTTTTATTTTTAAATTTGGTTTCAACTGAATCTAGTGTTATCAAATAAAATTGAATAATTAGTTAAAATTTATTGATCGCTATATTTTAATAATTTCATGCTAATCATTAAATATTTTCTGTATTGCTTTTTATGCTTTCTTTAAATTGTAATACTCGCTGTTTTTCAGATAGAATAATTTATTTTAAGATAATATTTAATTAATTAAATTAATATTCATCTTTGAAATTTAATTAAACTTAATATGTTTTTTGAAATACAAAACGAGTATTTTATAAACGAGGAAGTTTGCATCAAATTATCATTTCATACTTTTTCTAATAATTCCATTTTTCCTTTTTTGTGTTTTTCATCACATTAATTGGTAAATTTATTTGAATTTTAAATAATGCTCATTTCCAGAAGAATGACCCACCCTTAAACGCTGCTTAAAAAAATGACTTCAAAATTACATAGAATCTTTGCGCCTATGTAAGCATTTCTCTACTTAAAATGGAGGTGTACATGGGATAAACCTGACGAATGGTATAAGGTTTTTAAAAGGAAAATTTCTGGGTTTGATTCCAGCCACTGTTAAACGATGTGAGATGTGTGTTGGGCTTTATCTTTTGCATGCACATCTGATCGATGCGGATGTTTATTAATATTCCAGATTTCCTCTACTACATGTGAACACCGCGTACTATCTATGAAACTTCCTCCTAGAAGACAATTTACGCCGTGGATGCTCAGAAATCTTTACTAAGGTCTTCGAGCGCATGGTGTCCACTGCGGGGACTCAAAAAATAGGGAGTGAATAGGCTGACCATGGCAGTGCTTTTTAGAACAGAAAATTGCAATCCTGTATACTTGTTGAACAATGGGATATGAATATTACTACCATCTAACGGTATGGTGTTTCGGAATTTTATAAGTTTAATTCTTTGCCACAGTGAATGCAACTCACTCTCTATGAAAAGTTTAACCTGCAAGTAATTTACACGATGGGCATTTAAAATATCTTACTAAAGCAATAATCTGTAGGATTGAAACTATGTAGTGTTAAAATTTGTTATGGTATCACTTCGAATTTAACTGTCACAAAATTTCAGTCGGCACAGTCATAATGTGAGTCATTCCGTCAAAGAAAAATGCATAAAAAGAAGACACACTCAAAATAAGACGTTGAAATTAGAGCAATTTTCAAGAATATGGTTACTTTGTATAAAATAGATTGATAAGTATTATCTCACAATGTGTTATGAAGAATATCGTAATAAATTAAGGAAAATGAAAACAAAAACTTTAAAGTTTACTTACGCTAAAAATAGTGAGGCCTCTTGTATAGTAATCCTTCACTGTCCTTATTGTTACAAATTTATAAATAATTATTGTATTTGTCTTAAAATATCTCAGACAGATCGAAAATGCTAACATTTTGGGCAAAATTGCGGTATTTAGACGTGTTATACGTTAAAAGCGGGTTTTCTAATGATTTGGTGATTTGGCTGTGTTTTGGTGAGAAAACTTGGCGAGATTCTTGGCGAGAAATAGATATTTCTGGAAACATCCATCACCTAAGCTATATTTACCTAAGCTATATAAGACCCATATTTAGCGAGGTAGCCTAGAAGCTTCCAGAACCTTGGCGAAACTGGTAGATTTCTCTGCCAAGTCAGGTATAAATACCACAGCCCGACATAGAAGACAAGGCAGTTTTGTAAAGACAGTAAGTGAATACGATTAGTCGTGCCTGCAAGTCTATAGAGAAGCTGTTCTCTGTCTGAGGTATTTGAGACTTGTGATTGGAAGCTGCTACTTATTGTATTCAGATGAACTGTAGCTGTATAATTGTGATTGTTACAGCTGGAATTTCTTAAATCGAGTGTAATTTTTACAAATAAAAGTCTTGTGTTCATTAAGTGGTTGCTTTATTCAACTCTCAATCCACACGTTCCCCGAAGCTCGGTACAATATATACATAATGATCACAATAAAAGATTCCAAATGAGTCTAATATCCGAAAATAAATTACTGAAAATTACGGCTTGAATCTTCAAAACTCCCTTTGCGCTATCTCATGACCTTGAAACATTTACTGGCACCGTTCATTAAGTTAATTTTATTGTTCAGCTGTTTAAGCACAATAAAATCGCTGTGCATAAGCCGTCGTAACTCAGTTTTCAGAGAACTGGGTCCGAGAGTTCTGTCCTCGCTGAAGGCTGACGATCGGCATGGTTTGATTCTTGAGCTTGGGATTTTACAATTATTAATCTCATATCTACTAAGACTCTGACTCGTAATTTTATAATTTAATGTTCTAATATATAAAAAAATTGATAAATTATATATTAATTAAGGTGGTGTTCGAATGTTGATGAAATCGATGATCGTTATTGTACGTATCGATTTTGATTTCTCGAATCGATGCTTTTAATTTTTAATTATTTTGACTGTGGAAAAAACTAATTATTTGAAAAATTACTCATAATGTAAATAAATGAATGCTTTATTTAACAGGGTTAACATATATGTGTATATATATGTGTGTGTGTATATATATGTTGTTTTATATCTTTTGAGTCAAAATATTCCTTTTTTTTATTTTTTAAAATCGGATATGCTGTGCTTTTCACTTATTATTTCTTATCACATTTGCTTACAATGATGAAGAGATTTTTGAAAAGTATTTTAAGCCTTAGTACATATTTATAAGAAAAACCGTAATTTATTCATCACGGAAAAGCTTTCTTGCCTTCGGATCAGCATTACATCAAATGAACCATGAATGAAATTTTATTTATTTACCCGATAAAACTAAATTAATAAAATTTCATTCGAATAGTATATAAGAAATAATCTTTGAAATGAAATGAAAAAAATGATAGTTTATTGTGGAGCACATTTAATTTTAAATAAAAAATCGTTAAATTTCTTTGCAGTTTAAAAAATTATAAATTAATTCCAACCATATTAAGAAAGCTGTAACAAAGGATAACAGTATTTTTTGCCTGTAACGAGTCTATGACTGGGAATTTCAGTGCTAAGTGGTAACATTATACTGTGGAAATAATTCAAAAATTCTTTGTCTCAATTAATACAGGGATATTAATAAAAATTATACGTTTTCCTTTTTTCATTATTCTGATTAATGTTTGGAGTTATAACAAAAATTAATGAATACATATCAGGTAAATGCATCACCTACATCAACATAAAATCAAAAATTATATTTAAATAGATAATACTTAACATATCGCATTTGAAGGGAAATTTGAAAAGAATTTTTAGATATAATTGTAATCGGAGATACCAATAATGAATACGATTTTTAAAAATGCATTATGCCCCATGAAAATGGAGAACAGAAATGGGATCTAGAATATGTGGTTCGAATATACTAGTGTCTAGGAAATTTTTATCACTATTATAATATTTCAATGAATTCATATTTAATAAAGAAAGCAAAGTTATTTCCTCATTCATCATTACATTTTGTCATTTACGAGGGTTACTCTGAAATTTTGAGATACGCGCAGACGAGAAATTTTAAATAAAAATAACGGTTTAATTTTAAAATACAAAATATTTTATCATACAAGACGATTTTTTACTGACTTACTTCAACTTGTTTAGCATAGGATAAATTTTAAACAGAAGAGAAAATGGAATTAACGCGAGAACATTTTCGCGCTCTGATTTTCTACGATTCTAAAGCAGGATTAAATCAAGAAGAATGCGTTCAACGGTTGCATTTATCATTTGGTGATGAATCTCCAGGTCGTGCTACTGTATTCAGATGGTTTAGATAATTTAGAAGAGGTCGAAATTTTGATCAGGATAAAGAACACACAGGAAGGCCGCCGTCGGCAGGCATCTCGAATAATGTGTCTGCCATACGAAAAACGTTAATGGATGGTAATCGCTGTACCTATCAAATGATACAGAAGTATCATTTGATAGGTACAGCGATTACCATATGTATTATTAATTCTTTTCATATTAGATAAAATTTAAATTTCAAAGAAATATTTTTGGCTTATATAACATTGGATCCGCACCCATACACAAAATCATTCATGAAGAATTACATATGAAAAAAGTAGTTAGCCGTTGGGTTCCCCATAATCTAACTGGGCACCAAAAAGAGGAGCGTGTCAGAATCAGTAAAAAAATCTTAAATTGCTAAATGATGATGGCCACTGCATCATTTCCAAAATTGTAACAGGAGATGAAACGTACATACCGTTTTTTGACATTCCAACATCAAGTAAGCAAAGTATGAGTCTTTGAAAATGATCCCACGCCGACAATGGTGAAAAAACAACGCGCACTGAAAAAAGTGATGTATGCCGTTTTCTACAGAAGTACAAGATTGGTAAAAACCATCAAGTTGGAAGGACAGAAGACAGTAACTGGAAACTGGTATACCACTAAATGTCTTCCAGAAATTCTACAAGAACTGACTGTTAGGGGACTGATGCTTCCCAATGACAATGCATCTTCACATACAGCTGGATTAACAGTTGAGTTTCTTAAACAAAAACAAATTAAAGTGATCGAACATCCGCCGTATTCACCTGATCTAGCTATGTGCGACTTTTGGTTATTCTTTAATCTAAAAAAGAACTTACGTGGACATCGCTTTCATCCAGAAGAAGAGATTGATGTGGCTATAAATACATTTTTGTCATCTTTTCCAAGAAATGAAAAATTTGAGGCATTTAATCTGTGGAAAATTCGTCTACAAAAGTGCATTGATGCTGAAGAAGACTACTTTGAACACACCTAAATGTTGTAAATATAATTTTAAAAGCCTAGTTGTATCTAAAATATTTCAGAGTGACCTCCGTACTTAACTTGCATTAAATTTCATACTTCATGTTAAAGAAAATATTTCATATTAAAGTAAATGATTTAATATCATTTCTTAACAGTAGAGAGTGTCTTGTTTTTTAAAATATTTTATTAATACCGTATAATATTTCATATGAATTAAAACATTTAAATATTGGCTGAACTGAGTATAATGGTCTCAGCTCGCCAAACGTGAAAAGTCGCCAAATCTGTTAAAATTTGGTGAATTTTTTACAAATGTAATCGATTATGAAAAAATAAAATACAAGCAATGCAAATGTTCAATTATTATTCCCATAAAATAATCTAATTTAATCAGTAATCAATAAAGTTGAAAGAAAATGATTTATATAAAGTGTGACAAAATGTTCTACTATTCTATTAATGAAGAAAAACATTGCATATGTTAAAACTACATTTTCTTAGAATGATACAAAAAACACATTTTTAAATTATGTATAAAGTTTCAAATTTCTAAATAGGTTACACATGAAAAATTCCTAAAATTTATGTTAGACACTTTGATGAAGATACAGAGGAGGAAATGAAAGACTTCGCCACCATATCTCAGTGGTTAGAGCACTGGTCTTGTAAACCAGGGGTCGTGAGTTCAATTGTAACTGGTGTCTGATTGAATACTTGATTATGTGAAGCATTAGTTTGTTAAATGTCATCACAGTAGGTTTATAATGACATTGAAATGAATTTTTTCTTTGTTTTTAAATACAATATTTAGTTTTTAGTTTTATTTAAATTTAAATGAAAATGTCTATATTATTAATTCTTTTCATATTAGATAAAATTTAAATTTCAAAGAAATATTTTTGGCTTTTTTGCGTTATCAGAGATTTTGAAATGAAATTTTATTTCCATTGATGGCGCTGATAGTTAAACATTTTGAAAAAAAAAAATTACATAATGACTCTTCTGTATTCGAAAACTTCTTTGTTTTCCAAATAAAATTATTAAGCAAAATCATACGTGAAATAGAGATTTTTACTTTATGTTTGTTTTCGGAATACCGACATTTATGATGTTTTCTTTCAAACTTTAGTGTTTGGGAAAAATTATCTTCCGATCCATAATTTTTTAATGAATAATTTTAGATTTTGAAAAAAATAAAATGTTTGCTTGAATAATTAAAAAATTTAAAAAATGAGTTTTTTTATTATGGATTATTTGTAGGATAAATTCATAATTTTTATTGCCGCTCTACTGTCTAATTTATTAATAATGAGTAAATAAGAAAGAAAATTATTAAAATTTATGTTATAAAAGTGATTATTATTTTTTTATATATAATTGTCTATAAGATATTTCCATACGATGAAATATTATCACATAACTCCTGTCACAACGACATTTAAAACCAAAATCTAAACAAGAAAATGACAAGAAGACGTATAAATGTAGATATTCTATATATTTTACTGCGTTTTTTGAAATTACTACATTAATTCTGCGTAAGCTATTACAATGTTTTTAAGCAATGACTCAGTCAAAACTGATTAAATTTTAATATCTAGAAAAATGTCAATACTCAAAATAAATAATTTTCAAAAGTATTTATCCTTAAGTGTGTTGATTTTGTTACAACTTTTATATTAGCTTTGTATGCAGTAAAATATTTTTTTCGTATATTTTTTTAATCTTTAAGATTAATCAGTTATTAAAGAGGATGAATAGTACTAATTCACGTGAAACCCACAACTAATTTAATATATGTATCTATGTTTTATAGATTAATTACCCAAAGTAAATTGTTCAAAAATAAAAACAAAATTTCAGGACCAGTGTTTGTTTTGTAAAATGTAAATAAGCGAATAATATTCGTACAGCATACCCACTGATGACTGAGTTGTTGCGTTCCTGTTTTCTAGGATATGGGTCCTAGGTTCCAAATCCCGGTTCGGTCATAAATGCTCTATTCTCTCAATGTATTCCCTTTTCAAGGATTATGAATGTGCCCCCAATAAACAGGTTTGTGATGGTGTGTCGTGGAAAGGCTAGTCACTTGATGTCCGCCGTTAGAAAAAGTTTTTGAAATGTTTGACAGTCATTTTTACATTATAATAGCAAATGTATTTGTCGATATATTACGCGAAAGTTTTCAAAGAAAGAAAAAGTCAAAATATATTTATTCCGTGAGTTATTATATTATGAGGTATACATATATTTTTTTTCATTCAGTTATTGACAGGATAAATATGACAAACTATTTTATAACTTTCATCTTTAAATGTAAACACACACACACACACACACACACATACACACACACATACACACACACACACATACACACACACATACACACACACATACACACACACATACACACACACACACACACACACATATATATATACGAGGGTTACTCTGAAATTTTTGAGATACGCGCAGACGAGAATTATCAAAATAAAAATAACGGTTTAATTTTAAATTACAAAGTATTTTAACACAGAAGATGATTTTTAACTGACTTACTTCAACTTGTTTAGCGTAGAATAAATTTTAAACAGAAGAGAAAATGGAGTTGACGCGAGAACATTTTCGCGCTATGATTTTCTACGATTTTAAAGCAGGATTAAATCAAGAAGAATGCGTTCAACGGTTGCATTTATCATTTGGTGATGTATCTCCAGCTCGTGCTACTGCATTCAGATGGCTTAGATAATTTAGAAGAGGTCGCAATTTTCATCAGGATAAAGAACACACAGGAAGGCCGCCGTCGGCAGTAATCTCGAATAATGTGTCTGCCATACGAAAAACGTTAATGGATGATAATCGCTGTACCTATCAAATGATACAGAAGGAATTTAACATTAGATCCGCACCCATACACAAAATCATTCATGAAGAATTACATATGAAAAAAGTAGTTAGCCGTTGGGTTCCCCATAATCTAACTGAGCACCAAAAAGAGGAGCGTGTCAGAATCAGTAAAAAAACTCTTAAATTGCTAAATGATGGTGGCCACCGCATCATTTCTAAAACTGTAACAGGAGATGAAACATACATACTGTTTTTTAACATTCCAACACGTCAAGAAAAGAAAGCAAAGTATGAGTCTTTGAAAATGATCCCACGCCGACAATGGTGAAAAAACAACGCGCACTGAAAAAAGTGATGTATGCCGTTTTCTACAGAAGTACGGGATGGGTAAAAACCATCAAGTTGGAAGGACAGAAGACAGTAACTGGAAACTGGTATACCACTAAATGTCTTCCAGAAATTCTACAAGAACTGACTGTTAGGGGACTGATGCTTCCCAATGACAATGCATCTTCACATACAGCTGGATTAACAGTTGAGTTTCTTAAACAAAAACAAATTAAAGTGATCGAACATCCGCCGTATTCACCTGATCTAGCTATGTGCGACTTTTGGTTATTCTTTAATCTAAAAAAGAACTTACGTGGACATCGCTTTCATCCAGAAGAAGAGATTGATGTGGCTATAAATTCATTTTTGTCATTTTTTCAAGAAATGAAAAATTTGAGGCATTTAATCTGTGGAAAATTCATCTACAAAAGTGCATTGATGCTGAAGAAGACTACTTTGAACACACCTAAATGTTGTAAATATAATTTTAAAAACCTAGTTGTATCTAAAAAATTTCAGAGTGACCTCCGTACTTAACTTGCATTAAATTTCATACTTTATGTTAAAGAAAATATTTCATATTAAAGTAAATGATTTAATATCATTTCTTAACAGTAAAGAGTGTCTTGTTTTTTTAAAATATTTTATTAATACCGTATAATATTTCATATGAATTAAAACATTTAAATATTGGCTGAACTGAGTATAATGGTCTCCAGCTCGCCAAACGTGAAAAAGTCGCCAAATCTGTTAAAATTTGGTGAATTTTTTACAAATGTAATCGATTATGAAAAAATAAAATACAAGCAATGCAAATGTTCAATTATTATTCCCATAAAATAATCTAATTTAATTAGTAACCAATAAAGTTGAAAGAAAATGATTTATATAAAGTGTGACAAAATGTTCTACTATTCTATTAATGAAGAAAAACATTGCATATGTTAAAACTACATTTTCTTAGAATGATACAAAAAACACATCTTTAAATTATGTATAAAGTTTCAAATTTCTAAATAGGTTACACATGAAAAATTCCTAAAATTTATGTTAGACACTTTGATGAAGATACAGAGGAGGAAATGAAAGACTTCGCCACCATATCTCAGTGGATTTAGAGCACTGGTCTTGTAAACCAGGGGTCGTGAGTTCAATTGTAACTGGTGTCTGATTGAATACTTGATTATGTGAAGCATTAGTTTGTTAAATGTCATCACAGTAGGTTTATAATGACATTGAAATGAATTTTTTTCTTTGTTTTTAAATACAATATTTAGTTTTTAGTTTTATTTAAATTTAAATGAAAATGTCTATATTATTAATTCTTTTCATATTAGATAAAATTTAAATTTCAAAGAAATATTTTTGGCTTTTTTGCGTTATCAGAGATTTTGAAATGAAATTTTATTTCCATTGATGGCGCTGATAGTTAAACATTTTGAAAAAAAAAAATTACATAATGACTCTTCTGTATTCGAAAACTTCTTTGTTTTCCAAATAAAATTATTAAGCAAAATCATACGTGAAATAGAGATTTTTACTTTATGTTTGTTTTCGGAATACCGACATTTATGATGTTTTCCTTCAAACTTTAGTGTTTGGGAAAAATTATCTTCCGATCCATAATTTTTTAATGAATAATTTCAGATTTTGAAAAAAATAAGATGTTTGCTTGAATATTTAAAAAAATTTAAAAAATGAGTTTTTTTATTATGGATTATTTGTAAGATAAATGCATAATTTTTATTGCCGCTCTACTGTCTAATTTATTAATAATGAGTAAATAAGAAAGAAAATTATTAAAATTTATGTTATGAAAGTGATTATTATTTTTTTATATATAATTGTCTATAAGATATTTCCATACGATGAAATATTATCACATAACTCCTGTCACAACGACATTTAAAACCAAAATCTAAACAAGAAAATGACAAGAAGGCGTATAAATGTAGATATTCTATATATTTTACTGCGTTTTCTGAAATTACTACATTAATTCTGCGTAAGCTATTACAATGTTTTAAAGCAATGACTCAGTCAAAACTGATTAAATTTTAATATCTAGAAAAATGTCAATACTCAAAATAAATAATTTTCAAAAGTATTTATCCTTAAGTGTGTTGATTTTGTTACAACTTTTATGTTAGCTTTGTATGCAGTGAAATATTTTTTTCGTATATTTTTTTAATCTTTAAGATTAATCAGTTATTAAAGAGGATGAACAGTACTAATTCACGTGAAACCCACAACTAATTTAATATATGTATCTGTCTATGTTTTATAGATTAATTACCCAAAGTAAATTGTTCAAAAATAAAAACAAAATTTCAGGACCAGTGTTTGTTTTGTAAAATGTAAATGAGCGAATAATATTCGTACAGCACACCCACTGATAACTGAGTTGTTGCGTTCCTGTTTTCTAGGATGTGGGTCCTATGTTCAAATCCCGATTCGGTCATGAATGCTCTATTCTCTCAATGTATTCCCTTTTCAAGGATTATGAATGTGCCCCACTCCAATAAACAGGTTTGTGATGGTGTGTCGTGGAAAGGCTAGTCACTTGATATCCTCCTTTAGAAAAAATTTTTTGAAATGTTTGACAGTCATTTTACATTATAATAGCAAATGTATTTGTCAATATATATCGCGAGAAAGTTTTCAAAGAAAGAAAAGTCAAAATATATTTATTCCGTGAGTTATTATATTATGAGGTATACATATATTTTTTTTTCATTCAGTTATTGACAGGATAAATATGACAAACTATTTTATAACTTTCATCTTTAAATGTAAACACACACACACACACACACACACACACACACACACACACACACACACACACACATACACACACACACACACACACACACACACACACACACACACACACACACACACACACACACACACACACACACACACATATATATATACGAGGGTTACTCTGAAATTTTTGAGATACGCGCAGATGAGAATTATCAGAATAAAAATAACGGTTTAATTTTAAATTACAAAGTATTTTAACACAGAAGATGATTTTTAACTGACTTACTTCAACTTGTTTAGCGTAGAATAAATTTTAAACAGAAGAGAAAATGGAGTTGACGCGAGAACATTTTCGCGCTATGATTTTCTACGATTTTAAAGCAGGATTAAATCAAGAAGAATGCGTTCAACGGTTGCATTTATCATTTGGTGATGTATCTCCAGCTCGTGCTACTGCATTCAGATGGTTTAGATAATTTAGAAGAGGTCGCAATTTTCATCAGGATAAAGAACACACAGGAAGGTCGCCGTCGGCAGTAATCTCGAATAATGTGTCTGCCATACGAAAAACGTTAATGGATGATAATCGCTGTACCTATCAAATGATGCAGAAGGAATTTAACATTAGATCCGCACCCATACACAAAATCATTCATGAAGAATTACATATGAAAAAAGTAGTTAGCCGTTGGGTTCCCCATAATCTAACTGAGCACCAAAAAGAGGAGCGTGTCAAAATCAGTAAAAAAACTCTTAAATTGCTAAATGATGGTGGCCACCGCATCATTTCTAAAACTGTAACAGGAGATGAAACGTACATACCGTTTTTTGACATTCCAACAAGTCAAGAAAGCAAAGTATGAGTCTTTGAAAATGATCCCACGCCGACAATGGTGAAAAAACAACGCGCACTGAAAAAAGTGATGTATGCCGTTTTCTACAGAAGTACGGGATGGGTAAAAACCATCAAGTTGGAAGGACAGAAGACAGTAACTGGAAACTGGTATACCACTAAATGTCTTCCAGAAATTCTACAAGAACTGAATGTTAGGAGACTAATGCTTCACAATGACAATGCATCTTCACATACAGCCGGATTAACAGTTGAGTTTCTTAAGCAAAAACAAATTAAAGTGATCGAACATTTGCCGTATTCAACTGATCTAGCTATGTGCGACTTTTGGTTATTCTTTAATCTAAAAAAGAACTTACGTGGACTTCGTTTTCATTCAGAAAAAGAGATTGATGTGGCTACACATGCATTTTTTTCATCTCTTCCAAGAAATGAATGACTTGAGGCATTTAATCTGTGGAATATTCGTCTACAAAAGTGCATTGATGCTGGAGGAGACTACTTTGAACACACCTAAAATTTTGAGATACAACTAGGTTTTTAAAGTATAACTTTAAAAACCTAGTTGTATCTCAAAAATTTCAGAGTGACCCTCGTATGTGTGTGTGTGTTCTATAAAAATTCTCCTAAGTACTTTGAAATAATACTTTAATAAAACTAAATTTAAAATTTTGAAAAGTATTAAATTTTTTTCATTATGAAAATTTGGAATGTAGAGTAGGGGCGCATAAAAATATTAATGGTAAAAAAATAGCAAATAGCCATCTAAATATTTTGTAATATTTAGTTTAATTGTGAATTCAAATTGAAGTTTAATATAGAAAAGTAATTTTCTTATTTGTTGGCTTTGAGAACAAAAGCCGCCTGCAATTCTGACTGAAAAAATGGTATCTTCCTTTCTATTAATTTAATAATCATTTGAGTAGTTTAATTCAAAACAACGTTCCATGTGACAGAGGTTTGGCAATAAAACACATTCTATTTTCGATTCATTCTGAGAATGATGTTTCAGAATTTCAAGACCGAAGTAACAAATAATTTTAAATGGATTATAACTAATCGCAAGTGCCAAGAAATTAAATCGACTACCATTTTAAAATAAATTGGCATTTCCTGTAATTTAAAGCATTTTTTCTTCAGCTATAAATATATGGAGTTATTTAACTTCATTTATTTTAAAATCCAGCGATTTTATTTATTTATTTATTTTTTATCAAATTGTGTTTTTTTTTTATAAATAATTTGATTTATTAAGAGCTTTTTTTAATTTTCTTTACTTTATACACGTTATTTTTATTTTTAAATTTGGTTTCAACTGAATCTAGTGTTATCAAATAAAATTGAATAATTAGTTAAAATTTATTGATCGCTATATTTTAATAATTTCATGCTAATCATTAAATATTTTCTGTATTGCTTTTTATGCTTTCTTTAAATTGTAATACTCGCTGTTTTTCAGATAGAATAATTTATTTTAAGATAATATTTAATTAATTAAATTAATATTCATCTTTGAAATTTAATTAAACTTAATATGTTTTTTGAAATACAAAACGAGTATTTTATAAACGAGGAAGTTTGCATCAAATTATCATTTCATACTTTTTCTAATAATTCCATTTTTCCTTTTTTGTGTTTTTTATCACATTAATTGGTAAATTTATTTGAATTTTAAATAATGCTCATTTCCAGAAGAATGACCCACCCTTAAACGCTGCTTAAAAAAAATGACTTCAAAATTACATAGAATCTTTGCGCCTATGTAAACATTTCTCTACTTAAAATGGAGGTGTACATGGGATAAACCTGACGAATGGTATAAGGTTTTTAAAAGGAAAATTTCTGGGTTTGATTCCAGCCACTGTTAAACGATGTGAGATGTGTGTTGGGCTTTATCTTTTGCATGCACATCTGATCGATGCGGATGTTTATTAATATTCCAGATTTCCTCTACTACATGTGAACACCGCGTACTATCTATGAAACTTCCTCCTAGAAGACAATTTACGCCGTGGATGCTCAGAAATCTTTACTAAGGTCTTCGAGCGCATGGTGTCCACTGCGGGGACTCAAAAAATAGGGAGTGAATAGGCTGACCATGGCAGTGCTTTTTAGAACAGAAAATTGCAATCCTGTATACTTGTTGAACAATGGGATATGAATATTACTACCATCTAACGGTATGGTGTTTCGGAATTTTATAAGTTTAATTCTTTGCCACAGTGAATGCAACTCACTCTCTATGAAAAGTTTAACCTGCAAGTAATTTACACGATGGGCATTTAAAATATCTTACTAAAGCAATAATCTGTAGGATTGAAACTATGTAGTGTTAAAATTTGTTATGGTATCACTTCGAATTTAACTGTCACAAAATTTCAGTCGGCACAGTCATAATGTGAGTCATTCCGTCAAAGAAAA
This sequence comes from Latrodectus elegans, assembly GCA_030067965.1. Lineage (NCBI taxonomy): Eukaryota > Metazoa > Arthropoda > Arachnida > Araneae > Theridiidae > Latrodectus > Latrodectus elegans. The sequence continues at coordinate 71,536,743 of CM057821.1, read as the reverse complement.
ATGCATAAAAAGAAGACACACTCAAAATAAGACGTTGAAATTAGAGCAATTTTCAAGAATATGGTTACTTTGTATAAAATAGATTGATAAGTATTATCTCACAATGTGTTATGAAGAATATCGTAATAAATTAAGGAAAATGAAAACAAAAACTTTAAAGTTTACTTACGCTAAAAATAGTGAGGCCTCTTGTATAGTAATCCTTCACTGTCCTTATTGTTACAAATTTATAAATAATTATTGTATTTGTCTTAAAATATCTCAGACAGATCGAAAATGCTAACATTTTGGGCAAAATTGCGGTATTTAGACGTGTTATACGTTAAAAGCGGGTTTTCTAATGATTTGGTGATTTGGCTGTGTTTTGGTGAGAAAACTTGGCGAGATTCTTGGCGAGAAATAGGTATTTCTGGAAACATCCATCACCTAAGCTCTAGGACCCATATTTAGCGAGGTAGCCTAGAAGCTTCCAGAACCTTGGCGAAACTGGTAGATTTCTCTGCCAAGTCAGGTATAAATACCACAGCCCGACATAGAAGACAAGGCAGTTTTGTAAAGACAGTAAGTGAAGACGATTAGTCGTGCCTGCAAGTCTATAGAGAAGCTGTTCTCTGTCTGAGGTATTTGAGACTTGTGATTGGAAGCTGCTACTTATTGTATTCAGATGAACTGTAGCTGTATAATTGTGATTGTTACAGCTGGAATTTCTTAAATCGAGTGTAATTTTTACAAATAAAAGTCTTGTGTTCATTAAGTGGTTGCTTTATTCAACTCTCAATCGACACGAACCCCGAAGCTCGGTACACTATGGAAAAGGTTCACAAATCTCGAACTAAGATAGAATCGGAGTAATACAATGTGTCCTACATGTTTACTTATTACATAAATCTTTTTACCTGGATATTTAATATCAGTATTCTTGAATTTATGTGTTACTCACAATATATTTTCACACATTTCCACGAACTCTTGCCATTTCTAGACTTTAATTTAATGTTATAATACATGTAAAAAATATATGAGTGTACAAATGCCTCAACATTAAATGTTTTCCGTCTTAAACACAAACGCCTTGGCATTTAATTTTTAAAGTATGGTAAATTTAATGACTGATTCTAAATTTAAAACAAAAATATTTTTCAAAAATTAAAAAAAAAGAAACTTATTTTTTTTAATGTATTTGATCATTCTAATATATTTTGACGTATTTCCTCCTTTTTCAGATCAATGTCAAAATTAAATGAGTAATTCCTCTGGTGGTGCCATCATCTATCGGAAGAACTTTTAGCAAAGTCGTACTTTTACTTTCGTGGTGCTCTGGTTAAACGCGAAAGATACACCCTACTGACTTAAATTCGCAGAGCCAACGTGGCTTGTCCAAGTGTTATGAGTAATAACCACAACACATTTTAATATAAATTACAAACATTTTTTATGTGTACGGCATGAAACTTTTAGGAAGTTCTAAATATATGAACTGAAGTTAAAAGTTATTTTTAACTGTCACTTAAGATTTTCTTTGTTTTAGACAAAGAAAAACACAAATATATGTATTATCATAAAGATTTTTCTTTAGATTAATGAAAATTTCACTTGAGAGGAATATTCTCAGAGATAATCAAAAGATAATGAATGATAGCTTCACTTTGCTCTATTAGTCTGAAAGTACAAGATATTCAACAAAGAATAAACTTTTCTGAAACATTTTTATTATAATATTCGAATTTTCAATCATTAGCTTCAAAAACTACATTTTCAGTATAGATTAATAATTTCTTAGACAATTAAATGGCCATAATGAAATTTTTGAGTTATTACCATAAAACAAGTTTATTTTTAAAAAGGAACAAAATTTTCTCTAATAAATTAATAGTTATAACTTAATATTTCACCATTAGCAACAAAAATCAATATTTTCACATGATGCAAAACAATACATTCTAGCATTAAAGGTACATAAAACAGATTTTTCACCATTTGCATCAAAGAAAATGTTCTGCTTAACTTTCAAAGAAAATCAAATATTTGCTCGAGTTTAATTTTGCCCCTTCAGCATAAAGCTTGCAAAAGCAATATTTCAAACACACACAGAAAAATAATTTCCCTCGTTTATATCGTTAGACAATATTTTCAGCACAGAATAATGTCTACACACAGAATTTTAGTTTAGGCAGACATAGAAGCCTAAATGTTCCCCGTCAGCTTCAAGTTCTCATTACTTAAATTGTCTAATTAAACTTTCTTTCTAAACTACACTAATAATAGAATTTTTGTGTGTGTGGAATTTTCTGTCCTTTATTTTTCTTAAATAATCTTATTTTATTTTTAATATATTTTTTTCTCTACATTTATGTCAATCTTAAATTAGTTATTTCTAAAAGTCATTATAAACTTTACATCAATTTAGGTGAAGGTTGGTTTCCACTTGGTGAATTCTACTTTTCTCAGATGTCAATAGAGTACAAAAAATTCCTTCGCTTAAGAAACAAACTATAAGGTAACAACAAAATTTTAGTCGTTTTCACTTTGCCATCGAATAAAATGGGAATAAGAATGAAAATTAGTGAATGACGAAGTTGTTACAACAGCAGTGTCGAAGCAGTAAAAAACAGTGCACATGTTGATGGAACTCTTTCGGTATTGTTTGCTTTATGACTTCAAAACCGGCTCATAAGATAATGCATCAAGTCACCGAATATGCCGAGCGCTTGGGAATAGTGCTATGAATGAACTTACAGCAAGGAATAAGTTTCACAAATTCAGGTCGGGAGATGTGTTATGAAGTTGGTGTCTGGTGAACCATTCGTCAAGTGGTTGCTATCAACGGGCCAAATGGTCACTGTGGACTGGTATATTCGCAGCAATTGGAGCATGCGCAACTGGCAGGCCAATAGAAGTAGCCAACAATGGTTAATCATTAGGGTGTACTATTCTTTGCCGATAATGCAAGGCGCCTTGCGGGTATCCAAGAATAACATATCGTGACTTGATTGGGAGAATCCTCTTTACTCACCCGACCTTACACCATGAGACTATCATTTCTTCCATATCTTGATCGAGGAAAATCCTTCACCAATGAAGCAGACTTACGCCAATCCTCACTGACTTATTTGCTTCTAAAATCTCCGAGTTTTGCCGCAAGGGGATAGCACAACTGGAGACGCGTTGGCAGAAGGTGCTGGATGCCGATGGTGATTACTTCGAAGACAGACAATAAGCTATACTTTCTGTAGATCATGTTTTTTGCCTCATTAAAAGCAACAAGAACTTTCTTGTTTACCTTGTAAAACGGCAAAATAAACTATTATGGAAATTTTAAGTATCTTCCCTCGTTTCTTGGTGGCCCGACAGTCTAGGGTGGGCGCTGTCTTTCTGATTTCTGTCTCCAGGCCTCTCTAATTTTGAACAGGGTCTTCCAATTGACAGATCTAAAAATGACAAAATCACCATTTTGTACTTTTAAATGCAATTTTGAATCTCTGCATTTATATAATTTATTGTTAAAATTGTTTTGCTTTGAACTAATCATGAAAAATTTTTAATATAATTAATGCTTTTTTTTTTTACAATTGGTAAAATTGAAAAATTTACTGGTAAGATTGAAAAGATTAAAAGATATTTGTAATAAAATAAATGAGAAAGTTTAAATCGAAGAAAAACTTAAAGCATTTAAAAAAATAAAAATAAATTAAGAAAAGAAAGTGACTCCTAAATTTATTTAACTGATTGCGTTGTAAAAAAAGTATTGATATTTAAATTAAGACAAACAAATCATTTTATTTCTATATCACTGAAAATGGATTTTTAGAACTTTCATATTGTCGTCACAAGGTTAGTTATCTTATTCGGCCTTTCTCTACATGTCTAAATAAATAATTAAAATTTTCAAATTAAAATAAAAAATATAACAAAAATTCGCTTCATCAGTGATAACGCGACCAGGTAATATCTATAGACTGAGCAAAATTGTTTTCATAATTTGCTATATTAAATGTTATAAAACCACTCCGCACGCGCCATCGTAGCTCAGTGGTTAGAGCGTTGATTTCGTAAGCCAGTGGTCGTGAGTTCAATCCTCTCTGATGGCTGCAAAAGTGTAGGCTCATCTTATAATTAATTTACATTATAAATTATAATAAGTAGTTTAGTATAAACTTGGATTTGACATGCTGCATGGGAATTATTAATGTTTTTGATTGCTAATTTTTACTTTTGGGGAAAATTTAAACTATTTAAAAATAATTGAAATCAACTTAAAATTGTAATTAAGTTGAATATTATTGTACATAACATTTTATGTATATCTTCTAAATAATCTGCAGAACATTTTATATGATTCGCGATATTGAAAGTTTACATTCATGCTATATTCAACCAATTATACATGTTATCGATTTTGTATGCGTGTTGGTAGATATAGTTCATTTTTTCGACTTTGAGATTGTATGTTTCATTTTTTAGTTCAATTTGGAAATAATTAATAAATTTTCATTTCTCCAAATTTTGTATTTTCTTTTCTTTTTTAGATTTGCCTTTAATACTTGTATTACAGCTAAAGTACAATAAAAATTATACAGTAAACATTCTCAAAAAAAAAAAAAAATAATAATAATAATAATAAATAAAGGTAGCAGCATACTTTTTTGTTTTTATAAAGAAAACTAATATAAATATGATATGAAAAAGATTGTTATCATGCCTTCATGTCCTCTAATTAAGGGAGCAAAGATTAATAAATAAATAATAAAAGAATATTTAATTTAAGTATTGCACATATATATAATAAGTAGTTTATGCGTAATAAAAAATTAAGTGAATCGGCATAATTAACTCATTTTATGCATTTTAAACACACATTATTTTGTTTACAACAATTACAAATAACTGTACATCTAATTTTGATTTTGATTTTAAAATTTTATTTTCTATCCATAATTTAGGAATTAATTTGTTTCTCATCAGAATCGAACTAGTAACCTTGTATTTTTCACGTGCATATTGCTAAACGATTTTGAATGGATTTATTTTAATGATTTTTTGGCACAACCCTTGGTAAATTGGTTTGAATATAAATAATTTTAATCTAGAAAATTGTTTAGAAACCTTGAAATAGATTCCGTTGGCTTGATTTCTAATGGAGAAGTGCTATTAGAAATCTTTTAATCTTTGGTTTTATTAATACAAATTTCTATATTTAAAAGAAATTTTAGATTTTGTCGTTATTATTTGTAAATAAGCATCAGAAGCTTTGATTTTTCTACCTCATCAATTAACATGATTCTTTTCTTTGGAAAAAAAAAAACTTCTACTAAATTAATCTACTAAATATATGTGAATTGTAAAAATATTAAATTGTGAAGTCTGCATTATTTTTCAGAATAGCTTGCAGGTTTAGTTATTGTCAAACCAACATAACGAGATTGTTTTCAATCACTCTGCATTTACGACTTTCTTTATTACTTTGAAATTTCTTTGAAAATATTTTTATATGGAAAATCATAACAGCTGTTGCTCAGAGTATTCTTTTTCGCATAACGAAGTTATCGAAGTCCTGTTTATTATCAGGTATCACCAAATTATTTTATCAAAATCGAACAACTTGGAAGATAAATGTCCTACAATGGGTACAATATATGAAACTATAACAAAAATCCGATTTGCCAATGACACGTGACCATGTAATATTTGTAGACTGCACAAAATTCTTCTCAGAGTTTGCGATAAAAAATATCACAAAATTCTCTCAACGCACGCCACCATACCTCACTGGTTTCGCAAACCAGGGGTCATGAGTTTTATCTTCACTGGTGGCTGCAAGAGAGTTGGTTCTCAGCTTTTAAATCTTGATATTTAAGTATAATACATAGTTTAGTATAATTTAAAATTTGGTGTTCTGAAAAATGAGCCGTTAATGTTTTTGATTGTTAAATTTTTATTTTTGACAAAAATTCAAATTGCTTAAAAATAATTATTTATAATAATTACGATTATAAACTTTATACGCATGCCATTAATAAATAATCTGAATTATTTTGTGTTTTAGTTATAATTTATGTATCTTTATTTCTTGTTTTAATTGTAATTTTTATTTTTATAAAAAAAATCTCTCATTTAATTATACACAAATAATCAAAATTAAATTAAAAATATAAAATCAATGTTAATCGTTGTACACATCGATATTTATTGTTCAGAATACATTCATAAAAAATATTTAACTAGTCTGATAGTGTATAACTATTTTTCATCTAAAAATAAATTTTTATAGTAACAGATTAGTTAAAATTTTTAATAAATGTATTCTGAACAATAAATTTGTACAATGATTAACATTGATTTTATATTTTGCAGCAGTTGATTCCACAGGATATAAATAAAAGCACAGATATTAAAAAAACCTAAGCGATCATATAAAACAATTTTATTTTGCATTGATATATTTTCGTTTATTTTTATAAAGTAATATTGAGAAGCATATATAACTTAATTTCATGGATATATGTTTGGTTATTAAGAAACAAAATCGATACTTAAATAGAAATATATATCATCGTATCGAATTTGAAAATTGAATAATACATTCTCATTACGAGATCTATTCAACAATAAAAGTTTTCAGTAACTCTTGCAATTTTGTCACATTCTTTATGTACCAGTTATTGAATGGTTCATTTGTAAATCGAGTAACTCTATAAAAAAAGTTGAAATAAATAAAAAAGTGTATATAGTCTTTTAAGAGTAATGTTTTATAGATGATTTAAATGTTTTTCGTGGTGTTAATTCTTATTATAAGCGAAAGAGAGAGGAATTGGTTCTCCTTATATACAGTGATATATTATAACAAAGTAAAAGTGAATAAAAATTTTTTAAAGTTGAGTTAATAGATTCGGCATTTATTTAATCCTCATTTAGCTATATAATTTCATTGTTGAAACTGAAAGATTTATTGTCACCGAATGTATGCCATTTCCTTTTTAATCATATTTAAGTTAATCCAAAAATGTCTCTAAACATTAAATCACGTGATATGGCACCGGGTAGGGAATAACCTAACAGCCGAAAACCACTATAAACAATTTCAATATCTGACTTTTCGCTTTCTGAGAGTCTTCTCATGGATGAGAAGGAAGTGGTAATGCTTTTCAAAGGAGAAAACCTGGAAAATCTGAAGTCTCGGTCCTGGAAGGCTTAAACGCATAAATGCAAATTTCATCTATTATTGTTTAATCACGATTATGGTATGCCTCAGGACCTATCACTTCAAAGAAAATTGTCATATAACAGCCTTCTGCTATTTGATTGATCGAGATTCTTAGAATGATTTTATTCTTATGAAATTTATTCAGTGTCTGTTAAGACATATAAACCATTCTTCCACGATAAAGTTCGATGAATTTGCGATGATAATTGCAGAAAATGATACAAAATATGATAAGTATTTCTTAGTACATTTAGCGACAGTCATTTCCTTTAGCTTGTAAGAACCAAATAGAATTAGTCTAAAATATATAAAATGTTAGATTTAAATCTTATTCAATAGAGCAAACAGTACGTGAGTCATTGATAAAAAACATGAATAAATAATTATGCTAGCCGAAATGTTTTATAATTCAATATGTTTTAGATGAAAACGTTAAACCTTCAACTATCAAATGAAAAAATATATTCGAAATGAAAATATATTATCAAAGATCCATTATAGATTTTTGAAGTTAAATTTACGTAGTCACCAGAAATCAATACAAATAAAACAGTTACAAACAATAGTGAGAAATTGTAATCTTCTCAATATCAATGAAAATACGATTTACAATTTCATAAATAAGTTGGTGAAAATAAATATTTAAAGGAATTCGCAAGGGTTAAAATGTTACTGTTTGGTTACGCCATTATCAATGTTTAACACAGTACATAAGCTAATCACCTAGAATAGGATTTTATAATTGACTTTGTTCTCGAGCTATTCGTTTTCAGAATTTTTTTTCTCAAATAAGCATGGAAAATCACAGCAACTCTTAACTCCACTGAAGGCAAAACCAAACAATTTTTTTTTCTTTTTATTGAAACACCTAAACACAATATGAATATTTAAGATGATATTAATAAGCAATTCTTTTCGCCCAAGCAAACTAATATTACACAGCGTCAATAAAGGCTCACACTTTTGAACTTATTGATGTGACCGCTATTTATTAAATATTCAATGAAGAATCGACTAAAGCTTTGTTTTGAGAAATAAGGACGCGTAGAGTAACACTCATTAAAATTTATTTATCAATTACAAATGGAGGATTTATTGCTTTTAAAGTCAACTATTATAAAATGAGTTATTTCTAAACATTTTCTACTCAAAAGGCTAATTGTTTTATTATAGCTAAGTATATGTAAACTCGTAAACTGATTTTTGGAATTTAAAACTTCAATTAATTTTTTGATTTAATACTGAAATAAATTTCCGTATGGTCTTTTAATTTAAGATAAATTTTGTAAAATAAAAGTTTATGTGGATAAAATCTAGTATAAAAATATATCTTGATATAATAAAAAGAATTCGACATAATAACGTAGCATATACTGGTAAGTAATTGTTTTATATTAATAATAATTATTTATGTTTCATTATATTTTTAATTGCATTACGCTATTAATTTTTGATAAAAATCAATTCAAATAACTCATACCCGATTATGATATATATATTTAAGTAAAAGACTGACCCTTGTATTGCACATGCTCATAAATTTCACAACTCGAAAAATATATTTACGAAGCATGGAATAAAATTGATTGAAAAATACATCAAGTAAAAACGAGTTTATAATGCCCATCTGATAAATTTATCAATTATTTTATTACATTTAAGTTTTTTTATTTATTATTTTATATTCTAAAGCGTTTCAACCAGAAATAATTTGTTGTATTTCTTCAATCATATTTTGGAATGATGAACATTAATGATCATTAGATCAAATTTTATTTTGCAAACAATATTTTCAAAAGCATACGTAACAACTCAAGTTGCTTAAGTTGTATTTTAAAAAAATAAATAATAAAAAATAAAAGTATATTTGTGTATACATCGTCAAAAACAAATAAATATATTTTTGACTTATTTTACTGCTTACATCATTTTTTTTACCTCTTAAGATAAAATCAACTATGTTTATGCTTACAATTCTTGATAATTTATGCATACTTTTCAAGGAAAAAATTTCGTTAAATTTACGAAACACTAGAAAAATTAAAAATAGTTTTTAGTTCATAATTTTTCAGATGAGAAAGCAAGAAAAGTAATTTTAAAAGTTAAATTAATTACTTTTCAATTAATAATTATTTTATAGTTAGTCATTAATGAAAATAAATTAGTAAAATTTAGCATATGGGATATTTCTCTAAACACATTTCTCAAGTAAATGGATCAGATATCACAATTAGCTTAGGTAACTTTTTCTACAAACGTCTAAATCAAGAAATTTTTCTTCCTAAATAAAATAATGCTGCATAAAAATACAAGATTTCTAATAATTTCTGAACATTTTGTATTCATTATTTTGACAATAGGTTACATCAAACATGCGATATTTATACAATATCTGTAAAAATTTTGTTAAAGCAATTTAAATTTTGAATAATAAGATATGAAATGATTATTACAAATGAAGAAAATTTTCATTAGAAATAACACAATAAAGTTATTATAATTTGCATTATTAATAACAATTTTACTCAGAAACTGTTATTTAAAACAATGCCCTTAGTTACATATTTTAATTTTACACAATAAATGTGTTTTCTTTTTAAATTAAATAAAATCTTTTAAATGAAAAGGTATGCAAATTTTAAGCAATCAAAAATCACTAGGACTTTATATATTAACAATTCAAATTTGGTATTAATGTAGCCAAAAAAAGTTTAATTAATTACCTAAATTAATTACGATTACAAATAGCGATAACAATACCACTAACGATAATGAATGAATGAACTAACTATATCGATGAGTTGTTCTTTATTGACTCGTTCCTTTTCTAAAGAAAATTAAACACAATATAAAGTTTTAAAGAATTTTTTAAAGAAATAAATAACATGTAAATCCTTTTTTTACATGCATTTTTAGGTAATTTCTAATGCGCTATAATCATTTGACGCATCATTTTATTCTTCATAACTCTGGTTCACTATAGCCTTCTGTGAATTTGTCCAAGTTTTCTTATCCTCTATAGCGATTCTTTTTTGTGTTTGCCCTTTTACGGATATGGAGCTATAGGTAAATGCCAGCAAAGAATAAAGAAATGTGTAAAGTAATTATTGTACACATAGCATTATAGTTAGTTACTATACATTATCTACCTATAATATTTAGACATGTGATATTAAAGAGAAACATTATTGATAATCAATAGTTGTCAGAGCTTCCACGTAATGCATTTACCATATTAACCCTCTGAGGCAAGTGTTCTACTAATGTTTGGATAATGGACAGTGGCATTTAATCCTATTCTTCTTGGAGAAGATATGTAAGCCCTCTCCCCAATGTTATACTATTTCTGCAACCCTTAAATCGGTGATTTAACATATCCCAGAGGCAACATTCAAGTCTAGGCTCTGAGCAGGCCAATCCAATCTGTTGATCCCATTGTCAACATGCCAACGAGTACAAGGAGTCGCTATATGACAATGGCGTTGCCAACTTCGAAACAACAATAATCCAACCCGTAAAATTTCCACAGATTAGGAAGCAAATTTTTGTGTAGTATAGTGAAGTAAGAGTTGGCGTTCAGTTTACCATGCATTGGGATCAAGGGTCCCAGTCCATACCCCAAAATCATTCCCAGATCATCCCTCCGTCAAGATTTACTGTAGCGAAATTTTAGTAAAAAAAATTTCTCCAGGAATACACCAAACCAAACTCCTCCATCCGACTGGTAAAGCTAGAACCTGTTTTATCCTCCCAGAGAACCTATTTTCATTTATTTACTATTCAAGTTCGAAGTACCTCGCACTACTTCAACCGAGCACTGTGGTTGGATTTTGTAATCAAAGGCATATGGAAGGCAGAACGATCATGGAAACCAAGAAAAAATACTACCCGGTGGATTGTATTTATCGAAACAACAATTTCAGATGCTTGTTGAAACTCTTGAAGTGTGTGATCTATAGGCTTGGTGAGCTTTTTCCGAATTTCTTTAGACAGCCATCGTCGGTATCTCTTAATTTCGTGGGCCGCCAGGGTAAGATCCATTTCGACTATCACCACTCGCCTTCTAATTCTTAATTGCAAAAGCTACTGCCAAATTTGGAATGTTTATCTCATTAAATATGTCTTTTATGGATCGGCCATTTCTCTATGTTGTTAAACAATTACGTCTTTCTGGAAGACAGATAACTCAGAACTTTGTGGTATCTTGCATGTGACTAATGTCAATTTTTTTTCCTACATGATATTTAAATACAGAGGCTGTAATAGAACCACAGTTGTTCTCAATTGGAAAGGTGTCCAAATACTTACTACTCGATAATGCATACTTTTGATAAGCCTCTATAGCGTATTTTCTTAAGTGTTAATAAAAATAAACAAAGGTTCATGAAAATGGAAAACTGTACTTGGCATGGTAAAAAATGAGCCAAAAATGTAAATTTGGACATTTTAGGAAGTAAAAATACAAATTCATGTAAAAGCAATCCATCACATTTAAATATACATTAGATACTCATGGTTAATTAGGCTTAACATTTTTTTTAAAAACTGTGCCATTAGGGAAAACGATTTAATTAAAAAGGTTAAAATTATTATAAAAATATTTTATTTTCGATATCAATTTATATACCTCTTAAATTTTTAATAAAATTTTTTATTAAGTTTCTGTGAGCAATTCTTTATAGTTCAGAATTCAAAAGTTAAACATAGTTTAATATATAACAAAATCTCTTAAAAATTGCACCCATAACAAAAAAAAAATAGTTTAAAAAATGTAATTTCATAAGAAATATTTTATTTGGTGTCAAGGAATTCTTTTTCTTAAACTTTATGGACAACTTAACACACTTCAATGAAAAATGAATTTGATTTTATTATTTAATAATGGACCCTTCGTGGTTATTAGCTGTAAGAGATTTTAGGAAATTGCCCCAAAACAAATTAATCGACATCAATTAATATGTCCTATATATCATTTTATATTATAATCTTGTTGTTTCATATCCTCCAAGTCTAGTGACTGCTAGACTAGGTCCATGAGATTACCCTCAAAAAGTCCAGAAACATTAAAGAATTTTTATTAAGTCATTAGGGGAGAGTAGAAGAATTATAATCTTAAGTATCTTTTTTTTTTTTTTTTTTTTCTTTTTTTAATAGAATAGTTTTAAATCCTTTTTTTAATTTATTAATCTTAAATAGTTAAAATCTTAATTTTAAAGTTTACCTTTTTATTTCAAAAATATTGCCTTAGGAGAAAGTTATACGATTTCTATTAGCTGATATCAAGAGAAAGCTGAGCAAAGAACATTACTTGAGACAATATTCAACAATCGAAGCGTCATTCTAGCCAAAATGAACGGAAATTGGTTTTACGACGACCGGAAGAAAAAGAATTCTAAAATTTTCGGTTCAGTGGAAGTGAGTGAAATTTTTATGTATTTTATTTGAACGGAAACTTATAAATTTTTCCTTTAAATATATGTGATTATAATGTACTACAAATGTCCAATCTTCAGTCATTTTTTCTACGTCTATGTCCATTCCTTTTCTATAGATATACATTACAGTATATTTATTCATTGTAGTCTTGTACAGAATATATAGATATAAATCACATATATTGTAATGTATATCTGTTATGTAAAAGCCTGTCCGTAATGTATATCTATTGTGTAAACTTCCTGCTGTTCATACATTTCCTGGAACGGTACGATGAAATTAACGGCAAAATTAATGTAAATAACACTGTAATCATCTAAGATTCATCTTTGACTAATCAATTGATGTCTGATTCTCCACTTTTTTTTTAGATGACTGCGAAGATTGAGAGGAAGATGAAAGCGAGCTCAGAGAGGGCGAAGTTCGGCAGCTTCGGGGGGTACCTGAAGTCCATCCTGCGGACCTCACTCATCATTAGCCTCCCGGAGATCGCCCTGGCCAGGACCTGGCAGCAGAAGGTCATCAAGATCTGCGTCTTCCTGGGCTGCCTCTTCGGCTTCGTCTACCAGACCTACAACTTTTTGGACCTGTACCTCTCCTACCCGACGACGGTGAACGTCCAGGTGTCCAACCCTTTCGAGATCGAGCAACCGGCTCTCACGTTTTGCAACAAAAACAGGTAACAGTGGTTGCAAACCACTTTGTGATCAGTACCACAAATTAGGCTGTGTGTAACATTTGAGTCGTTTTTTTTCCTTTTTGTAAGCTTTCTTCAAGATGAAAGATTCAGGATTCTATTCCCCTCATTGTGGAAAAATTGAGGAAGAATGTTATACTTCTGCATGATTATTTGTCAGGATGGAGGCTTGACAACACTTAGTGGACATACATATATAGCAGTGCAGGCGAGACCCGAACTGGTCTTAAGTTTAACGCGGATTTGAAATACTCTCTCATAAACATTGTGCCTCGTAGTTTTGAACCACAGTTGGGTGACGAGGTCTCACTTGAGCTAGCACCCTCTCTCCACATCCACGCCACACCAGCAGAGGGACTTTGGCTGTTACATATTAATATGGACATGTCTCCAACCCACGGAGCTCAAGCAACCCAGTGAGGAAGAGTACGGGGTGTTCTAGCTCCCAATCACTGCCCGCAGCAAATGATGCTCTCCACCTTGCTTATCTTAACAGGAAGCAGCGTGAAATTACTGAGCCACTTTAGCTCGCTCGTAGTGGACAGCCTAACAGGAAGGAATTTTGATATTCCCTCAGAAATTGCCACCCGGAAGGATTTTTCTTAGATAATGGATTTTACTCACGTATCGCCATGAAGAAACCCAGAAAATATCCCAAGCATCCACTTCAGTAGACTTACAGCAAGTGGATTCGTAATATCCATCTCCCATTGTTCAAATATGGCTTGGGATCGAACCCGGGACCTTTTTCTCCGAAAAGCGTTGTCCTACTACAGGTCTGAGAATTTTCCGCGTGCTACTCTGTAAGTACGAAAATACCCAATTTTCATGGAAAGTCATTCCAGATGGCAATTTGAGCAGCTGGTATTAAAATACTTGATAACAGGTTTCGGCCCCCTGTCCAACATGTTGCGCCCAAAACAAATTTTTCCTTGTGTTTGTCGCTGAGCGACCACTTTTGTAAACGAGGGTTAATTTGACCAGGAGTTATATTTTAAAGTGAATTTCGAATCATTACAAGCATTCATGTGCGAGGTAGGATTCATACCTATGAACTGTTGAACTAAAGGCAGGAGCGCTAGCTGTTCGTCTGCCAGCTCATCAACAAATTTTTCTTTATCTATTGTGAAATAGCAATCTATTAAATTACTAAATATGTACAAAAACTCTATGAATTAAAAGTATTTTTAAAAAATGATTTTTGAGTTCATTTTTGTTCATATAGTAATTACCGAGAATTAGTAGCTTACATATTGACGTTAGAAAAACCCAGTTTCACTTATTAATGCTTTTGTTATTAATTGTAGTGTCTCAATCTAAATTTATGTTCAACAATTTTAGTAAATGGTTTGTTCGTGGCTCAAAAGTCAGGTTTTTACACCGTTTTCAGGGATAATCACTACAAACGTTTCTGCCCAAAATGGAAATAAAACATACAAATTGTTGAACAGAATGCCAAATCACTAACCATTCGGCTTTAAAAACTGGGAGAGTAAATTGAAGCCACAAAATCTCAGCAGCTTAGGATATTATGCTGAAAAGTTTTAAATATTGGGAAAATCGATAAAGAAGAATCTAAAGTTAATAATAATAATAATACTTTGTTATAAATTCTGTGATGCAGTTTTTAAAAAAACAGAGTTTTACCTGTTACTATTACCTGTTGATTATGTCATTTAAAAATATAATCTGGCCACACCAATTTCTTATTTTTAAAAATAAATTGTATGAGTGCAGAGCATATAAAATCAAAGGAAAGCCTTTTGGGGAAAATTTAAGGTGCATGTTTTGGTTTTGACGTGGTGGAAGTATTTATAATTTGACTTTCTTAATTCTAAAAATTTGTGAAATAACCTTTGTACTTAAGCTGCTTGAGAATAAAGAATTGACTTATATTCTAATCATTAATATGAGATAAGAAATATTTGAGAATGTAGTGACGCTGGGAAAATAAGAATGGGATGGTGAAATATGACTATTTGCCTTTATTAAAGCTATTGCTTTAGAGAATTTAGCATAAATGAAAAAATTCATAATAACTTTAAAATCTAGTTCATAAATATTAATAAACACTGTCATTGTTATTAACATTAATATGATTTTCCATTAATAAAAATATTAATACAAATATCTTGGGGAAATATTCCACAAAGATTCTTCTTTCCTTTACTCTAAGTTGTCCAAAACTGACACGGAATAAGCATTCGTCATTTTGTGTATAAGTTAAAAAACTTGTTCTTGACAATCAGATATTTATTTCATGAGAGAAATAAGAGTCCACACTGAGGAGTAGGTATGTAGACTCCAGAAACTGAACAGTAACAGTTAGGATCGAACTTAGGACCTCTCACCCTGAAGAAGATGGGCGTAAAACAGCATCAAGGTGAGCTCTGTACCACTACGATTCGGAAGCATGTCATGACAATCAAAAGATACAATAATTAGGGGAAGCGTTAAATTAAAGTTTATAATTTCATATATAATTATCAATATTTATAAAGTTTACATACCAGATCCAAAAGAATTTGCCAATTGCAAACTCTTGAAACAGAATCAAATCATAATTAAAGGATAATAGCAGAAAAATAAAATGCTACCTATAAATATTTGCAAGAAGTTTTGTCTGAATTTAAGGGGGGTTTAAGATTAATTTGGGTTAAATTTGTTTTGACTACTTTGAGACTATGAAGTATTTTCTTCTTTCACTTTAAGCGATTTTTTTTGTGCAAAATATCTATGATTTCAACACATTTCATATTCATAAATCCTGTGATCTCCTTAGATGCATTTTAAATGAAATTTAAATTTCTTTTTTACTTAAAGAAAAGAAATGAAATTTTGATTTGAGAATTTGAAACTGTTTGAAGAATCTTACAAATTTAATTCTAACATGAGTTTGGAACATTCAAATACAAAATTCTTTGAAAAAGTTGAATTTTAATTTGAGTATTTTAATTTCTATTATTTAAATTTTTCGTGTTCTTCTCTTAAGTAAAGGAGAATGATATAAAAGAAATTTTCAGCATTTAGACTCTAATAAACGAATCTATAGATCTTTTATTTCCAAATTTAATCTTTTTCATTTTATTCCTTTCACAGACAAAGACGCTCTGTGGTCTGCTCCGAGAAAGACAACCAGTGTTCCTTCTTGACCGAAAAGGCTTTCCGTGAACAATATCCCAGATATTTCATCGGCAAAAAAAGTTTCCGAGGAGTAAGACGCCATTCCAAAAATAAATACTTTTAATTACTTTTTAAATATTTTTAATCGATACTTCCCTTTGCATATCGATTCATAAAAGCCTCAATCTTTTCGTTTTCTTTTTCTTTTTTAAGTAGAAAAAAAAATATCAAGTATTTTGAAAATAAATCCAAAAACAAAAGCTACATGAACCAGTATTTGAAATATAATTATTGTGTCATTATAAAAAGAATATTTTTATAAATTTATAAACATTACTTGTATTTGTCTTAACATATCTTAGATCTGAAATACTCAGATTTTGGACAAAAATTTTGAAATTTGGGCCTATCATACGTTAAAATTTCTTGTAATTTTTTATCAATTTGGCGAAATTCCTAGTAACTGGGCTACTTTTGACGAGATTCTTGGCGATCTGGCGAGAAATAGATATTACTGCAAAGATCCATCACGTAAGTTCTGGGACTAATATTATGCAAGATAGATTACAACCTTGCAGAAATTTGGCGAAACTTTCAGTATTTCACGCCAAGTCAAATATAATGCCTGGTATAGAAGGATTAGTGAAGACAGTCAGTCTAAAATGTTAGTCTGTTGCCTGTCTGAGATATTAGAGACTTCTGAGATATTCTGTGGTTGGAAGTTGTTTCTAATAGCTAAATTCGAGTTGTGTAATTGTGACTTTAACAGCTGGAATTTCTCATGCCTTTTTGAAATTTCTACGAATAAAAATCTTGTGATTTTTAAGAGATTGTGGTGATTGAAAGTCGACAAAACAAACTCTCGAAGCGCGATATTTTTTTACACGCAGTACAATTAGAGGACATCAGTCGTCTTGCCGATGTTGTATCTTTGCAGAGTCTGCGAGAGATTACATATATAAATCGTTAATTTTCAGACACAAGTGAGTGATTGAAATAGACTTGTGATATCGGCTTAAGACCAGGGAAAAATTCTTTCATTAACAGGTAAATAATATCACAAGAAAATCGACAAAGTATCTTGGTCAAGCTCATCGTGATACTGAGGTACAATCGCGCTCTTCCAAGAATACTTTAAATCTCGATTCCAGCCATTGCAGCTCATTGAGAAATAGATGTTATACTTCTGGGTTTTGCATTTGCGTCGTTCAAAGCAGTTTCTTGCAAATTTTCCGGGTATCCTCCTTTGTGACACGTGACTATGCCTCATTATCTATGAAAAATGAAGGCACTTTATGAGGTAAATATAAAAAAAGGCTTCAAAATAGTCTCAGGTCGTTAGATTGTAGAAGCTTCTTGGTCCAGGTTCACTGTGATCTAGCTTGTCACAAAATCAATCGTTACATTTTTATCCTTAAAATTATTTTTAGTAGTTTTTGAAAGAAATTACTGATGGAACTAAATATAAAGATATCTTGAATAAAATTATAAAACTGATCTAGGGCTTTGTGAGGTGGTAATGCTGAAGTTATTATTAGACAGCAGATTGAAGATGACTTAGCTTTCAATTCTATAGGCTTTAATGTACATGCTTAACAATATTGAACCAGAGTTTCTAAAGGTGGTAATTTTCATTCAAAACAAAACAAAGGCATTGACAATTCTTTATAAAATTTCTGTTTTGCAAATTTCGTAATGTTTTAATTTTTGTACCGTGTGTAAAATTTCCAGAGGAAGATAACATTGAACAGTATTAATCGGAGATACGATCTATAAGAAAGAAATTTACTATGTGAATCTGCAGAAAAATTAGAATCTTAGAAGAAATTAGTTTAAATTTCATTATTTTTTAAAATTTGTTTTTAATTTAGGTTAGTTGTTAGAATTTTAATTTAAGATTTTGTGTGTGTGTGTGTGTGTGTGTGTGTAAAATATTCCTAGTAACATTTAGCACTTTAATTTTTGTTTCAACAATTAATGAGTTTAATTGCCACCTTGCAAAATGATGTTTATAGGAGTTTGGAATCTATTTATCATGTAGTTATCCATCTAATCAGCTGTAGTAATAAAAAATGTGACCATGTTGATTATATATAATAATGATAATTTTCTACTATTAACACGAGAAATTATTGTGAACCAGGGCAAAAATTTCTAAAAATTTTATTTTTAAAATATATGGATTATTATATAAATAAATGAAAATAAGTTCAAAAAATAAATATTTAAAACAAAAAATATATTTCTTTTTGTTTATCACTAATTTCTAAAGAAGAAGAATACATTTAGGGTAACACATGACATATTTTTACTTACTTACTTAATATATATTGAAGGAAATTTAAATTAAAATTCATATTTATTCAAAAATATAATTATATTTTTACTATCACAATTATAAATTAATAATTTATATTTAAGAGTATAATTATATAATTAATATATTAAATATAATTATATGGGGTCAATTATTTTTACATTACATACAAAAGTTATTAATTAGTTTTGTCTCTCTTGATTTTTATTCTTAAATAATATATAAAATATTATTTTAAAAATAAAGTATTAACACACAAATATTTTATAATGAAAAAATATATATTTTAGATTAAAAGATGTCTGTAAATATATTAAGTGTATATATTTTAAGTTAAAAATTATCCTCTCTAATTTATAAATTGCCAAAAAATTTAATAAAAAAAGTTATGTCAACAAAACTTACCAAATTTGATGCTAATGAGGTGCTTAATGAATCAAAATAATAATTGGCAGAGATCAATGAAGATCAAAAAATATTATCTTCTGAGTCTCCACATATTATTCAGAAGAAAAAAATCCTAAATAAATGGATAGATTATGAGGGCTAAGTATTTAAAGTAAAGATATTAGACTTAAAATAACTTTGTCAAAACACACACACACAAATGCTGTAATTTTATTAGTTATGACGCATATTAAAGTAAATCTTTTATGCGTTTCAATTGTTTTTTAGATATATAAAATTCAAGAATAGAAAAGTTCGTATATACTGCTGTTTTCGACAAAACTGGATACAATATAAACTTGAAATAACTTTGAGGCTTGAGAAAAATACTTCACAAGGAAGTCACTGGGAAACTAAATCTTCCATAAACTCCTAAGCGCACTTACTAGAAACATCACATGCTCGTTTTACGTCTTCATTTTTAAGGATCGGGAAACAAAATAAGTTTCAGGAATTTTTCTCCAGTAAGTTAATGGCTAAAACATGTATCGTATAATGTATAGTTTAAAACAACGTTTAACTATTTTAATAAAATTTTAAAATTTGATGAGAATCTTAACTATAGGCATTATTAATAATATATAGGCCTATATGTCTTGATTTTGATCATTAATGGGTGCCTTAATAGGAAGCGTAGCATTAAGAACGCGTTGGCAGAAATGTCGTATAATCCAGGATGCCAAACATTGAGTTCGGTGCTTTTTTGGTGAATTTTCTTGTTTATCTGCAAACCTGGTTTTTATTATGTCATACTGATGGAGACATGTGAGAGTTATGTAGAAAATTCTATTTTGGTGATCCTATTATTTGCGTTATCGTGAGACGTCATGACACGTCATCTTGGCAACATTTCTTTGTCGCTAAAAAAATTCAGAATTCGGTATCCTAGATTATAGGGCATATGTGCAGGACGTGTTAATGGATACCTTAACGGAATGCCTCCTTAATGGGTACATGTCCTCAATGAGAACTCTTCCTCCATAGATACATACTTCTATTGACTCGTCCTTAATGGGTACGTGCACAAAAATATTACAAAACGATGCCAGAGAACATTTTGCATTTACTCATGAAATTCGATTCTTATGTCGAATCTATTCTGAAGTTTTTTAAAGTGTTTTTTGGATGATACCATATGTACGCATATTCATGTGCATTTTGCTTTAAATTAGATTCCCTATTTACATTCTGTGATGGAAGACACCTTTTTTTGGAATCGCACAGCAAGGGAAGCTCACACGGAGAAGATGATTTCAACGTGTCTTAAATTTATAGAAGGCAAACCGAAACCTTGCACGTAAGTATGCAGACATCTAACGTAAACAGCTTAAAATTCAATAATAAACGTTTTTATTCTATTATTTTCTTTAATGGATTATTTTATGAGTTCCTATTATACATAATTGGTGCAATCATACTTATCCCTCGTAAGTGCAATTTATATATAATTAAAAATGAAACAAAGTATTCTGAAACTACCCATATTGAAACCTTGTGAATATTTAACAAAAATCATAAAAATTAAAAGGAGTTGTGTGTAAATTTTAAAATTAATATATTATTTATAATATGATCACATACTTTTTATTGTTGTATCCTGTTTTTCATTTGTGGCCACTTTGTTTAAGGCAACCATTCATTATTTTTGTATTTCTTTTTCCCTTTCCTTCAGCTTCATATTTGACTTCAACCTAAGCTAATTTGCTAATAGGCGCAAGTTTTTCTTTAACTCAAATTCTCACATGGTCCATTTGAATTAATGTGTGTGTGATTCCAAAGAGGTTATCAAACAATTGTCCAACCATCTAGTTGAAAACATCATGGAAGGTTTCCAGTTTAAAATAATGAAGGGAAAGTTTAGAAGTTTTTTATTTTTACTTTTAAAAATTGGCTTTTGTGATTAATTTTTTTTAGGTTTAATGAATCTGATAATTAAAATTTCTATACATACAATCCACTAAATATTATAAAATAAAAAGAATCGTAAAACATTTTAAGGACATTCAGAGAGACAAATAAACAAAAATATAACAGTTAAATTATAAAAAATTTAGGCCAACAAGAGAAAAAGGCAAAAGAAAGAAATAAAGGAAAAAAGAAAAGAAAGAGAAGAATAGTGAGCACAAATAAAAAACAGATTAGAGAATAAAAAGTATGTGTTTACATACCATAGAAAATTTGGAATATACACTTGTGATTTATTTTCAAAATATTGGTATTGTTCCTGGTGTCAAAAATGATTTTATAAATGCTAGAAGTGACTGAGACGTGTTTAATATTTGAAATTTTCACTTAAAAATTGCTTAAGGATAATCTTATTGAATTCATTTAAAAATGCCAGGGACACTCAGACTTATAGAGCATGCGCTTTTTTTTAAACTAAGCACTTCCCGATTTAATGTGAGAATTAAAAAAAAATTCAGCGTTTTGCAAATAGCTATAGATAATTATCAATATTATTATTTCTGGAAATACAAATCATTACTTATGATATATTCTTGCATAAATTTAATCAACGTACAATATCTAAGTTTTAAAGGAAAAAAATTTTTTAATGAAATACATGAAATTTTTAATAAGAGATATATTTCTATATAATAATAAAAAAAAACAATTCAAGAAAGGAGAATTCTTGAGATTTAAAATAAGATAATAACAAATAGAAAATGTTAGAGACGCTCCTATGTAAGTAAGTTTATCTGATATTTTTTGACTGCTTATATTTTTGTCGAATGATGTACTTCATAATTTTTAACAATTCCTTGAGACCTGTTGACACTTGAGTTAGTATTCTGTTTTCCCCAACATTCCAAATCACTGGAAAGATTTTGGAACATACTGAACTGTTAAGTTGCATAGACCTCAACACGAAGGTTTTCCCCACCCTCAATCTATAGTTAATATCTTATAGATAAAAGAACGAAACACATCTTTTCTCGTCAAAGCGAAATAACTGTAGAAAAATCAAATTTTAATATCAAGCATCTCTTATTCAGTTCTGTCCTGAACCATTTATTTGCAATCAGATTTCTCTGTTTTTACTGTTATACCAGCTATTTTCATCATTTCCATTTTGTTTGATTTATGGGGAAGACACTGTAAGAATGGAGCTTATGAAACTGCAGTTATTTCAACACATACACTGTATTCACTCTTTCGAATCTTTTACAGTTTTGTTGTGGCTACAAATTTTCATGCTATTCCTGATTACATATTTTGTAGGCATATTTTTGTTTAGTTTATCCTATGAGAATTTAAATTTGTTTCGTGAGGATAATTATGATACACTTTGTTTCACTTAAAACGAAAGGTTGATATTTCTAAGATATGTTTCAAGCTTTGGTCGATTTCACAGATATAGTTCGAAATTTCCCTTAAAATATGCACCATTCAATACCATAAAATAGAGTTGGATAGCACAATTACTAAATATAAATCATTTCCTTTCATTTGTGGCACAAATAAAAATTTTATTCTCCTATTTAATAAAGAAATATTATTGAAATTCAAATTGTTATTTTCACCCAAGTTACGTGGTTTTCACTTCCAAGTCTATTTTCCCGAACTGTTAACTGAATGGCACTGATTTTCAATTCAAAATTTGGTATTCAATTCCTGTCTCGGACTGAAATTTTATAATTAATTTGGGCACAACTTCCTTATAAACTATCATGCCAATTTCTGAATTTGGTGATTTTTTTTGCGGGATACCCTAGTTTATCTGGAAATCTAGATTTTTATTTCGTCATAGAGTTCGAGAGTACTTAAAATTATGAAGAAAATTCTGTTTTGGCAACCCTAGTACTTACGTCATCGCGAGGATTACTTTGAGCATTTAGAACTTTCACTTATATATATATATATATATATATATATATATATATATATATATATAATGGGATATATTCGTATAGCTATCCTCATAATATATATATATATATATATAACGAGGATAGATATAGGAATTTTTTTAGTGTGTTTCATAGATTTTTGACATTTTCGATACTTAAATTCCAGGTTGTGTTTTTTTTTTTTTTAAATGATTTTCTTTATTCAGTATTAATTATATTATTAAAATAAAACATCTTTTTTTAAAAAAAATAAGTTGTTAATATAATGAGTACTCTATAATTTGTATTTACGCTTGAAAAAAATGTTGCACCTATAGTTTCTTTTTAAAATTGTGTGTTAGGTAATCTTTAAATTATATTATTTTATAACTTATATTTATTGTTTTCTCAAATATTCCAATGTTTACATTAGAATTCATGTCATTTATTCGTAGAATTCATATTTATAGTTTTGAAATGATTGTTATTATGTTTTTCTTATTTGTATTTACGTTTCTATGATTAATGTTCTTATGCTTTCTTTTCTAAAATCCTAATATTTCAAATATATATATATATATATATATATATATATATATATATATATATATATATATATATATATATATATATATATATATATATATATATATACGCTTTTTATTTATCAGGTTTAGATTTACTTCTTAGCTACGTAAACTTTTTATAGAAAAGAATTTATTACGTCGCAATTACATCATCTTGTCAGCATTTTTTGTCGCCAAAAAATTTCAGAAATTGGTATGATGGATTATACGGCATCTGTGCCGGAATTTCATATCCCTTTTAATATGCTGTCCTTATGCGTGAAAAAAATTTTTTGAGTGACAAATAAACCACAATACTGTACACTATTCGCTGCTAACGTACGTGAGATAGAATTGAGATATATTGAACTTATTAGTAAGTTTACATCGCTTAATTTCGGAGAAGCGTTTTCAATGAAGCTTTTAAATAACTTTTGAATGTTTCTTACATACTTTTCCGGAGACTCATCTTCATGAATATTTTTTAAACTATTCTCAAGTCTGTTGTGGTGATTTTGAACCTAGAGCAACTTTAAAAAAATTCGTCGTCGGAATGAGAATATATAGTAATATTTTGGATGTTTTTGCTTTGGTGCGTTTTAGTTGCTAGATGGTCTTTGAAACCAATCCTGTTTTTCGTCATGCTTGAGTATAGCTTATGTTCAATCTAACAAACATGATCTAAATAATATTCTTAGTAGCTGCCGTTACAAGATATCATTCTGAGTGATAAAATGAAAAGAACTAAAAGATTTCTTGGGGTGAAAATAAGATGTAAAAATATTAAAAGCACAGCCTTATGTTGAATATTGTACAAATAAATGATGAAAATAAAAGATGATCTTGATGATTCTTGATGATGATGAAAAAGAAATCTTGGTGAAAATAAAAGATTTATTATAATGAGGCAGAGTGCCTTTTGCAATTTCTTTCACATAAAAGCAGATTTAATTTCATAAAATTTTTAAAAATCCCTTCTTAATCTTTTTTAAAGATATGAAGAATAATTTTAAAATTGCTTTTGTTACAAAAGCGGTTTTTTCATGAAAAGGACTAATGGTACATTTTCCAAAATCTATATATATATTTACATGTCCATGTTTATATGTTATTAACATAGAATACTATTATACGCAGTAAAATGAATTACTATCGCAATTTGCCGTAGGCACACTTTTCGCAATATATATAACAAATATAAAAAAATTAGAATAGTTTATTTTAGGTAAACAAGAAAGCGTACAGGGGCACCACTTTTATCGGTTCATTTGCAGTTATAGAGGTGAAAATGTAATTATTTTTATTCGTGATAATTTTTCAAATAATATAATATTGAAAACTTATAATACATTACAGAATTTTTCAGGTTGTTATAAAATTATTTCGGCCTTCTTCCTCTAAGCTTATAATTTTAAGAAACTGTAAGCAGAGTTTTTATACATTTAATGACCCAATTTTATCATTTAATTACACTCTGGTAATTTTTTCTCTTGTCAGGAAGCCGTACCGGAGGGTGCCGACGGTTACGATTGAATCCAAGCCGAATTTCTGCTACACTGTCGAATCACAGTGGGGGCAGCCCAACTCCACTGAAGACATCTACCCCAACACCTTCTGTGAGAGGAAAATGTTTTTTTCTTTCCTTATTCTGTCAGAACGATATTATAAGGTTTAGCATTTTCAATGCCTTTATTCTGAGTTTATACAAGAGATGTTTGATAAAACTGTATCACAGTTCTTTTATAATACTTAAATGCACAAATACCAAACCTAGCCGTAAATAACTAAAGTTAACTGTCCAAATTCAAAAAGTAAATGAGATAAAGTAAACACAAGACAAATACAAATTAGTGCAGCCAAATACCCCCATATAACAGTTTGAACACGGATATCAAAAAATAAGACTTACATCATACTTGTCTTAAGCATAAATTTCAACACTGTTACGGACCTCAGTGAATTAAAAAGGAGATATTTGTGACACTGATGAATCGACATCGATGGTTAATGTGACTAATGAGAACCAATAATTCCTTTATAGTGCGTTTTGTGGTAATATTGTGTTGGAACTTAGGCACAAACCATTACAAGTTGACCACATTTCTGAGAAGAAAGGGAAGTGCTTTAAATCTCTCAGTGATATTGTTTAGTACTTTATTTGTTCTCTTCATAGTGTCTCGCTTACATTTTGAGCTAGGATTGCTGTTTAATGAATTAAAAATTTTTGTTAATAAAAAGCTGTTCTCCGCAAAAATGTAGAGAACGCTATCTTTTTTTATTCTTTGGTGGGTTTTTTTAGGGGGGGGAGATTAATAGGATATATCCCCCCTTTTACAACCTTTGAGACCTTTTTCATCACCAAGCAATTCCAAAGCTGTTGCCACTTAAAAAACCGTATATATGACACAAAAATAACACAAAACTCGAGATAAAAAAATGCAAAAAAGCAGCAAAAATTCAAATTGGTAATACCAAAGTGAAAATCAGAAACACTATATTCAAAAGAAAGAACGGTAAATTTGCTGAGAAATCTCTTTGGAGAGGTATATCATATTTATATCCTTTGTTTTGATCACAATTATTCGTATTTTAAAATTAAAGGATGAGGCATTACTGTGTACTTTGTATATAATATTTATATATATTTAAGTACTCACATTGGTCTTTTTAAAAATGGCATAATTATTTTTAAATAGGGTTTTCTATGCAAAAAATTCATTCAAGTGTTTATATGTTATGAGTACTTCTTTAATTAATTTTTTATAAGTTTTCTACATTTTTGATTTGGTTTTTCTTCTTCTGTTAGCAAGATAACTTTAAAAATTTCATTTTTATGTATAATCAACGCTTTATAATTTCCTACAAGCACATATGAATTTAAAAAAATTGATGATGATGTAAAAAATAAAGCTTAAGTAACATTTCGTAAAAGTTTTAAAACTCTGTCTATTTATGTTTTAAAAAAAATAAAATTGATTTATTGACGATTTAAAATGAAAAGAAAGCTTCGAATCTAATCAAGAGAATAAGTTTTACGTAAAACTTTTTGGTTAAAAATGCAGTTACGAAGTGTGTTAAATATTCTATTAATTTAAGGAAAGTTTAAATACGTTTGATACAATTGCGATATTTTGAGAAAATGTAATATCAGTCACTCAATGGGCAAGCTTTAAAGTTGTCTCCCCTGCCGCACTCTGGTGCACGAAAGTATAGTTTCTCTGCATGAAAAACTTACTTCCGTACAATTTAAAGATAGTCATTGACTTCTACATAGTTTAAAGATAATCATTGACTTCCATATAGTTTAAAGATAGTCATTAACTTCCACATAATTTAAAAATAGTCATCAACTTCAGCTTTGCTATTGAACTGCAGCTTTATAATATTTTTGAACCACAAAAAACATTGTAGCTTACTGGATATTACGCCAATGATGTTTACACAATGCTGATAACAGAATTGTCAGTACCTTCAGTTTAGTTTGTTGCTTCTTTTTCTTCTGCGAATATATGTTTGCAATAACTTGGAATCTCTTTGAAGCTCTGGTTGAACGAGTCGTTGAGGGAAAACGGGCAAATACCACAACCAACCAAAGCTGTGGGTTTCACAATTGATTAAGGTTGTACACACTCATTCGGCGTTATGACTCGGACGCCACCTGTGCTGTAACGTCTACTCACATTACCATCATCTTAGAACCATTGCCAAAGCTTGGAGATTACACTCTGGGCGATTCCAAGTTCCTTGGACACTTCCAGCTGGGTAGTCCACATTACCACCGATAATTCTACCCCGTAAAACATCATCAAGATGCTTCCTTTGTACCATAAACATGCGGTTAATGGCTTAAAAATAAACAAACGACTAATTTTATTTATATTTTCAGAAGGACTCTTTCTAATATGAAGTCAAAATTTAAGGTATATGTTTGTGATGGTGGTAAAAAAAGCAAATGAGATTAGAGTTAACAGAAATATACGTTAATCTTCTATACCCTTATATCATTCTGTAAAATATTTTCACTTTATTACGAAATTATTTATGTAGCTGTTATCTCAAATAAAATTCAGAATTCCGGATTGGATAATATAGTTCGAAGGATTCTTTTTCATCACAACTTTATAATATTTAGTATAAAAAATGAAGTGTTTGTAATTTTAATTTCTTTCATGCTAATTTTTTATAGCTCATTAATTACATTTTCATTGTTTTCTTAGATTATGAGATCAATCTGCTCACCCAACCGGAAGAATACACTGTCTACTCGGATCCGATCCAGATCTATGCTGCGATACACGACCGTCGCCGGCTCATCAACCCGTACACAGAAGGATTCGTCTTGAAGGGCGGAACCAAATACCAGGCATACGTCTCGATGGTAAGAATCTAAGTCCAGTGTAAATCTGGGAGCTCAGAAGATTTTATGCAATGTACAAGCTGCTTGAAAATGAAAACTGATTTCCAAAAGACTGTAAAATAGACACCATCAATCTCAATGACTTGATGCTCCATTAGGATGTATGTGTTAAAATGTGAAACCAAAGTTCAAGAGATTACTTGGGTGCAGTAAGTAACCCAGGGACTGCTTAAAATTCTTATAATGCTGTTTCTCTACTGTTCCATTTCTAGAGCATGTCTCAGGGCTAGGTTCCATGAAAAATTTCAGTGCATTCAGATGTATTTCACAGCAAACTAACCCATCTTTTAAAATTTTCTAATTACCTCCTGACCGATTTTTGACCTTAAAACAGAGCTGTTTACACACAATTTAATGTCTGAAATTCATTAAAAAATATTTATACAGAAATGAAACTTTTGTAAGAATGAACATCTTGTATTTCAATAACTGAAAGAATCATAGTAACTTTCTGAAATTCAGAATCACAAAAATATTATATTCAATGATTTTTTATTACAATAGTAATGTAGGAATTGCACGCGTCATGTCTTAACTATCATTCTAAAATTATTACATATTTAACCACCAATTATTTATTTGAACATCTTGTCTAATAGTGTCATTCGAATATAATATATAAAATCATTGTCCTATACCGTCAATAAACTGTCATTGTAACAAATATATTCACATGAAATATGCTATTCTCATTAATGGTCTTCTATTCACAGAATGCGAAATCTTGAATGAACTATTCTGTGCTTTAATTACTTAAAATGTAAAAATGATTCTTAAATCAGTGCATTATCTGATTTTATAATAAAATAATTTTTATCAGCTCAAATATATTTTTCTAACGAATTCTCAAAATATGCGACTATAATACACTTTTGACAATGGAAATTTTTGTAGTACTATGCTTCCACACAATATTTTTTTTATTATACTCTTTTATTAAAAAAATTTTGCTTTCAAAAATTGTTTTCAAAAAAGCCATTTTTGTTAATTTATTAATTGATTTAAAATAAAAAATATTCTAAATCATTTATTTGCATTGACTTGAGTAAATATGAATTTGTAGCAAAATATGCAGATTTTGCCACAGTAATTTATTTAGCAAGTTATCTCTCTAACTTCTAGAAAAATGTTATTTTTATAACATTTTAATCACATGAAAAATATCATGCTGAAGGTACATTCATGGATTAAAGTTTTGTATTGTTTCTCTTTGTTGGTTTAGACTAGAAAATTTGGCAGCATTCTGCAGTTATTCTATTTTCTTTTTTTTCTTCTTCTTCCTGGTATTACAATTATATACTTAGCAGTCACTCTTGATAGGGACAGTCAGCCTATAATACATGACATTATTTATAAGCGGTAAAATACAATATTGTAATTTGCATTAATCGATAATACAATATAATGTTACAATTTAGAGATGGAAGCATGGCACTGTATGAGAATTAAGCTATTGCATTGAATTTCTAACTAAGATTTTTCTAAGATGAAAATATTTCCTTTTAATTTACTTAAGGTATGTTCAATTCTATTTAATTTTTTTATTAATTATTGTATGGATACAATTCTTCAGATTACTAATTGAACATTACTCACGTAAGAAGGTGACAAAAATTTCATTTCAGACTGCTGAAAAAAGCTTGCCCTATCCTTACAGTACAAACTGCACAGACTATGTGAAACAGTGGAGGAATAACAATGGTACTGGGCCTCTCAACCAGCTGGTAAGCAAACATTTTTAACTGTATTTGATATGATTACATGGTGGCTGCCATCACCAGATGATAAACTTGATCTAGTTCATTACGTGATTTACTCAAGTACCTGTCACGTCTTTATTTACTTTACATTTTTTGGGGTTAAATTTTATTTTGACACACTTCATGCAGAGTTAAAGATGACACAGAAATATAAAATTTCTTACAGTTATTTGTATGTAGGAATTGTGTTAGGTTAGATTACGACAAAAAAAAAAAAATGTAAACTTGTAGGCTTATAGCTCACATTGAATAAGATTGAGTTTTGATTGAAACCTAACAAAAATTGATGGGTTGATGATTTTGAAAAATTGAGTGAAAATCAATGTGATGAATCCTAAGCGATGAAGATAAATTAAGGGTTTGCACTCTTGAAAAACAAAGACTGGAAAAAATTGGAGTCTGTTAATTGGTTTCAAAAAAGAAATTGTTGTGTCAATTTTCTCTTTAGGACTCGTTGACAAATATAAATCCAAGAGAATGAAACAGCTCCGATACCAAGTTTTTCTCTCTTAAAGAATTTCTTGCTTCATCATACCGACGACACTATAGCATTCCGTGGAAATCTGTGGTTTCTCTTTCTCCACAAGAGCATTTATCTGTTGAAGAAAGTCTGAATTTATGTAATTTAGCATTTTTCGAAAAAGATCTATTCCAACTCTAGCTAGCTACACTTCTTCAAAACGTGAATTAACAATTGCTATGAATTGTCGTGATAGAAGGTATATACGAAAAGTTAGAGACATATATACTTTTATACCATACGTTGTTATTATAATTGATAAAAATGTTTCTTATATTATGGATAAGATCTTCAATTGAAAGCGAGTACAGAATAACACTTTCATAATGACCGATTTTGCAAACAGAAATTATATTTAACTACACAAAATGTCTCAGGTGATTATAAGGAATGCGTGCAAAAGAAGATATCTTGTACACATCACTCCGAAGATTTGCTCCAGAATAAATTGATGAAGATCATACCTGAGATGGTACACACTAAAATTCTGTTGTAATTCTACCAGCTGAGTAAAATAAAAAGAAAGTGCTGCTTTAAATGAAACGTACATACGTACACACATACTCTACATGTATCTTATACTAAAAAAGAATTGGAAAGTCTCCTCTCCAAATTTTATTACCTGTCACAGATCTTTTTAATGGCAATTGTAAATTTAGTTAAAAATGATTTCTGTTTGCGTCTATATGTAATCATCCATAGCAAATAATGGTTTGTAATAAACATCGACTACTTCTGCAAGTAGCTTTGAAAGTACATATAAATAATTTTTAATGGAGGCTGATTATAGAAAGATAATAACTAAAAAATTTAATGAGCAAACAGAAAGTACTCTTATATCAAATTTAAATTTTAGCTTAAAAATGTATCTGAACAGATGTTCTTAATTGTGGATCACAGAAATGTATGCGTGCATAATTATTCTTAGTATTGATTGGTACGTAAGTTAAATTTTCAAGATTTAAATCACAATGTTGGTTAAAATAATAAAAGATTTAAGTCTCTTACATGTCATTAAATTTTCTTTGTATTTGTATGAACCTCTGGTGTGCATATGTATACGTTGTACAGTATAAGTGTGTATGGTCATCAGTTCATATTCCGATGACCGTACGGATTTATACTGTCGACTAATCAGTATATATCAAGTATAATCAGGAGTCATCAATATGAATACAAGTATAATGATGTGGAAAATTCATGAATATGCTACTTTTTATCTACCACAAAATTAGTCCCCACTATGAAGTCTGGTTAATGGTTGTTGTAATAGTAGCAAGAGATGTCCACTTCAAATTCGACTTAAGGATATGAATTGGCGATATTTGGGGATGGGGGGGAATATCACTTGTTTTTCTCAAGGCATTCTGTATTCCAAAGTTAGTGCCTTTCATCTGATTCCTCTTGTAAAATTTTAACACATGTCACGTTTCCAAAGATAATCGATATGCAAAGGAAATTAACGTAAACTACTCTCCTGGTGAACAAGTACTAATTTATTATAAGGTTAAGTTAAACTTGCTGCGCTTATTTTTCAATATGGCTCATGTAATGTGGACGAAACCAAAGTTAGCATTAACTTTTCACACCAAATTAGTGGTACATTACATTATGCCTTTATAATTGCAATTTCTTTGTGTTAAGGAATTGCAAGCAAGTTTAATTTTTTGTCCATTTTTAAAAAAGGGTGTTATGCATAGCATGCATCATCTTGTATCCCGTGACATCATCAAAAAAGTAGAACATAACTGTGGATTATTATCGATCATTTTCTTAAAAATATCCTGTCGTTGTATCTTCGAATCTTATTAAAATCAGATTAATTACTTATTATATTCAAAAGACCTAGAAGGTTTCTATCATTTAACTAACTATTCAATGCAAATGCAGTTTCATTATTGTTAAATAATGTTCGTATTCACTGTATTCTTGTTTTCTAGATGTGCATTGAATATTGCAAGTTGCAAACGTTGTTAGCCCTGGGTAAATGCATAGACGATCATGTTGCCTACCCTCACGAAGAACAGCTATGTAAGAAAGGTAAAATATTCTACTTATATTCACCATTCTATATTCTAAATAAATAATTGGAGGCATGTGCAGAACAAGTTGCATAATTGTGCCAATAAGACTATCGAAACTACAGAACTTTAAAAATTTATCTTTCTAAGATGTTAACTTTCATGCAATTGAATAAATATGATGATCAGATTCTAATAATTTAATGAAATTATAAAAGGGTTTAATTTAGATTCATATAAGTAACAAAAAAAAATATTATTTGAACATCTGGCAAAGATGCTGCATAATCCGGGATACCAAATTCTAAATTTGGTGATTTTTTTGGCGGATTCTCTTATGTATCTAGCAACCCTTTTTTCTTTCTTACGTCATAGAGATGGTGACCCATAAGAATTATGTCGAAAACTCTATTTTGACAATTTTAGTATGTACGCCATCCCACACGTCACAATACGCCAATTTGGCACCATTTCTTCATTGCGAAAAAAATCTGAATTTTTGCATCCGGAATTATACGGGCATCTGCGCCGAATACATTTTTGAATATCACCTAAACATGAAAGCAAATGCTCAAATTCAATAGTAATAAATTTAAATGAAATTAATGTAATAGTTAAAATTAAGCAGTTTTTCTTTATTATTTCACACAGTCATTATTAGTTTTAAAAAATAAAACTTCCTGAATTCCACTTAGCAATTATTTACATTCAATAATAAAAGTAACAGTCGTTAATTGCACAAAAATAAAGTAATTAAAAAATAATTAAAATGTTTAAATGAGGAAAAATTGTCTTTTATTTTGTTTCAAAAATTGATATTATCCTACAAAAATGTACATGGTATTCCCATAATAGATAAAAAAAAATTTCTGAAAATTATTCTTTTTTTGGAAAAATGGTTTTTATTGTGTTAAAACTATGGATTTACAACAATATAAGTGCAAGACATATTCTTAATATTTATAATTAAATTAGTTTTCAGAATTTTAACTATGACTCTACAAGTCACATTGTTCATGAATAATTTTTGCTCTAAAATAATTGGAATACTTACTTGAGAAAATTTTTCTAACATTCTAATCCCATTGCGCTATCATTCCATATTACTGGTTATGAGCTCTTCCATTTACAACAAGGACAAATAATAATTTTTGTAAATTAAATAAGCAATTTAAAATTGTCCTTACATTAGTTGGTACTTTCTAGATGATGCATACTCTTTTTTAAGATATTTTGTAGCTTAATTAAAAATTTGATTTGAATATAAGCAAAAGAAACTTATTTTTAATTTGAAATTTCCCTTTTAATTAGATGTCACTTCATTCATTTAAATGCAAAAGTAAAAATTTCATGATTTAGATGCGATTATCAAATTTAATTAGAAAATGCTATGCAGTACTAGAAATTAAAGAATTCCGTCATAAAACCTAGGCTCTATTTTTGTATAGTTATAGATAATGAAATCCTCGGAAATAGAAATTTTAAAATCGTTGATTAAATATTTCGTGTGTGATAGGCATATATCGGAATTTTTGTATAAAATAAACGTTAAATTAAAAGTATGATTTTAATCCATTAGAATTTTTAAGGTACCATCCCTATTTAAACTGTGACAAATTGTTAAATTTTGGCTAAAAACTAGTCTTAATCAAGGATATTTGCGCAAATATAATTCTGATTTGTGAATAGTATTTCATTTTTAATTTTCACAAATATTTTTCTATGTACATTTATTGATTATTTATTTGTTAAAGTCTATTTTGCAGATGAATTTAAAGTTTTTTAAGTAATAGTAATTTCAATATGAGAACACATAAATGCTCTCTTATTATAATAGATAAAATAAAATTTATTATTTGGTGGATGATTTGTTTTTCAGATTGTTAATAAGGTTATTCAGTTCGTTAAAAAGGTTATTGTAGACTTGCCTTGTCAACCAAAAATACTTTCAAAATATATTAAGCAAAATTTCTCTTTATTATAACTCAAATTATCTACTAAACTTACAATTATTTAATTTTCCTTATCACATGCTATTAATGTTCATTATTTATCTAAATGGGTTTCTCAGTAAATAGTCTGCAAGCTTCTTTCATCAAATAACCACCAAGCTTAAAAATGATTAGACATTTCTTATCAAGATATTGAAGGAGTCACATTTCATTTAATAGTACACACAAAATGTTCCATAACGTAAAAAACTAGTTGAGTACAATCTTTGACTTTCAAATAAAAAAAAAAGTTGACAACAAACTTTGACCTTCAAATTCTCCCGCAAGCTCCAAACTCTTCGAAATTTTTTACCTACTGATTTACAGTCCATGTATCATTTCAACGAAGTGTATAAATAGAATGCTCAGTAAATAAGCTCTTCCTCTATTCTTTAAATTAACCATAATGCATACATATATTCAAAATTTCTAGTGAAAATACTGTTCGTATTCCACTTTCTTCAATAGTGGTTACAGAATGCTCAAAAATCAAAAATCTAATTTTGTATCTCAAACTAGCAACAAATTAACCATCGTTAGTTTTTATAGCGTGTTGTGGAATGTGAACTATTTCATCCAATAGATACTGAAAAATGTGCCCGTCAAACTATTTCTGAGTTTCATGCAGCTGTCTTTTTCTGAATATTTTACGAGGCCATCTATTACGTGGATTGATGAGGAATGATAATTATGCTTTTGGCAAGCAATTAAAAGCTGATATTTTTCAAAGTTGTGCTCATATAGTTTATGAACTATATTCACAAGGAAAAAAATTAGAGTTGTTCCTTTGTAAAGCTCTGTTTTGTCACCTCGTATGTTATTTTTTAAAATACATAATGATAAACATTGAAAGGTATATCGAAACTGTTGAAATAGTGTTAGACTAAGCATATGCTATTAGAAACTGTGTTAATCAAATGCTACAAATATACAAGGATCAAAGCATTACCACCATTTGAAATTGAGCATACTTAGATGACAGGAAAAATATGTGGTCTAATAAGAGTGAAAAATGGTATGTGTTATGCCACACATTGTGTGAATCATCATTCATTTGATTTTAAGCGTGTCTTTTATGGAAAAGAATGCTGATTAATGCAAATTTGTTAGAAAGAAGACTGTGGTGGCTCGAAGCCGAAGAAAGAATATTTCTGAAACTGTTTAACTCGTCAGCAATTTGAGGGTTGCCTTAAAAAATAATGCTACGTAGTACGCGATACGTTGTACGCCATTTTTCTAGTGAATCATATAATTTCTCCATTATCAAAATAGGTTCAAAGCCAAATATTGACTGTTGTCATAACATCTTTACTCTTCTGTGTTAAATATGCAAGAAATCAAAAGAAATAATCTTCAAAAGTATCCAATCATTTTAAGATAAGCATCATACAGTATATGGTAATTAAAATTTCAATTATCAATACGTCTTACGGATGAATCCATAACACAGATAGCCTAAGTACAACTTTTGAATGAATTTTAACCTATGGATATTACAAAATTGATCGTATTTTTTCAGGTGAGATCACTGCAACAAGCAAAATGATAGAAGATTGTACGAAACAGTGCGGCGCACCCTGCAAGTAAGTTCCACCATTAATTGTTTACTATAAATTAAATATATTTTTCCTTGTAAAGTCTAGTACCTATAACATGTTGAAATTAAGGAAATAAATTGCGAGAGATCAAGAGAGAGAGAGAGAGAGAATAAGAACACTGTAAACTTGAAATTAAACAAATATTTTATTGAAAAGATACAAAACAGCGAATGAAAATAGAAAAAAAAATATGACAAATCATTAAAACCATTTGGCATATTGTCTGTTCTTCGTGACTTGATAATTTATTATATACAAACATTTTTAGTTCAACAACCGAAATCATTGTATATTTATTTATGGAGTAAACTCACTTATTTAATTATAAATAAAAATAATTGCATTTTAATATAAAATTTATGTAAATGAAATTGTGTTATTCCTTATGTCACTTGATTTCTTTTGTCCAGAAATGAAGTGAAAACGTTAGCATTGAAAAAAAATTAGGTATAGGATGTTACCCTGTCTAATTA
This sequence comes from Latrodectus elegans, assembly GCA_030067965.1. Taxonomy (NCBI): domain Eukaryota; kingdom Metazoa; phylum Arthropoda; class Arachnida; order Araneae; family Theridiidae; genus Latrodectus; species Latrodectus elegans. Next base: position 71,500,346 of record CM057821.1, on the reverse strand, counting down.
AGAATGAGCATGGACTATGTTTCACACAGGCCATACTCTTTTTCAAATTTTGATTACAACGCTTGTTTTTAACTTAATTTGCAATTAATTTTGAATAGAACTTAGCTAGAAGTTGCTTTTCGAAAACCATTTTCGGAAATCTGCTCACTTCCAGAAAAAAGACGTGTAGTTCTACAGCAGCGAATGTGTTTTCGCTTTTGCCACTACACCACTGATCGTCATCGAAAAGCAATGAAAGGAGTCAAAATTCTAGTATTCAATAAACTTGTAATTTGAAAAGAATTCTCGAATGTTTTATAGATTCTTCGTATTGTTTTTAGCTAATCATGATGCGAGCTCTAATTTCCTAGTGGTATAAAATAGCATTTTTGAACAGCGAAATTAAGTAACTGATCACTCGAAAGTTTTACATGGGAAGCCAGGTTCCACTAATTTTGCATGTGACACATTTTTAGACTTTTAACAAATGCATACCAAACAAGATGCTCAAGGAATGAGATTGCCACCAAAAAAGAAACTAATTGAAATCAGTAATGTTGTAAATCAAACAAATGGTATAACATGATGTTGTGTGAAGAAAATACATTTAAAGAATTGCTTACAGTTTCGATAAGAGAATTTTTAGAATCTTTAACAGATGTGAGTGCTTAAGTTTGAACACGCTTATTAATTATACAAGCTTAATCAAGGAACCAAACGATATCCATGGACAGAAATGAAATACTTAAAAAATAAAAAATATTCCAATAAAAGGAAAACGCGCAATAGTATTCTATCCATGGGAAGGAGTGAAAATGAGACAATCAACTGAATCAGTTTACTAATGTTCCGAAAACTGATCTAAAAATAGAGAAAGCCATTAACTATTATCGGTAATATTAAATGATATTCTTAGAACAACTACATCAATAAGGAAAAAAGTTGCTGTGTAACTCTCAATTAAAAATATTATTCATTAAATGCCTTCATCTTTTAATGATTCCGAATTGAATCTAAGTTCATTATTCTTTGGGAATATGAAAATAAAGCAACGTTTAAAAAAGCATATTCTAAAATTAAGAATTGAATTTATTTGCGCAGTACAAGCTGTCCCATAAATTCGTAAATACTTTGGAAATTAATAAAAGCGATTGTATTGGAATATGTGAGCGCTGTTGGCACCAAATTCGCAAAAAAACATTTTCTTATAAAAAATAGTTTAAAGGTTCGTCAATAGAGGGCACTTTAGACAATAAAATTACAGTAAATATGTAAATCATAGTTCTATAAAAGGCAGAGTATAGACTATCAACCCATATTTCAAGACTCTTGTTACTGGCGCATACATTAGTTTTGAACTGCAATGTTGACTTTAGCTGGTGGTGCAATTTTCTTATTTCAACTATATGAATCGTCATATAAAGCTCTACGAAGGCTTTGTTCATAAAGAATGAAGGAAGGTAAAAGTCCAATTACTGTTTCCAGATTGCTTCCCAGTACAACGTTTCAAAAAAAGAATCGTTTGTGTGATCGCCTTTGCAGTGGCCTTTATCAGAGGCGCATATCTCCGCGGCGGAATCCCAAATGGACACTCCAAGGGAACAGTTCACGAATGAGAGAAGTAGAGCAGGAGAGGTGGCGAATTTCAGGCATACCAAAGACATCGGTATTCTGTATCCTTCATGATGTACCTCTACAAGTTGTAATTACTCCATCAGTTCTTACCAAGAGGCACAGTTAAGCGAAAAGAATTCACCAGGTGGGTTTTCACAATAATCGCTAGAGATTCTCAATAAGAGCAGAAGTTCTTCTGAACTTGATGTAGCTCTTTTTACATTGCATGGGTTTGTCAATGTCTGTCGAATCTGGGGAAAAGAGAACCTGCATGCCTTTCCCAAATAGTCGCTACTTACCCTACTTATGACAGTTTGGCGTGGCTTCACTCCGTCCACAATTGTGGGTCATTTTTCTTCGAAGACTCAAAGACTCTCTCTTTCTTCCAATACACGCAATAACACTACAGCATATGATATTCTCTTCTTGGATGCAAAGCAATATCTATATTTATACAGATACATAATTGTTTCTTGTAACACTGTTACAAGTTTTTTACCTGCGAAATTATAATCATAAAATTTTAATATATTTTTCAGGGATCAACGTTATCAAGTTCAATACAATGAAGTCACAAAGTTTCGGCACATGGTAAGGAATATATTCAAATAATCTTTGCTTTAATAAAAGTTGTGTATATCTATCTATCTTATCTATCTATCTATATATATATATATATGTATCTATCTATCTATCTATATATATATGTATATATCTATCTATATATATATGTATATATCTAATATATCTATATATATATATATTATACAGAGGCCAAAATTGTAGACAGTTTTTGAAGTTTTATTTTCTTTAAATTTGAGTGCTTTTCATAGAATATGTTAATTTTCTGGTAAATACAAATGCTTATACATCAAATTAAAAATAGATTTAATATAGAATTTAATTAAAAATAAGAAATGAAATATCTGCATTACTGAAAAAATTATGATTTTTATAATCTAAAAAAATCCAACAAAAGTTGAAATAAATGTTGAAGAATATTGTAATGAAAATGTCCAAGCTCATCATAATTACTTTTCTGAGAACAAATCAAATATTAGTAAACAAATTATAGTATGCCTTGATTGGTAATATAGTATATTTTAATGATGAAAAATATATTATTTTACTGGAAATAATTTTGCACAAAGACACATCCTAATTAAAGAAAATAGAATAATATTATTTGAATATTATATAGTCCGTTTCTTAAAGCAAATTATTTAAAACAATACCACTAAAAACAAGGACTGATTAGACATCTGTGAAAAAGAAATAGATATATCATTTTGAAAGAAAATGATCTCTTTTGTGTTGAAATTGCAAATCAAGTTGGTAGATGTGTATCTGTACCTCTATATGAAAGTTGTGCTTACATTATTAAAAGCTATATCAGTGAAAAGAAAATCAAGGTCAGGCCGAAGAAATACACAAGTACTGACCATATACTGATAAAAAGTACAGGGTTCAAAGATAAAATCTTTTTATCAGATGCTGTTAGATGCTTATTTAATGCAACAGTTAATTCTAGGGCAATATGGAGATGGTAATCAGTTTTGGTCTAAAAGAATTACAAGGAATATACTTTTTAAATCTTAAAGAATGTGGATGATGTAAATTCAGTGGGCAAACATTAAGTGGTCAGAAAATCAATGGACTCAAATAATCTGAAGTGATGAGAGTTAAGTTTTATTCTTCGGTAGTAATGGTGAGCCGACAATATGTGAGATATAGTGTAAAAGAAGGGCTACATCCTGATTGAAACAATTACAAATAATCCAATAAATGTCATGATTTGGATATTTATGTCTAAAGATGACGTGAATTTAAGTGGTTAAGGGCATTCTGAATGCTAAAAATCATATCGATAATATCCTGGAACCAAAAACTAATAGGTTTCATCAGGTATCTCCAGCAAAATTGAACTCCATATCACATGACAAACAATATATAAAGCAGAGTTTGAAAATAAAGTGTTAGATTTGTTATCCTGGCAAGGATACAATCCTGACCTGAAGCCTGTTGAAGAGTTGTAGTGACGCATGAAATTCCATGTATGAAGAATACATCCATCTACCAAAATGCAGCATATTGAGGCTATATTTCCTTCTCGGCCTAATGTGATTAAGAAAAATGAACATCAAAGACACGCTTCTTTGATAATGGAAGGACATTTTGAAACTGTAATGAGAAATAACGGTTATTCGGATTAACATTGATTGTATATGCGTAACTTAAAGGACAGGGACATTTAAAATATATTTTATTATTTCTAGCCTAATTATCTTTTTATAATATAAAAATATTTTATATAATTGTATTTTTTAATTAAATACTACAATAAATTTGCTTTAATTTGGTACATAAACATCTTTTATTAAGTAATAATTTATATATTCTATAAGGTCACACATAGTTATATATATATATATATATATAAAACATGAAAATTTCAAAAAGTGTGGTTTTCAAAATTGTTGGTTTTCATTACTCCCATAAATTTAAAAAAAAAGGTTTCATTATCAAATAGGTTCTCAGTCTAATGCAAAGTACAATGAAATTCTGAGGATTCCAAAAGATCAAGATAGATTTACATTTTTATAATATGCGTTAAAGATATACATCTCGTTGATGAAATAGTTTCACACAAACTTTGCTACTTCTATAGTTGTAAAAAAAAGTACAAAATCCACAAATTTTCATTTTATATTTTCCAGTTTTTATCTATCTAAATATTATTAATAAGATGTGTATCTGCTTAAATATACATAATTTGATGAAAGTCTTGTGTATTCTTTTCAACATACTAAAACTATATTAATTAAGGTGAATTGTTTTGTTAATCTGTATTCGTAAAAAAGAGTTAGAAATATTTATATCCAACAGGTGGTAACAATAAAAGCTACTAGTTAACCTCAGTTGTATTTTTTTAGAATTTCAAAACTGAAATAAAATAATTGATTTTCTATTCTAAAGAAATTATTGGCACAGTTTGTCCTTACTTGGACCTTGAGCCATTATAACCAACCAACAACTAAAGGAAAAAAATTCTCCCTTTAAAGTTTTTTGCAAGAACTTCAGAAAAATCTTTACATACTTTATCCTCAATTGCTTAAGAAATAGTATAAGAATGTCATTTTTCAACATTGACGTTTTAATTGCTTGATTATCGTGGTTTGCTGTCAGAAACATGATTCGAATAAACACTTTGTCTTTGGATAATTTTCATTCCAACGTTAATTAATTGATTCTGAATGGAATCACAGCTAATATTTCCTGAGAAAATCCGCCATATTTTTAGAAAAATTAGAAACAATACCAAGATGCTTCACGTATTCGCTTGGATCATCTTTTCAGGTATACTTTTCCTTTGTAGTAAATGATTAGTATTCTTAGAATTTTAGTTGTTAATGTCCATTTCCTTGCGCACAAAAAATAAAATATTTACAGCTGATTTCTGTATCAGAGGATTCTCTTCTGTTACAAGTGATTTTCTCTAAGAAATATTGCAGAAATATTGTTGTGCATTCATTTGGAGCCTTTTCTATACAGAATTCATGATTGGTGACTTTACATATTTTGATTATTAACGAGACTCACACACATCATGAAAATTGTAATTTTTGCATTACATACTTTGTAACTTTCCTTTATTAATGAATCTCTTAAGTAAGTGGAAATATATACTCTTCAAATTAGAACTAATTTAAACACGGTAATTTGTTAAAAATATAAAATAGAAAATGTGAGATAAATCCACTTTGCTGAATATGTGTATCGTGTGGTATTATTTTTATTAAAAATATTTATACATTTCTATTGAAATGTTTCTAAAAATGTTTTTAAAATGTATTATTCAACTTTATAATAAACAGTGTTAATTTTCTGACGAAGAAATTGATACTAGATATTTATATTTAAGCCAAATCTCTCTCTCTCTGTTTTTACACTTGTTCTAATTTCGAACTAACTCAAGCAACAAATACTTTTTTTTTTGATTTATGCTACAACAGACTCTCGTTTAGGGGCTAACCAAATATAGTGATCACCTTTCAAAAATATAGAGAAATGTCTTCGTAATTGTCTTAAGATGAGTAAAGGGCCGTTGTTTATAAATCATTATGTAGTTCTTAGGAGGCGCTTATATGTAAATATTGAACCCAAAATGAGACAAACTCATTATAATTTTGCATCTCAAATAACTTTAAATATATTCATTGTTATTAATATGCTTGTACTTGTTTTATTTCAGTGTCAAGAAGATAACGAAAACTGCATGTAAGTATGTTACACCAAAGAAATATTCTAAAGATTTTTATATAAGCATTTAGAGGTTTGACAAATATCTATTGTTCCTATTTCTTTATCTAGTATTTTTCCCAAAACCAGCTTGTTATAATAAATCCTCCTGTAATTTAAATCGTAATAAATTGCACTCTCGAAACCTGATCTGGTTTTTTTATCTACCAAAGTATCCACATCCCTGTTAGAAAGGCATGATGATTATAGAACAAAGTGTTAGAAATTCAGTACAGATTTTGCTTCTCTTATCCTAGTACAAAATTGAGATGATATCTTGAAATGTTAAATAATAATAATTTTAGGAATTGTTAGGCTGCATTCTACAGCTAGACATTCAGAACATTCTGATATGTCTAGTTATTCTAGAGATGATGTTTTTCTTAAAAAATAATAAAATCAATGATTTTAATGATTTAATTCACAGTTTTAATGTGCATTGTGGAAAAATAAAAATGAACTTTCAAAATATTTTCAAATATTTTTATGTCTAAGGCTGGAATTGAACTTATGAACTCATGAATGGAAACATGTAAAATTGATTATCCAATAGCTATAAATACCTCTATAATAGGTGTTCTCGTTTCATTAATTCTATATAAAATCTACACAAATATTTTCATCATCGTATGGAAAATAATCTGAATTGACCGATTGAATTGAATGATCGCTGTTAAATATAGGGTTTTAAATTTAATGTTTGAATATTTTCTTGGACATGTGAGTAAAGTGGCAAAAAATGTATAGTGTATTTAAAATAATCGTAAAAACTATCGTGCGTGAATGCCGTATTAACTAAAATGGGTATCTACTGTGATATAGATTAAGTCACAAAAAAAAGAAAAGATGTGTTTAGAAGTAATACCACGGGAATATTGCACAAAATTCCATTTATTTTTATCTAAAGATTATGTTGCAAATACAAATTAACTATTGGAAAAGTATATTTTTGCTCTTGTATATACAGAGACACCTTGCAGCCTTTTACCCTAACCTTGTCCACAACGAACAGGTTATGGTTCATGTGCAACTTAACATGTTATTCAGCCTCATGCAACATTTTCAGACCTTTTTTGTTTTCAACATATTTTGACATAAATATAATAAGGCATATAATCGTTAATTTTATATTTCATTTTCAAATGTAATCTCTTCAAAATTCATCTCATTCCTATTCTAAATTTATTTAATTAATACTATCACTTTCTATTTATTTTAGGTACTCCCAAATCGTTTTAACTGTTTCTTTCCAAAGGTTTCAGGTTACAAATTTCATATACCAAGCTAAATTTGAAGTAAGTAATATTAAATAAAAAAAAATAAAAGAAAATTATCTAATCAGTTGCTCATAAGAAACTTCCCTTTAATCATAATTGTTATCGGTCATACCCATTTAATCGTTAATAACAGTTTTCGATATGAGATAAGTCTTCATGGTATGACCACTATAATGCTTCGATGATTCAGTAACCAATGATAGATTTGCGCCATTGCTTATAATCTCACTCGTCTATCTCATTCATTTAAACTTTGATTTCATGCTATAATAGCTGTAACAAAGATTCTTTCAACTATATTGATGGAGTTCAATTTAAAAAGCTTCCATTTATTCAAACATGTGGCAAGTCTTCGAGTCTGCACCATCTAATAAATTCTCAAAACTTTGACTCAACCAAAGCATGACTTTTAATATAGCCTAAGTGTTTACATGTCAGCTCATCTCAATGTCTTCACAGATTAACTCATACGTGTAATTTTCTGGTATACTTAAAATGCAATCCAAATGACCAATACATTTCACTGAATGAAGGATATAGCCGAAAGTTGACGAAATGACATCGATTAATATCTGCACCAATAGGGAATGTAGCCAGAGACCGAGTTTTGATATAGTCAAAAAATTGATACGGTGGAATGATTCAATGATTAATGAACTAATCATGCAGCTGTAGCTTGATTTTTGATACAGCCAGTAAGTAGATATTACGGAACTTTCCAATGTATTTCCGAATTCTGATACTGTTAACTCTAATACACCTTAAACGCAATTTTCAATTTGGTTAATACGTTCACAAAATGTTACGTTTTACTGTAGGCATGAGTTATAAGGTAGCAAGAATTGAGACATAATAGCATTTCTTACCGTCTATACGAATTCTAAATTAGCTTGGGAATCGAGTATTTTTTTATAGTCATGAAAGTGACTCTGTGATATAACTCAACGGTAGCATGATTTATGTTATAGAACTTGATTTCTGAAATAGCCAGAAAGAAAGATGAAATACTTCAATGACTGCAAGTGATCTGATGCAGACAGAGATTCAATACAAAATAAATATGATTTCGGATATGAGAGTAAAGTTGGCACAGTGATGAATTTGAATGTCTACACGATTTCCGGTGCTGGAAGAATTTCAACAAGCGGTCATATTTTCATATCTATGTAGCTTCTAATGCAGAAACACGATGATGCTCGACTTCTATTGTGGGAAATAAAGTTTCAGTAGATAAAGGAATACAATTTCATATAAATTTTAAAAATGTATGTCTACTTTTGAACCATCTCTAAACTTATGTAGAGTTTTAGAATTGATTTTTCAAAACACAGTAAATAACTTTGGAAATAAGTTGAGAGATTATATCGTGCACAAATATGGTGTCTTGAAAGTTTGCAATTTCCTTATATATGAATCCTGCATTTTGATGCTTTCATTAACCTACATTTCCAGCCATTTGGGCTGAATAAAACATATAATTTTTGTCAAATGCTTAAGCATAAGGAGTTAAGGTGAAGTAACGTATCAACGCCTTAACTTATGATTTTCAATGGAAAGGTTTTGACACACAACTAATACGCCAATTTTTGTAACTAGGAATAATTTTTGTGAGTTTTGTTCTCATATAATTCATGCTATCTCTCGACGATTTTTTGTTTTAATATTTGAAAATATCTTTTTTAAATCTAAACATTTTACATAATTTGATGAGTTTGATATACAGAGCTGGAGTCCAAAATGTAACACCATGAAGAAAACATGCAAATCATATGAAATGTACATCATGAGTTTTCGGTGATGAAATACAGTGTCTCACAAAAGTGATGGGACACTTGTGCTTTACAAAAGGAAACTGCAATAAAATAAATTAAAGATACATATACAAATTTTTGTGGGTGTTTCATACTTAAACTAAGTAACAATTATTACATAACATATATTTTGTCAAAATATTATAATATTAATTAAATAAAAATACGATAGTTGAGAAAGGAGCAAAAAATAGCTCACATAAGTGATGGGACACCATTAGATATGCAACAAAAATAGTCTGAAGTAAGAAATAAAAATATTTTTGGGTGTTTTATTTTTACTCAAACGCAATTGGCAATAATTTATAAAATCGTCTGCAATCTCAAGATTGTGTTGGATTTTTTGTGTTTTTTAGCTGTGTGCAGCCATGAATGCTAAATGAAAAAAAAAGCGCCTGAAATTCGAAAATTAGTTATTTATTTTGCATATTGAAAGTAAAAAATCTATTAGAGAAATTGCTGAAACAGTTAACTTGAGTCATTCAACAGTTTTCAATATCATTAAACGACATAAAAAGAATCATATGATTCAGAATAAAAGAAGACATGGCCGACCATCAAAGCTATCTAATGGAATAAAGCGATTTGTCGTTCGAATTATTAAAAAAAATCCAAGGATGAATGCTCCTTAAGTTGCTGCTGATTTACAAGCATTATGCGGTGTAATTGTTAATCCTGAGATTATTAGAAGAGTAATTCAATCTGCTGGATATCACGGTAGAGAAGCCAAGAAAAAATTCTTCGTAAGTGAAACGAATAGAAAACTCAGACTGGATTTCGCAAAATCCAACGACTTTTCTGATTACTGGAATACAGTTATATTTGCTGATGAGAGTAAATTTAATGTATTTGGTCCTGACGGTGTAGAATCTTGGTGTGGAGAAAACCGAGGGAAGAATTTCGTATATAGAACTCTTGGTGCCAACAGTAAAACATGGTGGAGGAGGAGTTATGGTATGGGGGTGTATGTCGTCCGCTGTAGTTTGTAATCTTGTTTTTATTGACAGTAAAATGGATCAGTACAAGTATATTGACATTTTAGAGCTAAATTTGAAATCTTCAGAACGAATATTGAACCTTCATAACGATTTTCAATTCTACTAGGGCAGGGATGGCGAACCTTTTTTAATGCCCGTGCCACATAGAAATTCTTTTTTAAATAGGTAACGTGCAACAAAAAATTTCTTTCGAAATGTTAGCGTGGTGAAACAATTTTTAAGTATAATTAAATAAAAAATAAAAGCAATTCTTGAAAAAAATTTTTATTAATCAATAATTTACAAAAAACAAAATGCTAGAAAATAAAATTCATGTCAGAAACAATTATTTTTAATGTGAGTTTTGTTGCTGTAAGATGGTAAAGATTTAATATCTGGTTCATATTTACTTCATTTCAACAATAAACATGCAGAACTCAACTCATCCGTCACATTCCATTCTATTTTTTATAAAATTTAATTCTAAAAATAGAGATTCACATGCCCATGTCGATGAAAATATTGATAAAATTGCCTTTTCTAATATTTTTAAAGAATTAAATGTATCAAGAATTGAAAATTCCATGTAGTTAGAATTTCATCTTCTGCAATTTTATTTATTTTATCCAATAATTTATTACTTTCAATAATTTCTAAATCATTTCTCAAATCAACAAATTTTTGGTTCCATATGGTACTTGAATAAAATTCAACTAATTGTATTTCTAATTGATTAAAATTTAACTAATCAAGAACTTGTAAATTTAATTTTTCAAATGGTATTGTATATCAGGATATAAAACAATTTTAAAGTTTCTTCAAATTCTTTAAACTGCTTAAATTTTGCAGAACATTCCTGAATTAGGGATTGAATTACCATTGAAAATTCTTTCGTTAATGACTCTTTATTTGGTTTTTCGGGACATTCACTTTCAAAAAAAATTTTTATTTTGTATTCGGGAAATATTTACATGAATTTAAAGGAATGTCATGATTAAAAATCTGAAATTTGACTTCGAACGCTTTGATTAAGTCAAACATTATAATCACAGTTTTATTAACACTCTTTGTAGTTTTATATTTGCTTTATTAAGTGAGAGCGCATAAATCAATAAAAAATATAACTTTGCTATCTATTCTACATCCAATATTTGATTGCATTGGACAATAATGCTCTCATTATTTAGAAATTATCTTATTTGCTCCAAACAATCAATAAATCTTTACAAAACATTTCCGCGGCTTATAACGCGCGTACATTATTGTAAGCTATTATACGACGAGTTTACTTCATTTAACAATTTTTGAAATTTTCTTTTATTTAGTGCTCTTGCTAATATAAAATTGACTAATTTTGTTACAAAACTCAAAATATCATCAACATTTTTAAGCCTGTTTGGCACATAACTCTTGTTGGTGAATAATGCAATGAAAATCATGAATTGTATTTCCAATATGTTTTGTAAATAAATTTTTAAATCCATTTTCCCGTCCAGTTAAGCTCCAGGTACCGTCAGTCATAGCTGACACAATTTTAGAAGGACATATTTCTTTTTTCCACTGTAATATATAGCTTCCTTACAAATTTCTAATTCTTTTGATATTGTTATAATGATAAACTTATTAACTCTTCTTTAATATTGATTTAAGCAAATAAATGTGCAAAAATTGCTAAACGAGCAGAGTGTTACGTCGGTAGACTCGTTAAGGCAAATGGATATAAAATCACAAGATTTTATATGAATTTTTTGATGAAAATTAACATTTTTCGCGATTCCCAAAATTCTCTCTTTCACTTTAATTCTAGCTATCGGCATGTCTTTAATTCTTTGGATACTTTTTTCTTTGTTTTCGAAATCATCGAATAAGTATGGTGCACACTGCAGCAAAGAATCCGTTAAAAATTCGCCTTCATTGAAAGGTTTCACACATTGAGCAATAGTTTTTGAAACTTGATAACTAGCAGCAGTGGTGTTTGAGTTCCAATATATTTCATTAAAGAAGTAGGTAGCTTGAGTATTTTTATTTTTTAAGGCACGTGATCTATACTCCTTTTGCTCTTTTACACTTCAATCGAGAAGAAATTTATGGTTGATTTCATAATGCCGTTTTATTGAAGTTGTTCTACAGACTACAGTTTTAGAACATAAAATACAAATTGCTCTACTACCTTTTTCAATCATACCGTATCTATCGATCTACCAAGCTAGAAATTCTCGGCTTCTACATGTTTCAGATTATTTCGATTTCTTCATTAAAATAGTCATAATAATAAATTCTAAAAAATATATTTTTTAACAGTATTATTATAAAATAAATAATTTACTCAACCTTCGTTTGCAAGAACATATTTCGTCACATATTAAAATGCTTAAAATATTACCAACTCAAGAAAATATTAATAATATATTAATTCAAGGTAATTTTAATATTTTTTGTATATTTTACACTAATTTAACTGTAAAATAATTTCTCATAATATTAAAATATTTTGCTGTTCAAAAATAAGCAAAATAAATGACGCAATTATGTTCTTGCAAACGAATGCAGAATATAAAATTTGAAATAATATGTAAAAATGTGTACCTAAAAATAACAATATATTTTATAAAAATAAACGGTTATATTTTCAATAAGTCGCTGATGTTTCAAAGACGACGGTTTACAAAAAATGATTAATGCAGTCTGTGGTCTGATTCGAGCGCTGCGACAGCAACAACATTAGAAGGCGAAACTGGATGAGCAGAATTTTTTTATCTATTGCGCATCTTCATGTACTTCGTGAGAATTCATGCGATATTTTACTAATAAAATGTATAATTTGACGGTTCTAGTTAACGTTCTAAGATAGGTATTCAATACTACAAATTTATATCATAAATTAAAAATTAAGTGTAGATTAATAATTTTTAATTCATTTCTATCAAAAAAGATAATTTATAAAAAAAATAATGTTTTTGTGCGTGCCATCAAAATTTTCAAACGTGCCACTTGTGCCCCACTTGCCATTGGTTCGTCATCCCTGTACTAGAGCGATGACCATAAGCACACTGCTTTGAACTTTAGACTCTAGCTGAAGTAACAAAAATATAATTGTTCTGAAGTAATAAAAACAGCACCACAATCTCCTATCCCATAGCGAATATTTGGCAAGGATTGGAATCAAGAATTCGCAAACACACCATTTCTTTTAGACAACAATTATAATCGGTGCTTCAAGAAGAATGGGATAAAATCACTCCAGAAGTCACAAAAAAAAATGTGTCAAATCCATCCCAAGAAGATTAAATTATGCTTTAAAAGTAAAAGAAAATCCAACAAAATATTAAAATCTTTTGATAAATATTTGATAGAAAAGTAAGTCATCACTTATGTGAGATTTTTTTTTTTTTTTTTTTGCTCCGTTCTAAGCAATTGTATTTTTATGTAATTAATAATTTAATATTTTGACAAAATGTGTGTTATGTAATAACTGTTACTAACTTTAAATATGAAAAACACCCACAAAAATGCTTTACATGTATTTTTAATTAATTTCATTACAGTTTCCTTTTGTAAAGCACAAGTGTCCCATTACTTTTGTGAGGCACTGCAGGTGCAACATTACCATTGCAGCGTCTACCCATAACACAGATGACTGTTGTGCCACTTGCAAGCGCTCTATGTAATAAAAGAATAGATTACAAGATTTCAAATACGGCATTTATTATTTTTTTTTTCTGTTTCTTTAAATTGCTTATCTACATTCCGTAGATAACTTCGAGAATCTATCGAGAAAATTTCTAAGTTCCACTAAGGAAAAATAATAGTGCATAAGTATTGTGGATTACTCTTTAAAAAATCAGTGATCGTCATTGACAAGTCCTAGCCACAGTAAGGCGGACCTCTAATTGTTGCTTATAGGGAGAAATGGTGGACTGATTATTGCACCACTTCTCGGGATGACAGGCATATTGTAAGCAGGGCGATGATAATGGCTCAGCTATATTGCAAAACATAACACGACATATTCCGTTTATTATGGATCATTCAGCGCTCACTTTTACCATTCGACGTCTTTTGCAGCAGAGGGGAATGTCTGTGTGGCGTCTGTTGCTGTGTTTACTTAACTCCAAATCCCAAGCATTTGATTGGCTAATGATTCGATGATCGACCGGGGCAATGGAATGAAATGAGATTGTCTTTGCAGACGAATTTCAATTCTTCCAAAAATATACAGAAGAGTTAGACGCGAGTTTGAATACACTGTGCTGAGATACTGCTGAACTCCTGCACCCTGTATCATGGCTTAGAGTGGTAAAGGGTTTCACTCCAGCATTCCTCTAGCACGTATTCCATCTATCTAATACATTGAACAGACAATAAAATATCTCTTAAGGGCTGGAATCCATTGTCCTGACTAACTTTAAATGCTTGCATTCAGTTATAGTACAACATGATAATGCATGGTTACACAAAGCATGTGCAATTTTCAACTTTCCTTTTTTTACCTATTAGATTAAATCCTTGGACTGCTTGTTATCCCGATCTATTGCCAGTCAATAACGTGTTATCGACTCTTACGATACAACTGACAAGGATACATCTCCCGCAACTACAGCAGATCATTTTGGGCAATGTATGAAAGACGCATAGACTGTGATATCCCAACGGTACATACAAACGCTTTTTGGTTGCATGATGAGACGTGAAGCAGCAGTAACAACAATAGGAATTCAACTAGTACTGATTTTGTCATCATTCTCACTTCAAATCATTTGATTTACGTATAACATTTTATGAGCCATATAAATTTAACTGTGAAATCTTTATTCCTTCTTGGTGATTTATGTTGGGTGGTCAGAAATGTACTGATAAAAATTATATTGCTATACTTATAAAGATTATTTTGCTAAGCGGATTATATTTATAGATAAAACAGATGTAAGTTATTTATCTACTTTTGCATAAATCTGTATGGATTACTTGTATGAATAAGACAGATATTTATAACTGTCGTCTATCTTTTTCCAGAGCGTGGAGATGTTCAGCTACGTGGGAGGCTACATGGGGATGTGGCTGGGTCTGTCTCTCGTGTCTCTGTTTGATCTATTTGAGACACTAATTCATCTCCTGTACTACCCTGTGGGACGGAAGAAGGAGAGGACCAACAAGATGGCGGTCATCTCCTCCTTCAACAGAGCAAAAGTTTACTGAAATCTTTCTTTGCACACATTCATTAATTTCTTGAGAAACATACAACACATGGATGGACATTCTGTTCTTTTCGGTCTTTAAATGATGATGCACACATTACTCTATCTTTACAATAAAGTGTTTCTTTAATAAAGTAATACGAATGAAATTTTGTTTTAAAAAAAATTTAGATCATTGTTCTTATAGGTAATTCTTTATATTCCAATAAATCACTCGTTAAAACAACTCAAGGATATAATGACAATTTTAGATTTTAAATGTACAGTTTGAGATATTAACATTTCCTAATATACTAATTAAAATATGGAAATTCCCGTGAAAGTTCCATTTACATTATGATATTATTAAGAATATAAATTTATACAGTCACCAGGAAAATATGCTTATGTATTTTTGAAACAACACTATAAAAATATACAAATTTTTTAGGGAAACAGTAAACATTACATAAAAATTCTTCACCAAGCAAAGGTATACTTTTAAACTTATTTTTCAAATTACACAGTTACCACTCTTTTGTATTGAAGATCAATATTTCTCAGTTTAGTTGCTCGCAATTTTCTTGAAGCGAAAAAAATTACGTAATAATTTTTTTAAAGTAACATGTAAGATATATTTCTGAACCCATGGTTGGTTTGGTTGCCCCTCAAAGATCGTTTTTCGCTCTCAAGGGCTGAATCGACCATGTCCTATAATTTTAAGTGTATTTCGCACTACAACAAACATTTACACCGGAACTGAGATTCGAACATACAAGCTGCTGGATTGACAACAAGAAAGCTAAACATTAGGATAGCAGCTCGTCATACTGGCAGTTTTGGGGCAATAAGAAAAGTTGCCATCTCAGTTATAATATACATTTTTATTCAAGAACTTCCTAGAATATATAAGCATAAAAAACATGTTTATCGAGTCTGTCGGTAGTTGCTGCAAAATAAAAATTACATCTAAGCAATAATTTACTACAGAAAATTAGCCGCATCGTCTGTTAAGTGTTTGATCTTCACACCTTCCCTCCAGTTTTCATTGCTGGACCTTGTCCCGCAAATGGAAATACGAAGAATCTTAGAAAGTTTCTTTCACCTTTCATCACCATTCCATCAAGAGCTAAATAATACCGAAATTCTGAATGAAACTTAATGCTTAACCAGTTTGCTGACATGCTTCAGCTTACACTTTTCTTCCATATTCTCTTTAAAGGAAAATATCCTATATTACTGCTATATCTATTATATTGATTACAACACAATATTATAGAGTAAGAAAATAAGAATCAATATTAACATAAAAAACAATTATGCAAATATTATTCACACGAACCTTATGAAAATTAACAACCAATAACAAATAGAAATAACTACATTATATTGTATAAAGTTAAATATGAATATTATGATATAGCAGAAATTATTTTCTATTTCTTACAAGATTCATTATAAAAGAAATATAATTAATTATCCTCATAAACCCTTGATAAGGCATCTGTGATAACATTATTATTACCGGGCTTATGAGCTATTGTGACCTGATAGCGAGAGAGAGCCAATGACCATCTCTTTAATCTGGCATTCCTCGGGATGCTTTCCGTAAAATATTTCAGAGGATTGTGATATGTGAATAAATTTGTGGAAGTTCCGTTAGTCTATGCTTGAAACTTACCAAGAGCCCATATCACAGCATATGCTTCTCTCTCAATGGTACTCCATTTAGTCTGCGCTGGAGTTAATTTCTGACTGGCGCAGGTTATAGGCTTAGGATTTCCATCTGTGTCTCTTTGCATTAAACATGCTCCAATGCCAGTAACCGAAGCATCTGTGTGCAGTTCAAATTTCTTATTTAAATCACGGGTTGACAATGAAGTGACAGCACATAAACTATCTTACAATGAGATGAAAGCCTTTTCTGTCTCTTCAGACTAAGGGATATCGTTTGGTACAGATTTTCTGGTCAGGTCTGTTAATGGCTTAGCAATGTTTGCATAACAAGGCACATATTTCCTATAATAGTTAAACAGTCCTAATATCGATCTTAAGGCTTTCTTTGTTCTTGGCGATTTTAAGTTTTTGATAGCTGCAATTTTATCCGGATCAGGCCCATGCTCTCCTGGTCCAACTACATGACCTAAGTATTTTACCTTCGATCGAGCAAAGGTACAATTTGTTAACTTTGCGATAAAATTGCATTTTAATGTTTCCAAAACCATTCTAGACGGCTTAAATGTTCTTCCCAACTAGAGGAATAAATTATGATATCATTCAGGAAATTTTCAACAAATTGATTAAGAGGTCTTAGGACCTGATTCATAATTTTCTGAAAAGTAGCTGGAGCACCTGCAAGTCCAAATGGCATCACTTTCCATTGATACTGTCCCTTAGGTGAAACGAAACTTGTTAGTTCTGGACTATCTTGATCCAATGTAATTTTCCAATAACCTTCAAGGACGTCTAGAGTGAATAGATACTTTGCCGCACCAGCTATGAATCGTAATTCTTCTCAATTTTGTATTCGAAAGGGAGATATTTTAGACTCGGAATTCAATCCCTGATATTCGACACATAGTCGAATCGTTCCATCTTTCTTTGAGACACATACAAGAGGATAAGCAATCTCTGCAGAAGATGGTTCTATCAAATCCTTATTTAATAGTTCTTTTATTTGATTTTCCATCTGAGGTTTTAGTGATTCTGGTATTCGGTATATATGAGGCTGTTTCCTTTCAATTCCAGGTTTTAATGTTACTTTATGAGGATTTTAAAATTGCTAAAGGTCCAACTGGGGGGGGGCGTCCATGAACGAGAAAGTATAGTGAGACCCCAGTAGTAGCGTTTGGCACTTCACGATATGCCCATAACAGAAAAAGCAACTGTTTGTCCCATCCTCTACCTTGCGACCTTATAGCATGATGCAACATTGATTTCATTGTGCCAATCCATCTTTCTATTAATCCATTACTCTGTGGGTAACCTGGCGTAGAGAATTTTGGTACAGTCCCTAATCTTTTAAGAAATTCTTGCGTTAACTTGGCAGAAAAATTTGTTCCATTGTCCATAGCAATGATTCGAGGAATGCCAGTCCTCATAAAAATTTCCATAAAGGTATCGCATGTCGCTTTTGCAGTCAAAGATTTAATAGAAATTGCCTCTGGCCACCGACTGTGCTGATCCATAGCACACAATACATACTGATGTCTCCTAGAAGATTTAGGTTCAATAGGCCCTAAAATGTCAACATTCACTACTTGGAAGGGTATTTCTGGTCTACCAACAGCTTCTATAGGTCCTCTGTGTTTCAGTTTGGTTTTCTTCCGCAATTGATAATCGTAGCAAGATTCACACCAACGTTTTACATCTCTTGGCATACTTTCCCACCAAAAAGACATTGCAATTCTTTCCTTGGTTTTTCTAGAGGCAAGATGTCCTCCTGTCGGTGTTTCGTGAGCAAATTTTAAAATTTCTTTTCTCCTGCAATCAGGAACTACAAGCTGTACATGTTTCTGTCCTGCCATATTGCCTGTGTGATACAGTAAATCTGACTCCAGCCATTAATTGTTCTTACGCTGTCTGGTATCTTCAAAACACCGATTTAATGTAGCACAGGACAACTGTTCTTTCCTAAATATCTTTTCCTGCGAAATTGGAGTATTATTTTCTTTATCCTTAACAGCGATTATTTCATTGTTTAACAAGTTACTTTTCATTGGAGTAGTTGAGACTTCTACTTCAAAATTTTCTAAATCAAGTGTTCCTTGATTTGCTTCTATTTCCTTGTGAGCTTCTATTTTCCTTCCCTCTACATTGAAAGTAATCGAAACTTTTTCTTTCCCGTGCATATTTTTTATTTCCTCTTCAAGATATTTTCTTCTTTGTTCTTTCAACAAACTGAAAACTCTAAGAGTGATCAAAGCTTGCTCATGCAATCCTTCCACAACAGCAGCATGCACCATGATATACGGCCTGATATCATCTGCTGACCAAAGGCTAAGTGGAACAGAAACAAGCTTTCCTTCAACCGGAGATCCAATTGCAGGCCTCGAGTAAATTTTCCCACTTGACTGCAACATTTCTTCTGTCACCACTGACTTCCTCAGTACTGTAATTTCCGCACCACTATCAATGATTCCTTGAAACTTATTATCTCCTATATTTAAATCAACTCGTAAAATCTCACCATCCTTTTCACTGATTGGTATTTCCCGAACGAAACTTGCATTACCCATTTTAATGCAAAGTTCATTTAACCCTTTCTTGCTTAAATCTTCAGTTTCACTTCTATTAGAAACTTGAGATACTGTATTAACTTGCGGACAAAATTTCTTCAAATGACCCTCTTCTTGACATTTGTAACACTTTAATATCTTTTTACCTGGAGCGCAACTCGCGGTATTATTTCCGAAACGATTCTGTGATTGTGGATCTGGGTTCTTTTGATAATTATAATATTCTTTCTTTTTAACAAAACTTTTATTTCTAACTTCAGCTGGGAAAGATATCCTTACAGTTTCGTTCTGTTTTGTTCCATGTGAGTCGGGAATAAATTTGGTATAGTTGTGGAAATTATTTGCAAAACTTTTTGGTATCGAAAATAAGAAATTATCAATATCCTTTACCAGTTCAGGGACTGGAAGACAATTTTCTGTCTCTTACAAAAATATTTGAGATCTTACATGAGTAGGCAAAGTCTCTTTTATTTTGTCAGCTATAATAAGTTCTTTAAGTTTAGCAAATGTTTCTATATCTCTTGATTTTAAACAAGTTCTAATGCAGCTTCCACCCGGGACGCATACTGAGTATAACTTTCATTGTGTAATTTATAACAAGAATCAAAATTCTTCCTGTGTTGTAAGGGAGTTATTCTATACTCCCTTAAAATGAAATTTTTAATTTTGTCATACTGATATAAATCTTCTTCTAACAACACAGCATTTATTCCTTTAGCATGACCCTTTATACATTGTAAAATAATTTTCCCTTCATACTGTTCGGGTACTTCATAAAGCTTGAACATCCTTTCGGCATGATGGAAAAAGAAATGCCATTCTTCTGCTCCGGGGGATCTAAAATTACTCCTTTCATTATATTTAAATAACCTAGAAAAGTGTTTCCTAATTTTTCTCGCCCATATTCTACAGTGCTTTCCGACTTGCACTCATCTTCCTTTTCTTTTATTTCTAATTCACGAATTTTAATTTCATGCTCACGTTTTCTTTGTTTCTCTTCTAATTCACATTTTCTTTGTTTCTCTTCTAATTCACGTTGCCTTTCTTCTCGTTCTAATTCACGTTGCCTTTCTTCTCGTTCTAATTCACGTTGCCTTTCTTCTCGTTCTAATTCACGTTGCCTTTCTTCTCGTTCTAATTCACGTTGCCTTTCTTCTCGTTCTAATTCACGTTGCCTTTCTTCTCGTTCTAATTCACGTTGCCTTTCTTCTACTTTGGCTTTCTCTCTCAGTATCCGATCGGAAATTATTGTATTTATTAATTCTCAAACAAATGACTCTTCAAAATTTTTAGATTGTGTAATCACATTTTTTAAACCTATTATTTTCGCCTCCGGAGGAATCAGTTCTCCTAACTCACTAGCCAATATTAACAGATCCTCCTTTCGAGCTTTACCCAAGAATGCGAAGGCCACTTTAACAACTAATGCTATCACAAATTACCAAACCTTAAATTATCAATTATTCAAAATAAAACACATTTACATCACACAAATCACCTTTCATTTGTTTAATTAATAAAACACTTTCGTTTACTTAATGCACCAAAAAAATTTAGATAATTTATTCAAATAGTAAAATTTAAAAATTTATAGTTTCGATTTTCATTTCAACACACAGTAATATACTTAATACACACTATAATATGTATAAAACTTCAATTACATACTACACATTAATGAATGAAAACAATTCATAACAAGCTAAAAAAAGTATACATATACGAATCATGCTTCCAGTTTAAGCATTTCAAATTAAATAAATCCTTATCACAGAAGATCATTGAACATATAACCACTTAAATCAATAAAATGATAAAATAATTTTTAGTAATATGCATTTATATATTTATCACTATTTATATATATATAATTTTACCTTAAAATAAAATGAATGAGAGTTACCGAAACAACCAAAAACTATTATTCACCATTGCAAGCACAATTACTTTCGAAATATAAAATAATTCAAAATTTCCCCTCTCATAAATGTTTCACACTCTCGGTTTTGAATCAAAATTTAATATCTAAACTTAGTTACTTTGCATAAATATTAAATAAAATCATAGAGTAAATAATTAATATACTTTATAACATTGAATAATTCTGAACACGTAATTTAATAATGCAAAACAATAAACAATTAAAAAGCATTTATACTTTCTTGAAATAGTTTCATATTCCATAACCTTATATCATTCACATACTAAACAACAGAATGATCACGAAAATTCTAATCAAAACATTTATATCCTATAATATCACATTAAACTAAAAGTACGTTTCAACAATTTAGTATTCAATAATACAGAAGCTTTTAAATTGATGCACATAACTCAAGAAATTGACAATTAGCAACAACATTATCGACATAAATTTGTTTTAATAAACAGATTATTCCAAAAATATTTTTCCCTTAATAAATCAAAATTATATATATATATATATATCACCAGTTTGAAAAAAAAAACTTTTCTGTATATTAATGAACAAATATCAATAACCAATAATATTTCGAAACTCAAATATTTTCTCAATTAAATTGAAAACATTATACATATTTATTTTTATTTTGATACTTCAATTATTTAAACAATTTTTATTAATTTATTACATTTCCTTCTTAAACAAAATCCTACAAAGAAATTTAAGAAAATTCTAAAACAAATGTTTCCTTAAATCATACATAATTAAAACAAATATTGGCTCTTAATGGAATGAAAAGCAATCAAAATATACAGACTTTGAAGATACTTTTCCATCATTAGCATCCCATCATTTTATATTAATCCGGAACACATCCTGTGGACTGCGACAATGTGATTGTTTCACGAACCTGTCGTTTCCAGGATCGTTCAGTAATACCAACATATCTTATTTTTTACGCGACTGATTTATTATACTTTAACAAACATAACATTAATTATAGACACAAACATAAATTTAGATGATTCATTTTACATTATTCGAAACACATGTATTTTCCATTCCCTGGAAGCGGTACCACTCGTCTTTTCACTAACCCTTACCGTTCTTCTCGCTCCTGAAATCGATGTTAATTTAAAAAAATTTTTTTACAATTTTAACAAAATATTTACAGTACAGAATTCGTAAAAAACTACAGAAAATGCATTATAAGTTTCTAAAAATTAAAATTGTATATCTAAACAAAAATTAGGAAATTTAATTTTTAGGATTTTCTGATTATACATGTATACATATAAAAAGCTATTGCGAAAATTAACGTATATTTTTTAAAATTCGAAAGCCGAAAATGCTGATAAGATGCAGCGGGATGAAAAAATAGATTTTTTTAAGATAAAAATCATCGCTACGTCGAGTTGGACTCGAATCAGCGACCTATGGACATCAGTGAAAATACTCAACAGTCCCCCGCTCTACCAACTGAGCTATCAACGGTCACCGAAACGACTTTTACTTACGTACGAAATAAGAAACAGTTCTTCAAAATGTAAATTTACTCAAATTATTCAGAGAGAGATTATTGCTTATTCCGATTATATTGTTGCGTTACGATTGGTTGAGTGATTTTTGGTCACTAATAAGTCCTAATTGCCTTTAATGTTTTACTTTAACAATAACAAATAACAATATTCATGATTGTATTCCATAAAATTAAGTTGCACACCATAATACACTGGTACCAATACGGTCTTCCTACGACCGCATCCAAATAGCAACTGGGCTAGATTCCCCATCGGATAGGGAAGATGCGCTCCTCTTTCCCTTGTAGGGATTTACTGTGGCTGAGTTGCCACATATATCTCCCAAAATGCTGGGGAAGTGCTTGATCTGAATGGTCGTTGAAAAATATAATTTAATTACATTTTGAAAATAATAATATAAATCGCATAATTTTTTTCGGGGGGGGGGGAGGGAAACCAAGAACAATCAATATATTGACATATAGGCAAAATTGGCCATTACCTAGAGCGGCTAATTTTAAAGACACGAAAATAGCAGACTTACAATTCTATTCCGAAAATACAATAGATAATACCTGAATACCTTCCCCGTATATTTAAAAAATTACATATGTGAACGTGAATAAAGTTGAATCTTAATTTTATTTTAGAGCATATTTGATAAATTCTTTTTTCTAATTCAATGGAACATAATATATTGAAAATATTTTCATTTTGTGTGTGATGCATCTTTTTATATAATTCTTATTATAATCTATCTACAGATTAATAATCTTTATCAGTTGCAACAAATTATTTATCAATAAAATGATAATAATCCAGTTTATAAAACACCTACAGATTATATATATATATATATATATATATATATATATATATATATATATATATATATATATATATATATATATATATATATATATATATATATATAATCAAGGGCTCAGAATATATACTACAAAAGAATCTTTTCTATACATTCGCGGGAAAACGCGTTGTTTTTATATATTCTTGAATAATCATTGTGATGTTCAGAAATTCTATAAAAAATAACGAATGTAAAATAAATCAAATAAAAATTCAATTCAAATTCCGCCGCTTGATAAAACTGAAACTATTGAAATTTCAGATAATTAAGCTGTAATGACTTCTGTTTTTAAACATAATAACTCATTATACAGTTATTCTACTTTATTACAAACTGCTCAAGTTCAAAATTTTTTTCCAGTGGCTGATTGTAGACAGTTACAACTGCAACAAAGTCTATTAATCGATTGTTCCCTGATACCAAGGAACCAGCCAGACAAAGCGACCTCTTAGCCACCGAGGCGTTGTCCCGGGTGCACCACAGGGGGTGGGCCACCATCACACCCTCACACATGCCATAGGGACCCGTTTATAGGGTAGGCATCATTCATACTTCATTCACACACAGAAGGAAAGGACAAAGACAGGATAAAGAGAGAGAGAGAAAAAGAAAGTACATCCATGCCTGAACCGGGATTCGAACACAGGACCTCCTTATCCGTAGTCAAGTACGCTGACCACTAGACAAATTGGCCGGCCAAGATCAAATTGAAAACATCTAAAAAATTAATGGTGAAAATACTCTATGATTCTGATTCTCAAAAATCTTTTATTCGAAGGGATTTAGCTAAAGCATTAAACGTGAAAAGTATAAGAAAACTTTTATTTACACATTTTCAAATCGAAATCACTATGAAGAGAAATATGGATGTGTAAATATCACATTGCATAGTAAGTTTTTCCCTCACTCAAGTATAAGCATTGAAGCTATAATTACGGACGAAATATGCGCTACTCAATTGTATTCAGAAATGGATACCAAATAATCGAAAGCTTACTTTCGCGCGGATATGAAATGGCTGATTTATGGAATGAAAATAAGCCCATTCAAATATTGTTAGGAGCAGACTTTTTATTTTCTACTTTAAAAGGAGAATCAATAAAAATAGGCATGTACTTATTCCTTCAGCCAACGATGTTTGGAGATTGTTTAGTAGGATAGATGATCATTTCAAGGGTGCGACTTCCTGTTTAAAGGTTTTATTTCACTTCCGTTGCAAATGATTTGTCATGTTCATGGAATATTGAATCTTTTTTAAGTACTAATGAGGGAGGGTATAAGGTGAACTCGGATCATCTTATTGATTTTTGAAATAAGTTGCGGTTTGACAAAGGAAGATATGAGGTTCCACTCTTTTAGAAGTCGGATATTTCTCGTGAAAATTTATGTGATAATCTTGAGGACGCAGAAAAAATATTCTGCTTATTGGAAAGGAAATTTAATGCTGGCGAATCTTTATTTAAAAGATATAATGAATGCTATCATGAAGGAGCAGTTAAGAGAAGGAATTATTGAAATGTAGGATTCTAATTGTTTTGTCGGTTATACAGTGCCGCATAGGAATATTTTTAAGGAAACTTCTTCCAGTACGAAAACAAGAATTGTTTATGATGCTAGTAGTAAACGTCGAAGTAATTTAAGTTTCAATGAAAGTCTCTTTTCGGGATATAATTTAAATCCTAATCTTGTAGATGTTATTTTAAGATTTAGAGTTCGTAAAACAGGATTTAACGGGGACATAGCTAGGTCATTTTTACAAATACAAATTTCGGAATATGATAAGAATTATTTATGTTTTATCCATTATAAAAATTGCGATAGAACTCAACCCCCTACAATGTTTCATTTTAGTAGATATTGTTTTGGAGTCGCCTGTTCTCCTTTTGTCTTAGCAGCAACTATTAAAACGCATATTAAGAATTTCAAAAGTACTTATCCTCTTGCATATGAAATGTTGAATAACAACTGATACGTAGACGATTTGTTTTATGGAAGTTCTACGATAGAAGCGGCTTTCCATATATCTACTGATGCTGTTTCTATTATGAATGATGCAAATATGACTATGAGAAAATTTGACACAAATTCGAAAGAACTTAAAATGTTATGGAAAAATTTCAATTTATCGATTGAAATTAATGAAAATCTTGATTCACATTTGAAAGTCTTAGGACTTAAATGGAAAAATGAAGATAATCTTTTCGAACTTGATTTAACATCTTTGTTGTCAAATTTAAATGCCAGTCAATGCACTGAAAATTATGTTCTCTGTACTGCTGCGAAAATATTTGACCCTTCGGGATTTGTATCTCCAATTTTGATTCGAGTAAAGTGTATTTTACAAGAACTATGGCAACTGGCTATTGACTGGAACCGTGAGTTTTGTCTTGAATTAAAAGAAAATTGGTTAATGTGGTGCAATGAAATTAATGAACTTCAGAATTTAAATATGCCTCGATATAAATTTTAACGATTTAACATATGTGAATGAAGAAAGTGTACAACTACACGTATTATCTTTTGGAGCTGTAGCATACTTCAGGTACAAAACTTCAGAAAGTACTTTTAAGACGAGTTTTGTTATTTCTAAAGTACGAGTAGCACCCCTTAAGAAGTTAATATTGCCTCGACGGAGTTAATGGAATCTGTCATAGTTGAAACATTAGTCAAATATCTTAAAGAACTGTTTCAAAATCTCGATAAAATATATTTGTGGAGTGATTCTACGATTGTACTCCATTGGATAAAAGGATCTACGACAAAGTGGAAGCAGTTCGTGGCCAATAGGGTTGCAGAAATTCAAGAAATTACAGAGTCAAGTGATTGGAGACATTGTGTTAGGAAGAACAACCCAGCAGACCTATTGACTAGAGCAGGGTTTCCCAACGTATGGTCCGCTCGGTCTTTGTAGGGGGTCCGCGACTACCTTTGAACAGTGGCTGCGATTCCTAAGTGTTGACCCGCAGGTAGCTTAGTGCCGGTGGATGTGGCTTTTCTGCTCGACTTTCTGTAAACTCCGGGAGTCGCTTGTTCCCAGCTTATGGCGCTCGATGTGTAGAAACCTTTTACCATGATCTTCGGAAATGGTGCTATCTCAGCCGACCAATCAGAGTGCTCATTGCTTTGTATGCTCTCCTCGCTTTGTGTGCGGCGGATGGTCATCCTCCTTTTTGCTCGAGACATCATTCAATGTTGAACTTCTTTCGTGAGTGCATTAGTTGCTAAGGCTCGGTGGTATTACATTGGCCATTTACCGGTTTCATTGGTTTCATTCATTCCATGCACTTTACACCGGATTTTTTGACCGGTACGTGCCCAGTAACTTACGCATGAAACGGCCACTCCTTTTCCTACCGCATATTCTAAAGGACACCCTCGACGGCCGCTGATAGAGTGGTCGCTGTACGGCGACTGTAGCATTTACCATTGAGATTGAAGGAAAGTAAAATCATGCGCAGACTTATTAAATGCCTACGCCTTTTTTTAATGTTTATTTAATATTTTGAATAATAATATTATTTTTAAAAGAATAATTTAGTAAGTACTATCAACTCTCATTTGAATAAATATAAAGTATATATCTTTAAGATGTCTATTTATTTAATTCTATTACATTATTTTTACGAATATGAATGAAATGAAAGAGAAGTTAATTTTTATTTTGTGTTCGTAAAATTAAGTCAAAATAAGCATTGCAAATAATAATTTATTTTAAATAATATGAACTATTTTTAATATTAAATTTCACTTTAGTTTGTTCATTGTTTTTGTGTGTGATGTTGAATCCATAATATTAATAATCTACGATTATTATGATAATTAAAACCAGTAGCCACCCTAAAGAGCAACGTCGAAAATTTCTTTTGTATATTTTTGATGTATGCCATTTTTTTTTCAATTAGATTTCTTTTTTGTTATTAGCGTTAATATGTGAAACTTGGCCATAGGTTATTACTTTCAAATAAATTTAAAGCTTTATTCCAAAAGAAATTTCTTAAAATCTAATCTAATGTAAATATCTACCTTACTGAAAAACATCAGGATTGATTATATATTATTATTTTATAAGTATTATATCTATAAATATTGGTAAATAACAAATGTCTATAAGTAGTTTCTAAATTTTAATAAAACTTAAAGTTTAATTATTCTTTTACGTTTTAAATTTAATCATATTCTCATAATAATTAATTTTGATACAATAATTTCCATGATTTCATAGTAAAATTAATTTTATCTTTGGCTTATTTGTAGTGTACTGTTGAAATTAGTCCATGTTGTTGAAGCCAGTTTTCAGCATTGGTACAGTTTGGGTATTAATATTAGTTTTTATATTTAAACGAATAAATAAGAGTTTTATATGTATGCATTAAAATATGTTTATATTTACAAATAAACTCTTCTGTTGAACAGAAAGTAAAAAGTTACTTTTCTATTATACCCCTGTTTATAAACCTGAAGAAATAGCTTTGGTTCAACAGTTAATCTGTTTGAATCCCTGCTTGGGCTTGGATAGTGGTTCGGAATCTACTTTAAACTGTATTTTCTGGTTTAATCAGTTTCACGTGCAAAATACGTCAATAAAATGTTTGTATTATTTTTAGTATTTTCTAAAAATGTAAACCTTTTTAAACACTGCACGATAAAAATGGAATATTTAGGACTAATTTATGAATTTTTTTCTTTCCCATTATTGGTATTATAGATAGGGTAAAATGGAAAAAATGCTGTTTATATATATATATATATATATATATATATATATATATATATATATATATATATAACCAAATTTTTATTTTTTATTTTATTTATTTATTTATTACTTTTTTTGTAAAATCCTGTTTTATAGTTCAATTTTAATAATAATTATCTATTTTATTTTATTTTTGTATAATATAATAGCAAAATAATATTACAAATATTATTACATGGAAAATAGTTAAAACCCTACATTAGTGCCAATGCATACAATGTGCAAATTTTGTATTTCAAACAGGCAGATATTAAAGTGTACATTTATATATTACTGCGAAAATTATATTTAATGCAAATTTTTACTGCAATATATATTTTTAAGAGAAATAATCCCGGAAAATTGATCTGATTTTCACCTTTAAGAATGTTATATAATTAATTACAGGTTTCATTTTGTTTTTAAACTTTCTAAAGTGAACTTCTTGTACAAATAAATTTTAAAAGTAAATATAGTGCAGTATGAAGAAATCATGTAAAAGTTTAACTAATTAAATTTAATCAAAATATTTCAGATTAATAACCACTGTAACAAATGATAAGAAAACAATTATTTCATATGTTTCTGTTATAATTTTTAACTACATGTTTTATTATCATTTGTTTAATGTATGTAACTTTAGTTTTTATTGTTCCTGTAACTTAAAATTAAGAATTGTTATTTTCTATTTTTCATTTATGCTTTGTGTGTGTGCTTTATTTTTTAATGCAAAGTTTACCATTGGATCAAAATGTTGATTAGAGGGTATGGATTAAATTTATAACTTTTTTCTATAAATTTAAACATTGATTGCAATATTTTAACAACTCTATTTAAAATTGTTTTATAACAGAAACCATTTCATGTTAATACGATCAATTATATTTTTAATGTTGATATTGCTTTGTTTCTGATGTTATTTTATTTAAAATTATTTATAGGAGTAAAATTTATTTATTTGTAGCTTCTTTTTACCACCTTGACAGCTTTATCACAGATATTGAAGTACAGCAATATATTAAGAAATGGTTGATGTATGCTCCTGACAAAGAATAAATGGTAGAAATAAATTTTAAAAGGTATGTAATGGTATATGAAAAAAATCATAAAATTCAAATGTAAAAATTTATTTTTACTAATTCAGTTTACTATAAATTTTTCAGAATCATAACCATTGTAAAAAATTATAAGAACACCATATTTCTTATGTTTCCGTTATCCTTTGTTTAATGTATGTGATTTCTTTTTATATAGTGTTTGTAACTTATGAAAAATTAATGGATGGTTTTTTTTCATTTACGTATTTATATGCTTATTAAATGTGAAGTTTGCCACTGGATCAAAATGTTAATTGGAGTATATAGATGTTAAATATAAAGATGTTAAAGATGTATGTGTTGATATATTTTTTTGCAGAGAAAACTATGTTTAAAATAAATTTTTATTGTAATATATGTTTTCTAAAAAAATACTTCAAGCAACCTGATTTGGTTTTAATCTTTTTTGGAATTTTTTCCTAATGAATTTAAATTTCAAATTAACTTAAACCTGTTAAATAACGAAAAAATGTTTAAAAAAAATTAAGTTTCTATATAAAAATATTTAGTTGACATGTAAATAACCATTAACATGGTTAATAGGGCTGGGGAACTAAAGCTTCACTTGAATTTTATATTTCTAATATTTTATTATTATTTTCAGCTGACTATTTTGACTAATAAAGGTGCCACAAGTTCCAGTGATGTTATCAGAAGAATTCTGATGACAAATAATTTGACAAAACAGTACAACTGGAAAGGTTGTAGAGGTGTAAAGCATCCCTTTTCCACCCTTCAGAATGTTATAAATTTGATAACAGGTTAGCATTTTGTTTTTAAACTTTCTAAAGCTAACTGCTTGTTCAGATAAAATTTAAAAGTAATATAGAGCAATATGAAAACATTGAATTCAAATGTAAAAGTTAACGAATTGAATTTAATCACAAAATATTTCTGAATCCTAATCACTGTAATAAATCATAAAAACATAATATTTCATGTTTCTGACATAATTTTAATTGCATATTTTTATTATCCTATGTTTAATGTATGAAATTTCAATTTATATTGCGTTTGTAACTTAAAATTAGGAAAAATTGTTATTTTCTATTTTTCATTTATGGATTACTTCTATATTTTTTAAATGCCAAGTTTACCATTGGATCGAAATGTTGATTATAGTACATGAATTAAATTTAATAAATTTATTTTTTCTCTAAATTTAAATCTTAATTTTAATATTTTAACAACATAAAATGTAATTTTTGTGACATTTCCCTGTAATGTAAATAATATCAATTGTAAAAATGTTAACCTTACTTTGTTTCTGATGTTACTTTATTTAACATTATTTGTATAAGCAGAATTTGTTTATTTGTAGCTTCTACTCGCCACCATGACAGCCGTATGACAGATATGGATGGATGTACAACAGTACAGAAAGAAATGGTTTATGCGTGCTCCTGACAGAGATGGGGGGCGTTTAAGAAGAGCTTTGGAAAAAGCTCAGTCTAATGTTAATCATATGTAATAAAAATAATAAAGATTTATCTTTTGTGAATAAATTCATAAATATTGAAGTAGATAGTTTAACATATATTAAAATCAAAAATTGCTTTAAAATAGGAACACTTTATCTGAAAATGTAACTATATTTTTAATCTTATTACAATCATGTATTTAATACACACTTGTTACCAAGAATTTGTTACTCGTTTCTTTTAGCACCTTTAGCTCTGCAAATATTGCTTTTGAAAATTTTTTACAATATTCATATTTAAGTCAACTTTTTAGCTGTTAATAAAAATTTCAAACATTAATTAAACTAAGACCATAGAATCAAAGTTATCTGTGTTCTATATTAAAACAGAGTCAATGTTTTATTTTAAATCTATCAAATGTATCTAGTTTAGAAAGATTCTATAATAATTTTTACCTATTGTTACAAATATATTGGAACTAATTGAATTATGTATGATTTTAATTTATAAAACTGAATCCATGTACACATGTTAAAATACATATCTTATAAAAGCAATAAAATTTAGATTTTTGCAGTTAAATTTCCAGTGTAAAATTTGTTAACAAAACATAAGGAAAATCATCACAGTTAACAATCAGCTTATTTTTTTCTAAAATTGGAAATTATTTTTAAAAATAATCTTAGTAAATATTGTCTGAGAAATCATTTATTGGATTTTTCCTAATAGTAAAAAAATAAAAGTAAATCTATAAAACTGAAATTATTGAATGTTAATTTTGTGTCCTGCAATGAAAACTTGAAAACACTGAAATGTCCTATAGTGAAAAAATATTAGATATTGGGTAAAATGCATTTCATATTAATTTCACTTACATAATTGTACTATATGAATTATTTATTACATTTTGAATTTATTGATAAGTATTAAAAAAATCCTTCAACACAAGTACTTTTATCTATTAAACACTTATAAGTATATGAATATTTAAAATAAGTTTTCATAAATATTTTCTGGCTTATTATCAAAAATACACTATCATTAAATTAATTTTAGCGATAGTGTATTTTTGATATTTAAGCCAGAAAACAGCATAGGTACACGAATATAATACAAAATTGAATAGCATAGTATCATCGCTCCACTCACTCCTTTTTCATCGAATCTTAAAAAACTCACCGGGCCATACGCCATAAACTCATCACACCGTGCACTTCAACTGAACGGGCGGGGACACCGCAGCCGCTCTCCGGTCGAGGTGACAAATAGTCCACTGTTCCATGTACTATTGCCGCTGTTCCATGCACTATTGCCGCTGTTCCATGTACTATTGCCGCTGTTCCATGCACTATTGCCGCTGTTCCATGTACTATTGCCGCTGTTCCATGCACTATTGCCGCTGTTCCATGTACTATTGCCGCTGTTCCATGCACTATTGCCGCTGTTCCATGTACTATTGCCGCTGTTCCATGTACTATTGCCGCTGTTCCATGTACTATTGCCGCTGTTCCATGTACTATTGCCGCTGTTCCATGTACTATTGCCGCTGTTCCATGTACTATTGCCGCTGTTCCATGTACTATTGCCGCTGTTCCATGTACTATTGCCGCTGTTCCATGTACTATTGCCGCTGTTCCATGTACTATTGCCGCTGTTCCATGTACTATTGCCGCTGTTCCATGTACTATTGCCGCTGTTCCATGTACTATTGCCGCTGTTCCATGTACTATTGCCGCACATGGGCCGCAAAGTTTCCATTGGTTAATATCGTAGTCGTTAACCCAATCACCACGCAGTGTTGAATTGCTACTAGGGTGCACTATTTGCTTTTTGCAGTTTATTATTTCCACTATGGATACGCGGTGGCTGATGTCGGGATCATTGAAGAAGCTAACAGTTTCTCCATCACCTTCACTGCAAGGAAAGTTACAGTTTGATGAAGGAGGATGACCAAATGAAGAACAGTCACATGAAGCGCCACAGCCGTATTTATTATGCGAAAACTCTGTAAATTCTCAATTAGTTGCAGAGCCCTGCGGAAGTGGAAAATCTAAAAAGAGAGTAAATACAATGAAAGTTATTTAAAAATGAGCTTTATCGAGAAAGAGGAGGGTAAAGATTAGCGTGTAATTTGCCCGCGAGTCCTTCCAAATTGTTCGACGGTTGCAGTTAAATTGCGTCGTCATTTTGAGGGTATTCACCTGGACATCCATATTAAAAAGATTGATATTTTCAAGTGGAAAAGTACTGAATTAGCTGCTTCTCAACATTGTATAAAAATTCTTGCAAAAACAATGAAAACTCATGAAAAGCTCTTTGCTTGGTATGTTATCGGGTGGCAAAGACAGGCAAAGTTCTTACCACTGGGGAAACCCTCATAAAACCATGTGTTAGCGATATTGATTCTTGCATGTTAGACGAAAAGGCGGTAAAACTTATATCTTCAGTGCCACTATCAAGCAGTACTGTCAAGAGATGAATAGTTAACTTGTCAAATGATGGGGAACAATCTGTGGTTTCTCGGATCAAACACAATTCATTTTCTCTCCAAATAGATTAATCTACTGACTTTGTGGGATTAGCAATTTTATTGACTTTTGTTCATAATGCATATTCGGAATGTTTCGAAGAGGACCTCTTATTGTGCAAACCACTACTTGCCCTTACAACAGGTGCTGAAACATTCTATTTGTTGGACGATTTTTAAGAGCTAACGACATTCCGTGCTTTAATTGCATCGATGTATGCACATATGGTTCAAAAACTATGACAGGTCTAATGGTTGAAAGGGTTACAAAAACAAATGAGAGTTCGAAGAATTGCAGTAGTAGTCATTGGGTTCTTCCCAAACATGCTTCAGCTACGAAAAAAATGCCTGCATCCTTCAAGAAAGTTTTATATGAATCTGTCCGAGTTATTAATTATATAAAATCCCGGCTTTGGAGTAAGACTTTTAAAAATACTGTGTGAAGATATGGGAAGCCTTTATCATTCTTTGCTTCTCCATACAAAAGTAAGGTGGCTCTCACGTGGGAATGCACTCTCTCGATTATATGAATTTAGAAGTCCTAACTTTTAGATTACCATAATACCAAATTACCAGAGATTATCAATGATGAAAATTGGCTATGCATTCTTGCTTATTAGGCAGATATTTTCTCCAAATTGAGCTAAACGAATACTTCACTATAACAATGGTCACTGCAAATTACAAAGTTTGAGCGTTTAATAGGAAAATTAATTTTTGGGCAAAAAGTTCAAAAATCTCTTTTCAACGATTTTTTGAAAGACTAGACATTCTAACTTGGGAACCATTTGTATCATAAAATCCTCGAACTCCTCCGAAGCTCGACGTCATCGTTTGAGCATTATTTTCCAACAGCTCAAGATGAGAAACTGCAGAAATACGAATGGATGGTCAACCCATTCGCTGTATCCAAAAAGCCGAACATTCTATAGTCGAATAAATATGAGTTGTTGATAGAAATTTCCACAGACTCAACCTTGAAATCTAGATAGTAATGGTTGCTCACACTTTTGGATATGTATGGAAAATAAAGAATTCTATCCCCAAGTTGAAAAAGTAAAAATCGTTCTACTTCCATTTGCCACAACATACATGAGTGAATGCGGATTCTTGATCTATGCCGGTACCAAAACTAAGTACTGAAGCCGTCTAGATGCTGAACCTGACATCCGTCTCCAGATGTCAAGCGTTGAGCTCGACTTTTCAAAATTGTGTCATCAGAAACAACCTCAAGTTAATCATTATGATTCTATTATTATTCCTGCAGACTCATCTCTAGTAAAGAAGAACGCATTGTGTTTCGTCTGCGATTAGTGAATGTTCCCGGACTATAACTTTTGTAGGTATGTCTTTGTATTTTTTTCTATAAATTAATAATTAATTGGATTCTGTTTGTATTAATATTTTTGTTCTGAAAATTAAAATGTTATCCAATGAATGTTGCTTTTCTTTACAATATATTCCCTTCCACTCAATTAGAAATATGGCCTTCTTAGTGTGTTAAACAATGTGAGTAAATCCAACAGAAAGCATCTAAATATGCCATTCAGACTAATGGAAAAGTAGTAAGTTTAAAGTTGTTTCCATTCATTATTAAATCAGATTCTTGATTCGTCGTAGGGTTATTGAAAAAAAATGGCACTTGCATTATAGAGTTTTCAATTCCGATGTGCTTCGAAGCTGAATTTTTTTAGTTACTGTGCAATTGTCTGACAGGAGTAAACCGTGGATTTCTGCCTGAAAAAAGGGTCCGCCAACTAAAAAGTTTGCGAAGCCCTAGACTAGAGGAATTGCTTGCAAAGCCTGGATATCTTCAAGGAAATGATGGCGTGGCCCTGAATGGTTAATCAACTCGGAATATACCTGGCCATGTGTACAAAAGCCTGAAATCATCATTGATGATGAAGAGGTGGAATACGACGGACAAAAACTTGTTGTTACCTCAACAATTAACAATTGATTGCGCCCAAAATTATGGATCTGGGTAGATACAGCAGCTTGAGAAAGCTATTAAGAATAACTGCTTGGATACTGTGTTTCCTGAACCTGTTGAAATCCAAACTTCCACAAAATGGTCCTATTACATCTGGCAAATTCGACAAAGCGGGACAGTTTTGGGTGAAATCAGTTCAAAGGAAAGTTTTCTGAGAAGAAATACACTGCTTAATTGCAGGAAAACCTCTTCTGAAAGACTCAAAATTTCTATGCTTAAATCCTTTTCTTGATCAAGATGGTGTTTTGCGTATCACAGGTCGCTTAGGCAGAACTGATTTAACAACTTATAAAAAACATCCAGTTGTTATACTACCTGCTAAGTCTAAATTAACTGAATTGTTAATTTGGGAGTCTCGTAAAAGAGTATTCCCTTCAAGTGTGTATGACGAGTTAGCGCAACTCAGAGGAAAATACTGGATTTTAAAGGCTAAACAAACAATAAAAACATTACTTCAGAAATGTGTTATCTGCACAAGATCCAACTCCTTTCTTGGAGATCAAGTTTTAGTTACATTGCCAACTGAACGAGTAGAGCTGTCACATCCGTTTGCAATCATCGGAGTTGATTTTCCTGGTCCTCTGTTTGTATAGAATGATGACAACAAGCAATTTATTTTGTTGATAACATATGCAGTGACAAGATGCCTTTATTTAGAGATGGTTGGAAATTTATCGACAGACACTTTTCTTCTAGCATTCCACCGCTTCATTGCTCGACGTGGTTTGCCCTCTGTAGTGTTCTCCGATAAAGCGCATACTTTTAAACATGCTGAACAAGATTAAAAGCAACTTTGGTCAGTTTTGAACGGTTCAAAATTTTAAAACTTTTGTTCAAATGCATTGGATGGAAATACATCGTAGAGAGAGCTGCCTGGTGGGGTGAATTTTACAAACGTATGGTACGAACTGTAAAGGTTGCTCTTCGCAAAACTCATGAAAAATTCTCCCTAACCATTGAGGAGTTGCAAACTGTCCTCTTGGAAATTGAGGCTATGATAAATTCTCGCCCAATTACCTATGCTGGAACTGAAATAGATGAACCAAGTTCTTTAACACCGGCTCATTTTCTTTTAGGGAAAAGAGTAACATCTTTGCCTTCTGTAAGACTTAGAATTGATTCAAACCACTCTTCTAGGAACAATTTAATTAGAGCTTTCAATTATAGAGAAAATTTAATGAGACATTTTTGGTCTCGTTGTACAAATGAATATTTACTAAATTTAAGTTCGGTTAATTACAATTTAGTTAAGAATAACGATATTGTTTTAATTAAGGATGATAATTGGCCTAGAAATGTTTGGAAACTTGACAAAATAATAGAATTACTGGAAGAGATGGCTAGGAGAGAGCTTACAAAGTGAAAACAGAATCATCAGTGATTAAACAACCTGTACAATTATTGTATAACTTGGAAATTCAGAGCTAAATATTTATTTTAACTACATAATTCGGATTTTTACTTCTTAAGAATAGTTGAATTTAAGATTGTATTTGATCTTAAGCTTGAATGTTGCAAAATTCTGATGTATTCAATTATTTGTGTTTTATATTAACTATGGAATTTAAGATTACTAAATATTTTTATCATTTTAAATTTAATAATCGTAATAATTATTTTTGAATCAAACTGTATTTAATTATATATATTAGAATTCTCTAAATCGAAATTTTGATGAACCCTTCTGTGGTTCATGGGGGGCTGGTGGATGTTAAGAACTGTTTTCTTGAAGGCGGAGACACTGCTGCCGTCATTAAAATCTATAAATAGTCTCACTTGTCTTTCTGTTTTACCCTCTCGAAGGATCACGTCTCGATTGCTCCTGTAATCTACAGTCTATTTTATATGTTTGTATGTGTTGTGTTGTTTTATAATAAACATGAGAAAAAGTATTTCTAGATTATTTGAGTTTTGAACCAGGGCACCAGATAATAGATTGCAAAATTCTTGATCGAAAGTATTCTGATTATTGGTTATATGATTTGTTTCAGGCCTTATGGGGATGCGCTGCTCCACTTTTCCAACCGAACCATATTTTGGTGTGGAGTGTTCTGTACACACATGACATTGGTGCTCATTTATAGGGTAGGAAACCATTCACAACCCATTCATACAAGGAAACGACAAAGACCGGATAGATATAGAGAGAAAGTACATACACGCCCGAACCGGAATTCGAACCCATGCCCTTCCTGTTTATACACTACTGGCCATTAAAATTGCTACACCAGGAAGAAATGCAGATAACAAAATGATATTTATTGGACAAATATACTAGAAATAACAAGTGATTAAATTTTCAAACAATTTGGCTGGATAGATCCTGAGAAATCAGTACCGATAACAACCACATCTGGCAGTAATAACAGTAGTTATACGCCTGGGCATTGAGTCAAACAGAGATTGGATTGCATGTACAGGTACAGATGCCCATGCAGCTTCAACACGATGCCACAGTTCATCAACCGTAGTGACTGGCGTTTGGTGACGAGCCAGTCACCCGGCAACCATTGACCAGACGTTTTCTATTGGTGAAAGATCTGGAGAACGTGCTGGCCAGGGCAACAGCCGAACATGTTCAGTATCAAGGAAGGTCCGTAGAATACCGGCAACATGCGGTCGGGCATTATCCTGCTGAAACGTAGGGTTTCACAGGGTTCGAATAAAGGGTAGAGCCACGGGTCGTAACACACCAGAAAAGTAACGTGCACTGTTCAAAGCACCGTCAATGCGAACAAGAGGTGACCGAGACGTGTATACAATGGCACCCCATACCATCACGCCAGGTGATGGGCCAGTATGACGATGACGAATGCACGCTGCTAGTGTGCGTTCACCACGATGCCGCCAAACAAGGATGCGACCATCATGATGCTATACACAGAACCTCGATTCTTCTGAAAAGATGACGTCTCGCCATTTGTGCGCCCATGTTCGTCGTTGATCACACCATTGAAGGCGCTCTTGTCTATGATGCAGCGTCAAGGGAAGCCGCAGCCATGGTCTCTAAGCTGAGAGCCCATGCTTATGCAAACGTCGTCGAACTGTTCGAGCAGACACTTGTTGTCTTCCAAACGATCCCGTTTCTTGACTCACGGCTCGTGACGTGGTTGCACGATCCATTACGACCATGTGGATAATATGCCTGTCTTCTCGGCTGCTAGTGATAGGTGGCCGTTGAGATCCCGCATGGCGTTCCGTATTACCGTCCTGAACCCATCGATTCCATATTCTGCTAACAGTCATTAGATCTCGACCGACGCGAGCAGATACTGCGATAAGATAAACCGCAATCCCGGTACGCTACAATTCGACCTTTATCAAAGTCAGAAACGTGCTGGTACGCATTTCTCCTTCTTACACTAGGCATCACAACAACTTTTTACCAGGCAACAACGTTTAAATGTAATTTGTGTATGAGGAACCGGCTGAACAATTTCCTCATTTAAACACAATGTAGGTGTCGCTATTGGCGCCTGCTTTATCTGAATGCGCTGAAAAGCTAATCATTTTCATATCACAGCACCTTCTTCCTTTCGTATAAATTTCACGTTTGTATCATGTCGCCTTCTTGGTGTAGCAATTTTAATGGCCAATAGTGAAGTTAAGCACGCTGATTACTAGACAAGTTGGGCGGATTATAAGGACAATTCAAGTAAAGTGTAATGGACATGCTACTTGTTAAGAGCTATTACGGTTTAAACATTATACGAAATAATTAATATATTAAAATATTAAATATTTATATATCATTACGTTTCTTATTTAATTTTTAAATAGAATTTCAAACTTCTGTCTTTGTTATTCAGAAAATTACAACCCAGTTTCATCATCAGTGCAATACTTGTGAACAATGCTTCTTACCTGCAACGAATCGGCTTGGGAATTACATGCTTTTGTGTCCAACATTGCATTACAGAACTAGTACACTCTAATATTTTCTATAATATGTATATAAAGACATATATTAATAAAATCCCTATATGCACTTACGAATTTTTTCTTTACATTAAAGTGATTAATTTCTCTTTTCTTCTAAAATAATACTAAGAGCTGTATAACATAATTTTATGGATATAGATCAGGTAATTAATATAAAGCCAAATATATATGAGGCGTATTCGGAAAGTAAGTGATATTTTGAAAAAAAAATATAGTAACAGATTTTTCTCAAGCTAATATTTTATTTTTACATGAAAAAGAATACCTTAAACTATTTTTCTACATAGTTTCAGCCAATGTTAAAATACCTGTCTAAAGGGTTACCATTTTTTCTATACTTTCTTTAGAAACTTAGAAACTTCCCACCAATTCCCTTCTTAGAAACTTCCCACCAATGACTATAACCATGACTCCACAGCAATTGTCACCTCAACATCGGGTTTAAAGCACTTGCCACCAAGCTCGCACATCATGTGAAGAAACAAGTGGCAGTCGGACGGTGCCAAGTCAAGGCGGTACGATGGGTAATCCAATATCTTCCAATAAAAACGTTGAATTATCATTTAAGCGTCACGAACAGTATGAAGCTGAACGTTGTCAAAGAGAGACACGATTCCTTTTTCGTTTGTTTTGAATTACTTTGCCGTAGTTTTCTTACAGTATCGCAATAACGTACCGTATTGATGGTTTTATTTCTGAGAAGAAATTCAGTAAGCAAAACTTCTTTCATATCTCAGAACACAGTGCAGCGCACATTACTTTTTGAGTTGACGTTGTCGTTTTGAAATTTTGCTTTTTCAGAGATTGAAAGTGTCTCCATTCCATTGAGTGTTGTTTCGATTCTGGTGTGACGTGGATAAACCACGTTTCATCACTTGTCACAATTTGGCTTAAAAATGTTCGTGCTCTTCTCTGTATTGTGTGAGAAATGTCAACTCATTACCAGCTCGCTTGGGAACACAGCTTGTGATAACTTAAACGGTCTGTTACAATTTTGTGCAAAACAGTATGTGAGATTTGAGGAAATTCGTCTGAAAATGTAGTCATTCGTCTGAAACGTCTATCCTCATGGATATTTTCATCAGTTTTCCTTACCAGATCATCGTTGTCAACAAAAGGCATACCACTCCGAGCCTCATCGTGGACATAAGTTCTACATCCTAACCCACTTTCTCCCCATTCTGTAACTCATCGTTTCTTCACCATAAACAATTTAAATTTTTCTACAGATTTCAGCCGGTTTTGGGCTTAAAAATTGAACTGCAGCGTAAATCTCAAAGTAGGTGAGATGAGTAACTGCCTTAAGCATTTTAAATGCGTACAGCAAACTGGAAACAGAACGTGAAACAATCTAAACAGTTTCATTTGAGAAACATTGAACAAGGAAGTCTAGTGCGTATGCTCGGTACAAATACCGAAGCGTTGCAGCGGCGGTACTGTGAAAAGATACTTACTTTCCGAATACGCTAAGTATTTAACTGGAAGTATATTTCATTATATTGAATTTGACATGAATTAAAAAGGGGATTTTTCAAGGTATCTAAAACTTGAGATAACTTTAATAAATATGATGTCTGAAGATATATGCTTAAATATATATTCAGTTTCCAAATAGAAAACAGAAATGGAATCTAGATATTGTATCTAGAAAAATGCTAAAACGCAATGGTAGAAATTCTTTACCAATATATAGATAAATATATTTTACAATAGGAAAGATTAAAAATAGCGGAGAATTCTAAATGTACATGATTTGAACAAGTTTATTTTCATGGCCATAAATTATATATTTGTTACTTTTTTTATTTTTATTTATTTCCTTAAGAAAATCAAAGATTTTGTTTGTAAGTTATAAATGTAATGTTTGACTGGTACGCATATATGCGCCTTTTTGATTATGTTAAACAACATCCATGCCAGAAGCAACATCCATGCCAGAACAGGGATTCGAAAGGTGGGACCCACATCTCAGGCGTCAGGAACGCCAACCACTCAGCAATCGGTGGGCCAGAAGTTTACATAAAGTGATAAAATGTTTCTAAAAAAATCTTGGAAGTAACTGTTTAGTCTTGAGTGAATTTCTTTACAAAAATAAATAGCCATGGTGCTTATGGATTTCAAAGACAATTTGTTCTTTCACAAGTTCAAAAATGTATTTGTAATGCCATATTTATTTTAAAGAAGGAGTAATTTTGGTATCTTCCAAGATGCCAGGAGATTTTATTCTTCTATACTGATTCTCAAATGAATTGTTGCAGGGTTTTGCACTCCATTGAAAGTGAAAAAGCTGCGTGTCTTGGTTTTTAATTTCTTAATAAACACTCTTCCTTCAATTCTCTTTAATTTCATAGTATCTGGAAAGAAATTTCAAGCTTTTCAAAGCTGAAAAATTAAATTCACATCAATAGAAAATTTATTATTACTCAAATATTTATCTTTAAGTGCTAATATTTGATCCTCCTGAATCTACAGAAGTTAATTAGTGAGATCAATTCATTTATAGTCGCCGAGTGTAAGACATTTCCTTTCGAATTTATCTTAATTTTCATCGAAAATCTCTTATAACAATCAATTACGTGATTTTACACAGCGTAGAAAGTGGCCTAATAATAGAAAGCCATTATGAAGGAACTGAAAATATAAGATGTTGCAAAGGGAAAACTAGAAAAATCTTTGGCTCCAATTCTGACAAGTGTGAATTGCAGAAAACAGAAGTGAACGGTTCATCTATTAATATAACCATAATTACAATAAAACCCGGGACCTATTACTCCAAAGAGAATGATCACATGACAGCCCTTTGCTACTCGAGAATTACACAGGGGAACTTATTCTTAAAAAAGTCATACATATGCATATTGTCCATTAAATAGTACAAACCATAGTACTGTGAATAATTTTAACATTTTTCCAGTGCCATTTTCAAAAACTGTACAAAATAAAATAAGCATTTTTTATTTCATTTTGTAGAAACACTTCCGTATAGTTTTTAAGAACCTGTTGGAATTATAATCTGCTTTACAAAATGCGCTTAGTTCAAATCATATTCAATAACAAATAAAAAAGTCACTAATTAAAAACATGAAGAATAAATTTTATGTCAGCCAATATTAAACCGAATATTATAAACCGAGAATATCAAACCTTAGAATAACAAAATATTCGAAATGTAAGGAATATTACCAAAGAACAATTATGCATTTTAAAACTAAACTCTGCAGTCACTAGAAATTACATGAGTACAAATATTAGCCAATAAATGTAACTGTTTCAAACTTATTGAAAATACGGTTTAAGTTTCATAAAAACGCGGGTGAAAATAAA
Source organism: Latrodectus elegans (assembly GCA_030067965.1). Lineage (NCBI taxonomy): Eukaryota > Metazoa > Arthropoda > Arachnida > Araneae > Theridiidae > Latrodectus > Latrodectus elegans. The sequence continues at coordinate 71,457,626 of CM057821.1, read as the reverse complement.
TATTTATATTGGAATTTGCATAGGTTAAAGAGTTTTTGTAAACAAAAATACCATTCCTACTGTTCAACACAGTACAGAAACTTATCATCTAGAAAATCATTTCATATTTGACTTTGCTTCCAGGTAGCACATTCCTTTTTAAATTACTTTTTTCTCCTAAAATTACCATATAGAATCACAGAAGCTTAAAATTCTGCAGCAGGAAAATCATAAAAAAATTTCAAAACTTTTTACTGAAACATCAAGCTACATCATGAATATTTAAGATGATATTAATAGGCAACTATTTGCGTAAGCAAATTAACGTTACTTGACGTCATTAAGGGATTGCATTATTATGCTTAATAATATGACCGTTACTTATTAAATATTCAATGCAGAATTGAAAAGAAAATTTTTGCTTTCATAAACTAAGGTACATGATGTAACATTCATAAAAATTTATCAGTTTTCACGAATGGAATATTAATTATTTTTACCACCAAATATTGCAAAATTTGTTATTGCTAAATATTTTTGAGTCATTTTTGACTCATGCTTGTTTTAGAATACTTAGGTATGTGGACCTATTTCTGGAGTTTAAAGTAATATCAATTGCGATTTTTATATAGTAATAAAATAAATTTTTATTTTGCATTTTAATTTGAGATTAATTCTGTGGAACAAGTTTAAAGTGGGTAAGACTTAGTAAAAAGTATGGCACACACACATATAGATAAATGATTCGATGTAATAATGTAACATATTCTGGTGAGTTACTATTTGGTATTAATTGTAATTAAATTAATAACATTTTATTTCAGGTTAATTTGTGGTAAAGTATTTCATTTGTGATAAGCATTAATTCAGTTAACTCTCATACCTAATTCTGTTAAATTTAATCAGTTGTGTATTAGGATTAATTGGTGATATTTTGCTATAGATATATTTGCTTAAGTAAAAAAAAAGTTCATTTATTACCGTGTAAACTAAAGAATTTCACAAAAAAACAAAATATAAACGAAACAAGGAATAAAATTTCAATGGAAAACTAACTCAAATGGAAACAAGTTGAATAGTTATGTGATAAATTTATGGATTATTTTAGTATTTTTATGTATTGTTTTTTTTATTATTATTTTATACGTAGCAATTAAACGAAGAATAATATATTTTAATTCTTCAATTCATATATTTTGGTACGATGGACATTAATGATGATTTCTTATAATTTCCATTTTTTAAAAGATAATATTTTTGATTATATACGTAAGAATTCATGTTCTAAAAATTCGTTTTTGAAAAAACCTTTTCTGCTTTAATTTATGTTCTTGTTTTAATTTCTTATTTGCGCCCTAAGATAAAATAATCCTGCTTATTATTAAAGGAAGACATATGAACTCTGAGAATATTTTTCTTAATTTCATTGGAAAGGGTTTGAGTAGATTTATATGAGAAACTCTAAATTTTAAAATTAGATTTATGTTTCATCATTTTTAATATTAAGAATCCAGAGAAATAGTATAAACGTTAAATTAATAATTATTCAAGTAAAAAATACAATTATTTCATGATTGATCATTAATATATAAATTGGTAATCTAGCGTCTGATATATATTTTTTACACTTATTTCTCAAATAAATTAATTAGTCGTTAGAGTTACTTGAGATAAATTTTTCTTCAAATGTCTAAATCAATAAATGTTTCTTCCGCAATTAGAAACATATTGAATTAAAACAGAAGATACTGTCCAACGATTTATGAACATTTTTTTTGCATTATTTTGCCAATTGGTGTTACCAAACATATAGTTATACAGTATTTATAAATATTTTGTAAAGCGTTTTAAAACTTTTTTATCTAAATTTTGTGTTATAAAGGATGAAATGATTGCCGATGATTAGATAAAAAAAGATGATAAAGATGAAGTGTTATAAAGAATGAATGATACAGGAAGAAAACAATTTTCGATAAAAAATAACAGCAAAATTATTCTAGTTTACTATATTACTAACAAGTAAATAAAGTTGTTATTATTAAAAGTAATGCACTTACTTATATGTTATTAGCGATACAAATAAATGCGTTTCTTCAATTAAAAGAAAATCTACATTCAAAACGTATTTAAATTTTATGTAAACTGAAATCAATTGGTCTGTTTCTTTCCTATATTTACGATTAACGATTAATATTGATGTAACGGAAGAAGCTTGAGTTCTATTGCTAAAACCCAATATTATAAATACTAAATTATAAAAATTGTAACACTTGTACAGTAACGTCTACTGACATTTCTAACATACTAGTATCGTTGTCACAGTCTAGATAAGGATGGGCAAACTACGGCCCGCGGGACAACTCCGGGCCTCCGGAAGGTTTTATGCGGCCCGCGGATACAATTTTAATTTGTCGGTCAGATAGAAATTTTAAAAAAATGATTTATATATTTTACATTTATTTCCCTTTCTATTTTATTTAAATATTTTTTTCTTTCGTTTTTTAAAGGACTAATGATCTTATTACTTTCTCTGTTTTCATTCTAAGAAGCATAATTCGATGGAAATAGCAAGCACAGATAGTCGTAATCGTTAATGTGTTAAAAGTGGGAATTCTTTGTTAGTTATAGTTGTAGACTGGCGCGCCAACATGCGTTATCTTTTTCTGATGGAGCAAGCATATGGGAATTCAATATGTGAATTAGACCTCACATGTAGCAGACTGCGCATTTTAAGTTTTAGCCAACCCAGAAAATCAGTGCTATGTTTGCTTCATCTTACATATGTGAACAAGAATTTTCCACTGTGAACCTTAGTTAGAATCCTCTCAGAATTAGACTGACAGATAAGCATTTAACTTCGTTCCTTAGAATGAGTATATCACACTGCGAGTTTTAATATAAGGCACTTTTACAAGAGAAGTCACAATTTCACTCATCTCATTAACATATTTAAATTGTAAAACTTGTATATTGTTTTTAAAATATTAGAAAATTATCTTGGCCCGCCAACTTTTATTTTTAGCATTTTTTTTATATTTTTGGCCCGCAACAAAAAAAGTTTGCCCACTCTTGGTCTAGATGATAATTTACTCCGAGTCTTTCCAATACTGCCATCTGTTTACGCTAGCATTGCAATTAACTGATAATTCTACCACGTAAAACATCATCCGCATACGCCCTTTGTGTTTTAATTATGAAAATGTGAGTGCCAACCATCAGAAGGTTGTAAACATGTTTTGTTACACACTCGGCCTCTCTTAAACTTTCTTCATTGTGACGTACGCTCGATGTCAACAGATACCTTTCTGTAATTTGCATATAATACTTGACCCGATGTGGAATAAATCTACAGGGGGCATTTTTTCCTTTCGTATTAGATTTCCTGGTGCTTCTTGATTATCCTTAATTTATGGACATTGTGTGTATTACCGTCAATACCAACTCATGATTGTTTAAATTACAACATTTTTAAAAATAAAATTAAGCCCCTAAAAATTTATTCAATTAAAAATGATTTACGCTTTTTAAATTTCAAGTTAGAAAATTTATCTTATATAGATGAAAAAAACATTGGTATTCAGTAATTGACAATGGTTGATTAACTTATAAAATTTGCTTATATGCATAAGAGTGAAAGTTATTTAATTGAAAAACATTAAAATTTAATAATGCAATCTCTGAATAATTGTTAATAATATTTCAATAATAAAGAATTAAAATTTTGTATTCAAAATTTAGCATTTTAAGTAAGAAAATTTATCTTATATAGATGAGAAAAAATCATTGGTATTCAATAATTGACACTAGTTGATTAACTTAAAAAAATTGTTAATGTGCATTAAAATGAAAATTATTTAACAGAAAAAAGTTAAAATTTTAAACAATACCTTTTTTTATATTAATGAATTATATTTGTCATATGTTATTTTTATATAATATACAATATTAATATAATTGTTAATAATATTTTATTGCATGAATCATAATGAATTAAAATTTTATTTTTAAAATCTAATATTTCGTATTAGAAACATCAGGTTTTGGTTGGTTGTCTGGCATTGTGTCGATTCGAAGTCAAGTCAAATAACTAATGAGTTCCAAACTCACGGCCTTGGCAATGAGTACAATTTTGTCACAAGCGAGATTTCCTTGAAAGGAAAATTCCTCGATGGCTCATAAACTTCTCATGGTGGCCGGGCGGTTAAAAGTCTGTTCCGGGGTGATTTCCGCCTCAGGACAGTTCCTGCGTGATTTTTAAGTTCTGGTGTCGTCTGTATTTACAGCTATTTCACAGAAGTATTGGGTTCTAAGTCTGGAAAAAGTCTTGGTAATAATGATGTTTGCATTAATAACACATAATTGATATTCCATTTTGATGTGCTTTTCCTTCAGTTTGTAACATAGACTTTAGGAAAATGTATATGATTTCCATTATCTGATTTCGAATCTTATTATGTTTGCATGGATTCAAGTGAATCATTTTCAACTGCAACTGTTTGAATGATGACTTTGTTTTCATCGTTGTTTTTTTAGGTACTCTAAATAGTCATCTTCTCTTATAAAAATTTAAAAGAGTTTTGTACTTAGAACGTTATCTGAGATCGTATTCGAAAACTGAAACATCCTCCCCAACATGAACGGAAATTGGTTTTACGATGACCGGAAGAAAAAGAATTCCAAAATTTTTAATAGTATTGAAGTGAGTGATATTTTCTGTATATATTTCATTTCAGTTTAAATAAAATTTATCTTTATAAAAAGGAATTAAGATCAATTATTATATATTGCATTCTCTCTTGTTTAGAATTCTACTTTAAGAATATTTTATTTGATCATAATAGTTAAAGACGTTTTTAAAAATGACTGGAAAATTGGATTTTCCGGACTTTTATTTAAATCAGGCTTAAATTAAATTAATGGAACTTTACAAACTCATAACTAATGGAATATGTTATTTAAAGTGCAAGTTCATATAATTCACATAAATTATTTTTATCCAAAAGTGTGCTGAATTTGATATTACGTAGTGGACACCCTATCTGCCTAATGATCTTTGTATTTAGAATATCCTACGCGCTTTAGATTATACTCAAAATTTACTGAGATAGAGTAGCATTTAAGTATTGTAAGGAAAGAAACACTGAAAATTCCCGAGCACATACATCGATATGTGTGAAGGCTGCGTCGGCCTGATTGGTTGAAGCGTCGTTCTCATCATCGAAAAGTTGTGAGTTCAAAACCCGCCTTAACCACAGATCCTTCGTGTTCCATCTAGATGGCTAGACGTGGTCGGAATGTCCTCCATGTTAAATGATACCTCTGGGGGTGACAGACCAAGTACTACCCCTGTGTAACAGTAGCAAAAAGTGACCTTTCGCTTTGAAGAACTCTGTCTTACATGAGGACTATTGTAATCCCAAATTTGTTAAATTTGAAAATTTTTTATGAGTTAAAAGAAAAGCAATTAAATATCAAAATATTTTCCAATTTTTACTGAACAGCAAGGTATTTTATAAAAAAATTGGAAATTAGATCATCAGTGTTTAATAGATTACGAAATTTTAGTTCATAAAATGGCAATGATATTGAATGATTAATATTTCAAAAAATTGTTACGAATTCTATAAAAAATATGTAAGGGCCACCAAATATAAAATATATTTTCGATTAACTTTTCTACATAAATTCCACAACTTTATTCAATTCGAAATAAAATTAAATTTTTTATTGATGCAACAAGTAGGTTCATTCAGTTTGTGTTTTTGTGTGTGTGTGTGTTTATTTAATAATAAAAACTTTTATACACAATTTTAATTTCATACTTTAGTATTTTTGTTTAAAATATTCTAATGACACTAAATACTGTTTAAAATATATTGTTTGTTTTAGACATTGTTATTTTTCATTATGGCCTTTTTGATATATTTTGCAATAAAAATTTGTTTTTCATGTATTTTCTTTTTGTCCTTTTAAACATTTTTAAAATATTTGCAATACATGGCCTTTTTTCTTATTTTGAGAAGGAAAGCCCAAGGAAAGTTTATAATAATTCTCACAATGTCAAGGGAAAATATATAATAATTTTTAGGCAGTGCTTAAGCAAAATGCACTATATTTCTCACGATTTCTAAGGAAAAGTACATAATAATTCTCTCAATGTCTAGGGAATGTGAGAGATATTTCTCTCACATGGTTTTGGGAACTTTTACATAATGTATTAGCAAAATAATTAATAATTCTCATAAAGCCGAAGAAAAGCATATTAGAATTCTCATAATTTTGAAGATATGTAGACAATAATTCTTACATCGCTTAGGGTAAGTAGACAATAACTCTCACATTGTTTTGGATAAGCTGGCAATAATTCTCACAATGTTTAGGATAAGAAGACAATAATTTCACAATGTTTAGGATTAGTAAACAATAATTCTCACAATGTTTAGGATAAATAGACAATAATTCTCACAATGTTTAGGATAAATAGACAATATTTCTTACAATGTTTAGGATAAGTAAACAATAACTCTCCCAATACTTAGAAAAATATATAATAATTCCCCATTTTTCAAGTTTTTCTTGAATACAATAGACATTCTAAAAAAAATGATTGGTGATATTGCATTCTTGCATTGGCGACATTTTTGGTAAAGCTACGATTAAAATGCCAATGAAAGAAATTTCATATACTATCTGCAGTGTTTTATATTTAAGTTTATAACTCACACACATTCATTTTTATATCAAGCGAGTTTTAATTCGTGCTTTGTATAGATGACTGCGAAGGTTGAGAGGAAAATGAAAGCGACCTCAGAGAGGGCGAAATTCGGCAGCTTCTACGGGTACATGAAGTCCATCCTGCGGACCTCCCTCATCACCAGCCTCCCAGAGATCGCCCTGGCCAGGACCTGGCAGCAGAAAGTCATCAAGATCTGCGTCTTCCTGGGCTGCCTCTTCGGTTTCGTCTACCAGACCTACAACTTCTTGCACCTGTACCTCTCCTACCCGACGACGGTGAACGTCCAGGTGTCCAACCCTTTCGAGATCGAGCAACCGGCTCTCACGTTTTGCAACAAAAATAGGTAACAGTGGTTGCAAACCATTTTGTAATCAGTAGCACAAATTAAATTAAATTTCATATAATAATTTTTCTCATAATTAGTGAAATATAAAAAAGATAGATCAGCATTTTGCCATCAACTATTTTGATATAAAACATCTGTGAAGCAATAAAATTTGTAAGATTATCTTGAGTACATTTTTGTTCGTATTGTGAATTCTGAATCCTGGAAATAATACGTATAAATCTAGTGACCTTGGAATCGTCCTTGGACGTCATCCTAGTGACTTTGAAATCGTCCTTGGACATCTTCCTATTGACCTTGGAATCGTATTCCTGTGTTATTGAAACAAAACCTTTAGCGTTAACCATTCAGTTCCCGAATTGCCTTTTGCTGACGGGGAAGTAATATAAAGTCAAGCTGTTTGAAGCTCATGATTTATGCCCCCTCAAAGCATGCTATCATTGCCGGCGAGGGGATGTTTTTGAATGGAACTGGAGATGTATGTCGGGAAAATATCCCCCTGGTAGGGTCACCCAAGGCGTGAAGTTAGTTCCATTTTGACCGGCTGAAGCCTGCAGACAAAGAAGCAAAGTCTGACTTCCATCTTCAGCGCTTTCATCTTGCCAGTGTGCTCCGGATTCTCGGGCCATCAGAAGCTGCTAAGTCAAGATATCAGAAGCTGCTAAGTCAAGATATCAGAAGCTGCTAAGTCAAGATATCAGAAGCTGCTAAGTCAAGATATCAGAAGCTGCTAAGTCAAGATATCAGAAGCTGCTAAGTCAAGATATCAGAAGCTGCTAAGTCAAGATATCAGAAGCTGCTAAGTCAAGATATCAGAAGCTGCTAAGTCAAGATATCAGAAGCTGCTAAGTCAAGATATCAGAAGCTGCTAAGTCAAGATATCAGAAGCTGCTAAGTCAAGATATCAGAAGCTGCTAAGTCAAGATATCAGAAGCTGCTAAGTCAAGATATCAGAAGCTGCTAAGTCAAGATATCAGAAGCTGCTAACTCAAGATATCAGAAGCTGCTAACTCAAGATATCAGAAGCTGCTAACTCAAGATATCAGAAGCTGCTAACTCAAGATATCAGAAGCTGCTAACTCAAGATATCAGAAGCTGCTAACTCAAGATATCAGAAGCTGCTAACTCAAGATATCAGAAGCTGCTAACTCAAGATATCAGAAGCTGCTAACTCAAGATATCAGAAGCTGCTAACTCATGATATCAGAAGCTGCTAACTCAAGATATCAGAAGCTGCTAAGTCAAGACAGACGATGTCTATGTTTCGGTGCTGGGATCTCTGCATTAATAGGATCTGCATCTCAGTTCCTTCTAAAGATTTTGCTGATCCGGAATCTTAAGGATTCATCACCCGTCGCACAGATCAGCTTCTGCTGGGTACATCCTATACTGTTACGATTCTCCAGAGAGTACATGTATTCATCCCTCTTCTTGTCCTTGACTTTTTTAGGGTCGGTGGACTGATGGATCTTGCCTAATTTGGTCAAACAACTAAAGGATGGGCCATAACAACAATGATTTATGTTATGTTGAAGGGTTTTTACTGTTGATAAAATTGATGTAAAAGCCTTCAACTGGGATTATTTTAATCCATGATGTGCTATTCTGAAGCAGATTTGAAATAATAGTGTCACAAAAATAAGAGAAGATTTTATAAATTTAGATATACATGCGATATACTTCTGCACATTCTGAAATATTACCTGGAAACTGTTCTGCAGAAAATACCGCTCATAAAAATATCTCGAAGGAACCATCCCAGAAATATAAAATTAAAGTTGCACATAGAGTAGTAATCACCATCCTTATTAATATTGTGGCAGTATGTTTCTGAAATAAATTGACACATTAAGAAATTTTAATAATGATAATATGTACATCACAAGAAATACAGTCATATGATATTTCATGAAAATAATTTAATGGAATATGTCTTGTTCTTTCCCTGTATGACTTGTAAATACGATAATCAAAACAGCTGTGGAATAAGTTCGTTCATTAGTTTGAATAAGGAGAAATAATCCATAGCTAATGTATATTCTCTCTGACGAAGCATGTTTTCATTCTGACAAATGTTTGCTAAAACCAGAAAAGCAACAGCCACCTCATTGTTGCTCCATAAGAGCTTGGATAAAACTTGAGACATTCTATTTTGAAGAAAGTAGTTTTAGAACAGGGTAATAAGGAACTATGTATCCTTACCATTAGAGAAAAACAGGCAGAGAGCAGTGCGGAGAGATTTCTAACCGCACTACAGGGTTAACAAACACGCAGGTTTCGCCTCCCTGATCCCATCTGAAAGGACAAAATATGTACCAGTTGGAGACTCCGATGCACAAAAAGGGTCGTCATTCTAGTAAAATTGACTTAAAGATTAACGAAATTTATCCAAGCAAATACTTGATGAGGAATCAAAATAACAAATAGAATAATTAAAGATTAATTAATTATTAATGTTTGAAAAGTTTATAAAGGTTTCGCGTGTTCCTAAATACTAATTCTCCATGGTAGTTGATTAAACAATTCACTGTGTAAAAATTCAAAGTGATAAATCTTAAAGAATGTTATTAATTATTCCAAATCGGATATTTCGGGCATCGCATTTATAGATGTTACTGCACATTTCAAGGCCCCTTGTGGGGATGAGAGAAAAACATCATGATACATCTCGGATAACATAACTGTTTATAAACTTTAAAACTATGTATACATAACTTTAAAACAGTATAATTTTATATTAATTTAAAGGTATAATTTAAACAGTCGAAAGAACTTGGTGACAATTGAGATAAAATTCTTGAAACGTTTTGAAAATTCTTGAAACAGACTCTAAAACTCATTTGATGATTCAAATATTGCAAAATAGCAGGGAAGTAAATATAAAATCCCTCTTAGTATATCTGTCACAAATGTTTTTCTCCGCATTTAATGTGCCTGAAATAAAAAAAGAGGCCTTATGTTTATTCACTCAACAGAAAATTTTAATCTGACCACCTTATATGTACAAAATAAAAAATCTATTTTTCCTAATTTCGCTGTTACTTATAAGTTTCTTGTAGTCTAAACATGTATACTGTGTGTATTTATTGGTGTATGCATTCATTTTAAACAAGTCATTTATTGTGTGCATTATTGCATGCATTGATGTGTATATTTATCGTGTGTATTATTGTATATATTTATTTTAAACATGTGTGTGTGTTGTTTAAAATGAATACATACAAATCCTTTAAAGTTTATAAATTTATCGAAATCTTTTTTTTTTTTTTTCCCTCGGTTTTCGTAATGATTACAAAAAGTAATTTTGAAAATTCCGTTTTTTGAGAGTTTTGGTTTTAAAATATGGATATATTTTGATTGTTTTGTTTTCAATTTTGATGTATTTTCGAATTAGGCTGCACATTTCATCCTTTCTTTTTCTTCAGGCAGAGACGCTCAGTCATCTGCTCCGAGAAAAACAACCAGTGCTCCTTTCTGACCGAAAAGGCTTTACGTGAACAGTACCCCAGGTACTACGTGGGCAAAGACACTTTCCGAGGAGTAAGTTTTCATTCAAAAAACATTTTTATGATTCAATCAATACTTCTAATTTGAATCAGAAAGGTCTCAATCTTTAAGTTTTTTTAAGAGCGGAAAGAAACATTCAGTATGTGAATAGATCCGAAAACAGAAATTACATGAACCTGTATTTGAAAAGTAATTATTGTGAACCGAGAACATTTTTTTAAACCCAGCGCTCGGACAGATGGTATTAGTTGTCTTTTGCTGAGATTTTTTCTTTGGACGTTGTTAATTTCCAGATGCATAAGAGAGATTGAAATAAAAAAAAGGTTTAATTCCCATTACTTTTATACAACAAAGCATGAATGTCAATTTCTTTTCTCCATTGACGAAGGTGTTTGGTGCTTTTCCAGTTTTTTTCATGGAAACTTGAGAATACGGCCCACTATCTACGAAAAGTCCTCCCGAAAGACAAGTTTTAAGTTGTAGATATTAAATTCTCTTAAAATACTTTAGGCTGTTACGCTTGTATCCCCTGCCAATGCTCTTAACCCAGAATCATCATGACCTTAAGAGAGTAATCATCAGAATGAAAGTACCCGTTATCAATACCTGTTACTGATGAACAAAATAGATTAATGTTGTTTTTCTGCCTGCTACTAGCAAGTTTGTCAGGGTAAAAATTTGGGAATTTTACACGTTTCCATCCATCAGCATGTGAATATGGACCATTATCTTTGAAACGTTCTCTCAAAACAATTTACGTAGTTGATATATGCTGCTATTGTTACTTATAACACTTGGACAATCCAAACTCACTATTCTGTTGACTATGCAATTTTTAGTCAGTGGAATGCATCTTTCGTTTAACCAGAGCACCACGAAGGTGTAAGTATGACTTTGCTCTAAACTCCTACGGTAGACTGCGCCACCAGAGGTTTTAATTCCTTAATTTTGTTATTTATCTGGTGGTGGAGAAAATTTTCTCCAGACTGCTCAATGACCGACCACAGGATTTTTGATTCCACGGATTCAGTGAGCATGTATCTCGCATGTACTCAGTGGGTCTTTGGGGGCATTGGTAGGCGAACCCAGCCCTTTCGGAAGGAACTAGGCACTAACAACTAGGCTACCATGGCCTACTATGGATACATAAATGCCTGATAACAGTTTAGGTCGATCTTATGTCTTAGTACGGTAAGCTGGAGCTAACATTTTATCTAAGATATTAGCTTCAGTTTTCCGTTATCTTGGTTTACAGGTGTCACAGTAACATAAATTTTTTTTATCCTTAAAATCCTTCATAAGTAAGTTTTTCAATGAAATAATAGAAAGTACTAAATTTGAAAAGGTTTTGATTTTTTTTTTTTTAACAGAGTTGTGGTTATTATCAGAAAAAGATTGGCAATATATTGCGATTTTCATTTCTGTGAGCTTTAATTTATGAACTAAACTGTATTTTGAATAATTGTTTACGTAGGTGAAGACTTTTTGTTCCAACATCAAATTTGTTTCTTGTAATAAATGAAGGATGATTGACAGGTCTTTCAATTGTTCTGTTCTAAAAGGCTTCTGATATTTTAATTTTTGTACTATAGGTATAACTCGAGAAATAAGAGGCAGAAAATAATATATAGGTCAAAAATATTATCTGCAGTCATGTCTATGTCATGGAAACTATTAGGATATAATAACAGTTTAAATTTTATTACTTTCTGTAAAATTGTTCATCACTGTGATTAGGCCAGAGTTCTATTTGAACTTTTTGTAGAACATCCCTCCCAGCTAATTGCATCCAAACTGGTAACTGAGTGATTACCTCTAGCTTTGGGTTTACGATTTACGTGTTCCATTTCCAACTTTGAAGTAAATGCTTCGAATGGTTTGATATCCCTGAAGAGTATAAAAACAAGGCTTAACTAGATCTCGGTCACAAAAAAATGAACTTTTGTCACTTACATAGATCAACAACTAAACATACGTTATTTACTGATTATTGACCAAGTTTAAGAAGCCAGCTATTAATTAATTTTTAATCTTTTACTGAATTTTTCATGGTAAGCAAAATAAGAATACATTTACCAGAATTTTCTTTTTTGAAACCAGTAAACTTTAAACTGTAAGACTCGATCTAATTAGATCTCGATAGCAAAATATTTGAGCGTATACCGATAACCAAATATGCATAACTTTCTGATGGTAAACCAACTATAAAAAAAACCAATAGTTAATTGAAAGTTAATCTTTTAATGAATTTTCCATGGTAAAAAAAATAACTAAGAATGAACTAAAATATACCAGATTTTTTTTTTTTTAGAACCAGACTTCAAACTACTGTCGAGATAGATTTTAGACCAGTATTCGTTGCTAAAATATAATTTACGATTATGGATAAAAGAGAAACATATAATAAAATATAATTTACGATTATGGATAAAAGAGAAACATTTAATAAAATATAATTTACGATTATCGATAAAAAAAACACATGATTATCCACACACACACACATTTATATAAATACGAGGGTCACTATGAAATTTTTGAGATACAACTAGGTTCTTAAAGTTATACTTATAAAATTTTAAGTGCGTTCAAAGTTGTCTCCTCCAACATCAATGCACTTTTGTAGACGAATTTTCTATAGATTAAATGCCTGAAACCATTCATTTCTTGAAATAGATGAAAAAAATTAATTTATAGCCACATCAATCTCTTCTTCTGAATGAAAACGACGTCCACATAAGTTCTTTTTTAGATTAAAGAATAAGCAAGAGTCGCACGTAGTTAGATAAGATGCATACGGCGGATGTTTGATCACTCTAATTTGCTTTTGTTTAAGAAACTCAACAGTTAAGCCTGCTGTATGTGAAGATGCATTGTCATTGTGAAGCATTAGTTCTGTAGAATTTCTTCAGTTCTTGTAGAATTTTTGGAAGAGATTTAGTGGTATTCCAGTTTGCTGTTACTGTCTTCTGTCCTTCCATCTTGATGGCTTTGACCAATCCCGTACTTCTGAAGCAAACGGCATGCATCACTTTTTTCAGCGCGCGTTGTTTTTTCACCATTGTCGGCGTGGGATCATCTTCAAAGACCCATACTTTGCTTTCTTGATGTGTTGGAACGTCAAAAAACAGTAAGTACGTTTCATCACCTGTTACAATTTTAGAAATGATGCGATGGCCACCATCATTTAACAATTTAAGAGTTTATTTACTGATTCTGACACTCTCCTCTTTTTGGTGCTCAGTTAGATTATGGGGAACCCAACGACAAACTACTTTTTTCATATGTAATTCTTCATCAATGATTTTGTGTATGGCTGCGGATCCAATATTACTTTCCTTATGCACCATTTTATAGATACAGAGGTTATCATCCATTAACATTTTTCGTATGGCAGACACATTATCCGGGATTGCTGCCGACGGCGGCCTTGCTGTGTGTTCTTCATTCTGAAGCAAATTGTGACCTCTTCTAAATTATCTAAACCATCTGAATACAGTAGCACGAGCTAGAGATTCATCACCAAATGCTGATTGCAACCGTTGAACGCATTCTTCTTGATTTAATCCTGCTTTAAAATCGTAGAAAATCATAGCGCGAAAATGTTCTGGCGTCAACTCCATTTTCTCTTCTGTTTAAAATTTATTCTACGCTGAACAAGTCGAAGTAAGTCTGTAAAAAATCGTCTTCTGTGTTAAAATACTTTGTATTTTAAAATTAAACCGTTATTTTTATTTTGTAAATTCTCGTCTGCGCGTATATCAAAAATTTCAGAGTAACCCTCGTATATGAATGAGTTACAATCAAGTAATTTATTAGTAAAGAATGGAGGCTTTTATCGTTTTGAATGTTCAGTTTTCGGAGGAATTTTAGATTTTTATGTCCCATTAAAAATGGCACATTAGTTTTAATAATTTCTTCAGATAAAAATAGTTTTAAAATAATTATCGTTAATTTTTTTTATAATTCTGGTAATAATAATAATTATTATAATACTGAATGTGAAAAATATTGATTTTATTGATTGCTCAGTTTAAAAAGTAATATCATTTTCAAGTCTCATTAAATAAATAGCACTAATTAGTTTTAATGTTTAACTTCAGACAAAAATAGCTCTTAAATAGTTAATAGTAATTATTGCTCTAAATAGGTAAGTTTCTGTAGTAAATAGCATTGATAATAAATAAGAGAGTGGCAGAGACGGTCATGGCAATTAAGAGCATCATAGAATTTGCAATAACTATTGAACATAATAATCAATTGAGAAGCTATTACTAATAAGGTGTTGTTACTTATGACACTTGGACAAGCCAAATTAGCTATGCCGTGGGCTATGCGAATTTTAAGTCATTAGAGTGCGCCTTTAGTTTCACCAGAACACCACGAAGGTGATTATACAATTTTGTTTAACATTCCTCTGATAGATGGCACCACCAGAGGATCTTCTCCCTCAAATTTTGACATTAATCTGGAGGGGGGATTTTCTTCAGAATTACTTATAAGTAAAGCTATAATACATATTCAAAGCTCTTTAACACATATCATAATTTGCAGCACAATTAAAAATACTTCTTTAAATTTACTCTTCGCATATTTAAGACATTTTATTATCGTCTTAAGAATTTAGGGAGAGACTTTTCATATTGCACTTTTTCTTACACAAAGTAAGGATTCTGAAATTCATAGTATTCATAAGACCTTGAGTTTACAGTCTATTCTCTTTTATCTGCCTCTCTGTTAAAAAATTACTTTCGAGAGAACTATTCTGAAAAGAATGAAAGGAATCTGAAATTCCTTATTTCAGAGCAATGACATTATGGGAAGATTCTTTCGATTATTCAGCTGGTTAGAATTTCTAATTTCTGTTTCAAGGAATTATGCTAAGTTTCACATAGCTGTTTGAATAATACTCTTTTCAATTCCCTCAATTTTCAAATGCAGATAAATGCGGCCATAAGATTGAAGTTTTGATGCAGGAAAATTCCTACACATTGCAATGTGAGGGGACTTGAAGCTCGCGCGCCCTCTAATGGTAACATTACGGAATCCAGGCATGAATATAAAACGAGATACGGGGTAATTATCAATTAGAAAACAATGATTTACTCTAAAACCACACTTTGCTCACAAAAATGAAAAGAATTGATTAAAAAAATTATTGAATTGATGTGAATTAAAGAATTGAATTGAATGCGTACTTTCTCAACCCGCATAGGATAACATAAATCGAATAGGTTTGTATGAAAGTTTCAAACTTTTGCTAACTCGGCACCTGACTTCTGCGAAGTGTGTAGAGTGGCGTTCACTCAAAAGTCTAGATGTACATTTTGACTGAAAAGAAACAATTGAAAATCTATTGTAAATGTGCTAACAGTTAAATGCTTTTTAATTTTTCGTGAAATAACTGCATCAGAACTTCCAAACATAGAATTAGGCTAAGAAATGAGCATTGTGAAGCTATTTTCTTTTGCATTTCAGTAAGCAAAGTGTTAATTGATACTCGACTCCTATTGCTCTATAAAATTAAAAATATATTTTTATAACCATAAAGTAGTTGTTTATTCCGTTCCAGTTGAGATCATGACTATTCCACTTTATTAAGATTCTGATTGGTTTAAAATGCCCATGACGTCAAATTATGCTTTATATATATTACATATAACTAATTACGAAATCGTAGTGAGAAGGCGTCTTAAATCCGATTTCTTGACAAATTTGCTGCCAAATCATTCTTCTAACAGCAGTAAACAAGGCAAATTTCATCATCGAATGTCTGAGAATATTTTCGAAGTTCATTTTGTTAATAAAGTGATTTCGGTGAAAGTATGATATCCCCCAAGTGATTTCTAACATTCTTTGTTTTGATTATCCTGTTGCCAATTAAAGTTTTTGTTATTTTTCAGAATTTTTTCTGCCTGATTTGGTTTTGCTCGTGTTTTACATCATTTTTACGTCATATACATGGTTCTTTTTAGTGGAAAATTAAATTGAAGTTTTGGTTTATCTTTTAATTCGAACTTTTTGTTTTACGTTTGTTGTTGTATATATATATATATATATATATATATATATATATATATATATATATATATATATATATATATATATATATATATATATATATATATATATATATATATATAATGTTATCTTTCTTATATTTTTTGGTTAATTTACTATTATATTTTTCTTCTATATTTTTTCATATCACCGAGCATATTCGACATGTGAACTTGACGTCATATCAAGTAAGTCATTGTTATTTACTTATCTCTTTTACCGGTTGTTTTGAAGAGAAGGCAAACCCAACAAAAAAAATTTTATTCATTTTTTGGTAGCACTTTTTTAGATTTTGTATGCTATTATGTGATTTAAATTTTCTAAAATGCTTATTTTTGCAACTTGGGGAAAATTCCCGAGTTAAAAAATATGCTCTTAACTTTACGACAAAAAAATCGCAATGGTCGCCCATGGGGGATATCCTACTAGTTCCGCAGTAAACAAGGACAATTTCATCATTTAATGTCTGAGAATAGTGTCGAAGTTCATATTATTAATAAAGTGACTTCTTATATAAATAACAAAGCATCGGTTTGAGAAGCCGTTTGCCATTGCTTCAAGTGATTAACACTTTGACAATAGAAGAGAAGAAAAAGCAAACTGAAAAAGACAAGACAAAACATCCATTTTATAATTAGTTAAAATTGGGAAGGACGATTTGAATTTTTGAAAATTCCTTAATTACTGGATTTTTAATTTAATAATTGGAGTTCAGTTTAAAATCAGGTAACCCTTAGTTGGACGAGAATTTGGTGATAAAATTCAATTTCTGGCAATCTCGTTATTTTTAGTCTTATTATTTATTTATTTTTATTATTATTAATATTATTATATAAATAATATAATAAAAATTATTTATTATTATTATTATTTAGCTAGTTAGTCATGTCTTGGTGACCATCTTGGTGTCAAAATAATCGCCAAAGAATCAAAGGGGCACCCGATTGTAAACTTTTATACATATAATTGTAATATTTGTAAACAATCTCTTGTAAATCTTAAGATTAATTACTTGCTTACGCCAATGTAAAAAAATTTATTTATTTGTTTTCTTACAAATTTTGTTTAAGAATCAGTAAATTCCGAATAATGAAGCTGGGGAATTCTGCAAATTATTCTTCCGAATAGTGCCTAGCCACTTCCCTATACTATTACATACTTTTTATGACCCAAACAGCGAGTGAATGTACGCATTCTTCCCTGTATCTAGTCCACATCTGGAACTTAGTACTTGGTTGGAAATTTTCATAAGTCCGAAACAAGGACTGAGCAGAAGACACCCCAATACTTGACCAGCCACTACCACAGGTATCATTTCGCTTAGAGTTCTTTAGCATGCTGCACCCAATTCACGATGACCGATATTCTGTTAAGTTAATATTCACACTCATCTTCTGAAAATGAAATGACTTCCTTACCAACCACAGCACCGTCCATCGGCTTCTGACCATAACTGTTATCGTTCCTAAGTTAAAAGGGTTAGACACGTCTTTTGTATATGAAATCTTTGCAAAGCGATATGAGATGAAGTAGTCATTTATTCAGCAATCATTCTTATGACAAATCTTTCTTGGCGTTTTCTAAAGTCTGTCTTCATTCTTGATGAATACCATTTCTATGCATATTCACATGTATTTTGTTTTAATTAGGTTTCCTACTTCAACAGTATGATGGAAGACAGATTTTCTTGGAATCGCACTGCAAGGGAAGCTCACACAGATAAGATGATTTCAGTGTGTCAAAAATTTATAGAAGGAAAGCCAAAGCCTTGCGCGTGAGTATACAGACATCTAACATGTTAACAAAATGTGTTCTCTTTTCATTCGGGTAAAATAAAATTCAGGAAAATCAAATTCTGAGCGGATAATTATATAAATTACTATCGCATAGTTGGCAAAATCGCATTTATGTCAATTAAAGGGAATTTAGAAATATATTAAGAATTATATGATATACTTTGCACAAGTATCCCAATAAATATAATCTATATATAAGAAGAATTATGTGCATTCATGTGCACATAAATAAACTATAAGAGCCATGATAGCCTAGTAGTTAGGGCATCAAACTGCAGTCCGGATGGCGGTGTTTGATTCCCAATGCTGCCAAACACCCACCGAGAACAAGCTCGTTAAATCCATGGAATCAAAGATCCTGTGGTCCGTCATTGAGCAGCTACCATAGGTGTAATGATCTGGAGAAAATTTCCTACCCCTCTAGATGTCAAATTTGAGGGAGTGGATCCTCTGGTGGTGCCATCTATCAGAGGAGTTTAGAGCAAATTCGTATTTTCACCTTCGTGGTGTTCAGGTTTAACGAAAAACGCACCCTACTGACTTAAATACATATAGAAAATGGCATAGCGAGCTTGGCTTATCCAAGTGTCATAAGTAACAACAACACAAACTATTAGAAAGCTTCTTCACATTTGGCATAAATATTTAGATACATTCAGCGCAGTATTAATTCCTTTCGGACGTAATCATTCGAAGTAACTTAATACCCACTAATAACATTTTTTCCATAAAAATTGTACTTATTTCTTAATTAGTAATCATTTTTCAAATAGTGTAATAGTGAAAACTTGTAATCTGTTATAGAAGTTTTCAGATTGTTATAAACTTATTTCTGTCCTCTGCCTCTAAACTTGTAATTTTATGCAAGTGTTGGTGAATATTTGAAAGTTGAATAACATAGTTTGATTATTTAATTACACTCTGGTAATTTTTTCTCTTATCAGGAAGCCGTACAGAATGGTGCCGACGGTTACGATTGAATCCAAGCCGAATTTCTGCTACACTGTCGAGTCACAGTGGGGGCAGCCCAACTCCACTGAAGACATCTACCCCAACACCTTCTGTGAGATGAAAATGTTTTTTTCTTTCCTTATTCTGTCAGAACGATATTATAAGGTTTAGCATTTTCAATGCATTTATTCTGAGTTTATACAAGCGATGTTCAATAAAACTCTATCACAGCCCTTTTAATTATTGATTTCACAAACACACCACCCCTAGCTGTAAAAATTGGAAGTTAACTATCCTAGCCTGAAAAGTAAACGAGGAAAAGGAGAAAAATACAAATATAAATTAGTAAGGACAGCAGTAATTTACAACCACATAACATTCTCATCGCAGAGATAACAAGTAAATAACGCGTACATAGTGCATTGCTTTGTTCCCTCGCTCAAATACCGAAGATATTTTTATCGATGACAAATCTAGACCGACGGTAACTGTAACTAATGAAAACGAACTGTTTCTTTCTGCTCATTTCGTAATATTATTGCGTTGAAACTCTTGTAAAAGTAATCACGCATTGTGTTCATTTTTGTAACGAAGGTGTTTTATGGCATAAAATCTCTCAGTTGTATTGCTTAGTTATTGATTTTTTCACGTTTACTTGTAGGACTGTTTTCTCACTAATCTTTCCAATAGAAGTGGATTAAGCCATTTCGTTTTGTAAGTCATAGCCACATTTTCTTATCCATTGCCATTTTTTGTGACTATAATGAACTGTGTTCCAAAATTAATGTGGGTGGGGGGGGGGTTATTGAGAACTTAGTATATAATGTTCATTTGTATTGTGTTTAAGAACTCAAATTGATATTTTCTCCAGGCCATGACAATTTTCAAATAAGTTTTCAACTACACAAGTTCATGGTTTCATATTTTATTAGTACCTCAATTCGATTTTTTTAGTTACCTGCAGCTGAGATATTAATCAGTATCTCTCAGGGCTAGCTTCCATGAAATGTTCCTAAATATCAAGCATACGTCCCTATTGTAAGATTGCCGTAACCACAAGAGTACTAAGATTGTAGTAATCTTGTCGTAATCACTATCCTAGTTCGTGAGGTAACCGTAAAATTTTCATTTTGTGAAAAATGTCTTTGTGTGTGTTTGAAAAAATAAAAAGTTGATTTAAGGAGCATTTAAAAATGAATGGAAATTTCCCCAAATAGCATCAAGAATATAAATTTTGCAAAAAAAGTTTTGATTAAAGAAGGAACTATGAAATATCTATAGTAATTTGCTAATTTAATCAAACTTCCAACAAGTATTCGATATGTTTGAGATATTTTGGGAAAATGCAAACATTGTGTATGTTCCTTAAAATTGTATATACTGCTACATTTTGGAAAGTGAGGAAATTATAATTTCCCTAGCATGCAAAACTTACTAGGAAGAAACACTCATTTACTTCACCAAAAAGGATAGTTGTTATTACGCGAAATGCTTTTGCTTAATAAAATAAAGTTCTGAAACTTATATAGTTCTGTTCAACATTGTTTTAGGAGCAACTTAAAATGTTACCTTTAAAATTTCCTTTCAGATTATAAATTAATTTCAGGAAACATATAATTTTCATTGATTCATCATTGAATTAATTTAGGATAAATTGAGTTAGCCGCTTGTTTCATGGTATTTCCTAAACACACATTGGTGCAATATATAGATTTTTAAATCTAAAAAACAAAGATATATTAATTTTTCATTGTAGCAGTTTGAGAAATTCACGCGTCAATGATTAGTTGCGGTTTTTCCTGGAATGTTAGCTATATTTCAAAATATACTGATTAAAAAAATAAGAATTTGTAATTCCTCATATACAATCACAGTAGAAATCTTTTAGATCTGGTTTTCTGAATGTCTGAATCGATTGTAATCTGAATCGTCATCCAAATTTAAATTGGGATTACTCTGCACCTCACTGGATATTCTTACAATAATGTTCGCAGTAAGTCCATAGCTGAATCGTTGGTGGGTTAAGCTCAGTTGTTTGTCACTGCTATTTTTACTTGGATGTTTGCAAAGACTTGGAATCTATTTAAAATCGTAAGCTGTTATCGAATAAGATCTCGAGTGGAAAAGTGGCAGTAAGGAGATCAACCTCAACTTTAGACTTCATATTTCTTTTTGTTTTTTTTAGCTTTTTCTTCCTATTTTAAAATCATAGATGATATTTTTCACTTAGAAACATATAATCTTCTAGTATTTATCTGAAGGATTGTTCAAAATATAAGGTGGAAATTTAATATAAAACACTGTCACTGTGGTAAAAACAAGCAAATATAGATTAGAACTAACGAAAAGATGTTTGTCTTCCGTTTCATCAATTATTCTGGAAATTACTTTTTCATTATCATGTGATAATTGATGCAGCAATTTTCTCAAAAAAGATGCTGGATTCTAGAGTTTCTAATATAGATATACAGATTATATATTTTAAAGGGATTTCTCTCTATATTTATCTAAACTTCATACACTTATAAAACCGTAAAATAAATAAAGTAACTCATTATTTGTAATTTTAATTTCTTTCATGCTAATTTTTATAGCTCATTAATTACATTTTCATTGTTTTCTTAGATTATGAGATCAATCTGCTCACCGAACCAGAAGAATACAATGTTTACTCGGATCCCATCCAGATCTATGCTGCAATACACGATCGTCGCCGGCTCATCAACCCTTATACAGAAGGATTCGTCTTAAAGGGCGGAACCAAATACCAGGCATACGTCTCTATGGTAAGATTCTATTTAAGTCCAACGAGCTATGAAGATCTAAAGCAATGTATAAATTGAGGACGATTAAAATTCTCTTTTTAAAACTCTTAATAAAAGAGAACCCTATTTTTAACACTTAATGCTTTATTTGGATATATGTGCTCAATTGTAAAACCCAAGTTTAAGAAATTACTTGGTTGCTGTAGGTTTCCCAAGAACTGCTTAACTTCTTTTATAAGTTTGTTCGCATCCTACATTGACATGATAACCGTTGCTTTCCTTCTATTTTTCTATTTCTAGACCCCAATTCTGAGTTAAGTGTGGAGAAGAATGCCGATGCACGCTAATCCATTTCACAGAAAACTAACCCATCTATTTCATTTTGTCAATTACATTCTTCACGCGATTGTTGACATTGGAACAGAATTGCTTCTTATAAACCTTAATGTGCGAAATTTATTCAAAAGTGAATTACACGGAAATGGAGTTTTTGTAGAATGAACTTCAGATCCTGAAGTAGGAGAATCACGATCAACCTTTGAGACTCAGAAAAGCAAATACTGCAGGTTACCCGTGTTTTTACCATATTATAAATTGTGAAATGCATATAATGCCTTTTAACTACCATTTTAAATATTATCCTAAAACTATTTGATTCTGATGATGTCGTATCGAGATAAAGTGCGTGCAAAATCCTAAATGTCCCCGAAGCTGTCGACGACAGCACTGGCTATATCTACAGCTTTATCTGTAAATAGAAGCTCCACAGGATCCTGTATGCTGATATTAAAAATCTTTGCCAGCATTGCTGGATAGCTGGAGTCATGGAAAAAATTGCCAAGACCCAAAATTGGTTGAACTTTTGCAAGTGGGTTCGTGGAGAGTATTTTGCTTTCTCTCTACCACCCCCAAATATATATATATATATATATATATATATATATATATATATATATATATATATATATATATATATATATATATATATATATATATATTTCCCTATCCATCTCCCGGGGACGCACTCTCTAGGGGTTGCAGGCTCCAGTGAAAGATAAATCTATATAAAACCAATTATTTATTTAAGTATCGCGATCGATACAATTGAAAGTTATCCTGAACACAATATTGTGCTTCTTATCGATTCTCAAGCTGTTACATTGTCACTTATAAATTCAATGTATAATGAAAACGCATTAGATCATTCCTGTTGAATGAAAATTATTAATCATTAAACGTCTGAGGAAAACATTGCTCTCCACTTGGTTCCCAGCCACTGGGACATTTATGGAAACAAGCAACTTGATAAGCTTTCTAAAGCTGAATGAGTCATGTCACAACCTTCTCCTTTACCTCTGTGTAACACCAAAAGAATAATTTATTGTAAATTGAAAAATAATAGAATCTCCACGTACAATGATACCGCTGTATATAAGAGGGAATTGTCTTGGTCAACAGAAGTACCAGAACGCCCAGTTCTCTGCCTCGATCTATTGAAGTTGATTGCTTTCGCATGCTTTTTCGACGATGACTATTTACTGAAGAATTTATATTATTTTGGATTCAAGTATTCGGCTTGTTGCTCTCTGCGCCAACAGGAGAATAGAAGTGGTGACCACTTCAGACATTGCCCATTGTTTTGTGAAGTTTCTTGAAGACAAATCTAGGCACTCTAATTTTAATTCTTTCGAAGCTTCATCATCGCTTTATTGGACTGTTCGCCAACTAATGGTAGAGATGCCGAAGATGGGCGTAGGATAAAAAGAAATTTATTGAAGCATCGCTTAGAATATTGCATTTTTATGAATTTTTGATTTCACCTGTCAAATATTGCATTACAGTGACTTGATATTCCTCTTGACCATATATTCAAGAGGAATATCAAGTCACTGTAATTAGTGGTTTTTCATTCACAACCATTTGAAATCTTTAGTAAAATTATACTGTGCTCTAATAATTTAAAATGTAAGAGATTTTTAAATCAATCCATTGTCTAAGTCGTAGGCAGTTTTTTTTAATTATTTATTTATTTATTTTTATTAGTTCAAAAACATTTTTCTTACGAGTACTTAAGGTAATATTAAAATACGCTTAACGGTATGTATATGTTTTGTCAAGTTCTTTCATGAAATAAAAATTCGAATGCTTAAACTTTCGCACCCATATGTAAATATGAATACAATACATTCATCAGCACAAACCCAGCAAACACAAACTGCAGGCAAAAAGCCGGGTCACTGCTAGTCAAGATTGTTTTCTGTTGAATTCATATGAGTCAGTAATTCACACACATTTTTGAAATCTTTCTATATAGTTAAAAACTAAAAATGCACTTAATGTCATTTCATAATAATATAGAGAAAATCTTACGTTTCTTTTAAAATAAATAAAATAGATTCAGTATTAACTCAATGGATTTTCAATACTTCAATATTAACTTTAACAATATATAAATTATTAACAGATAAAAATGAATTCCATCTTTATCTGTAGAAAGAAACTATTACAAGCTCTACATCGGTAAAAGCGGCTACCACCAGCCAAGTGGCAAAGGGCCGATGAAAAACTGTATATGTGCATATACCAGTAATTACTTGAAACACACGTGGACAATAATGGCATTGGTGGCTGCCCAGCGTTGCGCCAACAGCAGATAGTATTGTCGGCCCAATAGAAATGACGACCACCACTCTATTGACGGAACCAGAGAGGCCAAATAGCACGGGCCTCTGCTGGCCAAGGTGGCTGACAGCAATTGCCCGATGGATTCTCGGAATGTTTTTATTTGTTGGGAAGATATTGTTTTTCAAATCATTTTATATAATTCATTTTTCATTACGAATTATTATCTCTCGGAAAATATGTCTTACTTCTCAATAATGAATAACAATAAGCAATGTCGTGTGCATGAAATATAAAATCTTATGTGTCATTTAAGAACTGTTCTGGAAACTATTAAGTACTACGTGAACTTTTAGTTTAAGAGTATCAAGTATTTAGCTGAGTTAGTTTAAGAGTAACAAGTATTTAGCTGAGTTAGTTTAAGAGTAACAAGTATTTAGCTGAGTTAGTTTAAGAGTAACAAGTATTTAGCTGAGTTAGTTTAAGAGTAACAAGTATTTAGCTGAGTTAGTTTAAGAGTAACAAGTATTTAGCTGAGTTAGTTTAAGAGTAACAAGTATTTAGCTGAGTTAGTTTAAGAGTAACAAGTATTTAGCTGAGTTAGTTTAAGAGTAACAAGTATTTAGCTGAGTTAGTTTAAGAGTAACAAGTATTTAGCTGAGTTAGTTTAAGAGTAACAAGTATTTAGCTGAGTTAGTTTAAGAG
This sequence comes from Latrodectus elegans, assembly GCA_030067965.1. Taxonomy (NCBI): domain Eukaryota; kingdom Metazoa; phylum Arthropoda; class Arachnida; order Araneae; family Theridiidae; genus Latrodectus; species Latrodectus elegans. The sequence continues at coordinate 71,432,159 of CM057821.1, read as the reverse complement.
TAACAAGTATTTAGCTGAGTTAGTTTAAGAGTAACAAGTATTTAGCTGAGTTAGTTTAAGAGTATCAAATATTTAGCTGAGTTAGTTTAAGAGTAACAAGTATTTAGCTGAGTTAGTTTAAGAGTAACAAGTATTTAGCTGAGTTAGTTTAAGAGTAACAAGTATTTAGCTGAGTTAGTTTAAGAGTAACAAGTATTTAGCTGAGTAACAAGTATTTAGCTGAGTAACAAGTATTTAGCTGAGTAACAAGTATTTAGCTGAGTAACAAGTATTTAGCTGATTATGTGTTCTTTATAAAAATCACTGGTTATGTGTGTGATATTTCTTGTCATTGAAGCAGAAGTACCTATAGATTTGCAAAAATAAAAAAAATCCATGTTGACATACCAAAGATTATTAATTAAAAATTAATAGGGGTTCGCTCCATTTATCAGGATTTATCAAAAATTAGTCATTATAAAATTTTAACTGATATTTAATGATTACATTAACTTTACGAGAATGTAATATTTAGGAAATAAAAAAAAAACATCACATTATTTTGGAAGTATCAAAATAATTCATATTTGCATCGACACATCACTTCTCTCTTCGTCTCAGATAAGTCTCCTCATTGCACTGAGATTTTTTTCACTCCAGCTCATCATATGAGAACAAAGCTAGTAAATGCTAGAGATAACTCCCACATATCGTCTATTTCAATCTCTTATTAATATTTTGTAATGTTTGTAAATCTAATTAAATATTACAATTGGACTCCAGTAAAATAGTTTGAGAGTTGGGAGAGAGGCTTCTTCGAAATTACACCACTTCTTTTTGAAAGGCTGTTAGTTGGGGTTAAGGAATTTATTAAGTTTTTTTTTAGGAAAGATAAAGATGACTCACTTTATGTGAGTGTCCTCCTAAAGGATAACCTGTTTTCGCTGTCCAAGGTATCTACTAAACAATAACAAAAGTATGGTTTGCAACCTACTGGTGGACATGAAAATGATTGTTTAAAACACGAAAATTCTTTTTAGAACAGAAATGTACTTAATGAAACTTTTTAATGCTATGGTTATTGCGTGGAATGATTTACATTTTTCTAACTGTATTTATTTTTAAAAATGACTGTGGGGCAAACTGTTGAAAATAAAAACTTCCCTTGGGTTTAATAAAATGTATTTTCCTATTTCAAATCAAGTTTTGCGACAATTTTTTTTATTCATTTACTTCAATATTTATTTAAAATGGCTATATTTATAAGTAATTTACTCTTTTAATGTTTCCTATTATCTTTTTCTTTCATGCAATTTTAATTTCCTAATTTTAACAAGCATTCATTTTGATTAATAAATCAACTAATTTAAAATAAATAAAAAATTATTGCATTGATAGCTTTTATATATTCCAGTTGAAATAAACGTATAGAAAAATATACAGCCTTAGTCAGAGTATTCTGTTTAGCCTGCCATCCTTGAATCTTTCCGAAGACTGTATTTAGACCTTTTCTTCTACAGAAGAATATCATGCTGAGGGTTAAAGTATATGAGTTAAATATTTGTATTTTTCCACTGGCTTACTTTGGTAATTGGAGAATATTCTGCAGCTCTTATAGTCACCCTTGTTTCTTCAACCAGATATGACAAATGTAGTTAGCAGCACCACTTGATAGGAATAATCAAACAGAAAAATGTGACAGTAAATTTCCCTAATACAAAATAGTTAAAGTAATCTATAATGCAATATAAAGTAACAATTTAACTTGAATATGTGGCACTGTATGAAATAGCTTTCAAATCATTGCGTTATAGCAGAGTTTCTCAACCTTTTATTATTCACGCCCCAATTTTCAATCATAATTTTCATCTTGACCTCCCCCCTTCCTCACCGCAAACAATAAAATATATGCAATAAAAATGTATTTTGAGCATTTTGATGCTAAACCTACACTACAACCTTAATTTTAAACTTTGCAAATTACCAAGAATACGGAAATTTATTGACATTTTGCAACACCTATCCTCAGCATTGAAAAAACAAGAATCCTATGCCTTCTTATTGCTCTTGCGTCCCGCCATGTCGGGCAATCTCACGGTTTCGCGAGAAGTTTCAGTTTGGCCGGAACTTGTCTGATCAACTTAAAAGTTAAGTTAGGAGCGTGCGCAGATGTGAACAAATGTTTTCTCATAGAGAGAAGGAGAAAGTTCTATGACGCTAATTTCAATTCCAGACAATCTTATTCGAGTCGATCTTTCTATCATTATTGAATCTATTCTGAATGTGTTTATTATATAAATTTTCATGTAATTGCAGTTCACCGTATTAAAGATTCACGGTTGCAGACTTATGCAGAATCATGGATAAGTTTTTAAGCGGACTTAAACGAGCATTAGGCGATAAACAAGCATCAACAAGTACACAGACGAGCGTGGTTCCGAAAATAAAATCAAGAAAATATTCTCAAGAATACTTAAATTTTGAGTTCACTAGTACTAAAGTAAATAAAGAAAGGCCCCTGTGTTTCACTTACTCAAAAATGTTGGCAGCAGACAGCATGAAATCTAATAAACGACATCTGGAAACGCTTCATAGTGAGTATGTAAACAAACCCAGAGAATTCTTTCAATTAAAACCATTGTTTAAAAAAATCAGTGTTGAAAAGCAAAAATCATTGTTTAAAAAAATTTTGTCTGTGAATGAAAAAGCTTTAATTGCTTTTTACGAAGTTTCATATAAAATAGCAGTTGTAAAATGCCTCTCACCATTGATGAAGAACTTATTTTGCCAGCCGCGATTGAGATTTTAGAAATTATGTTTGGAGATAATTTTGCAAAACAATCGCAGTCTATATCTCTTTTAAATGATACTGTTGCCCGTCGAATTGTTGATATAGCTTAAGATGTAGAGTGTCCGCTTTTGTCAAAGTTGCGTGACAAATTGTTTTCAATAGAACTCGATGAGGCAACAGATAGTAAAAAAGATGCTCATTTCATTGCCTATGTTAGATTTTGTGATGATTTGTCAGCAGTAGAAGAATTACTTTTCTGCAAACCACTAGAACTTAACAGAATTCGCATTATTTGCTATCTTAAATTATTTTATGAACGAGTCAAACATAGAATTGAAAAATTGCGTCAGAATATGCACCGATGGTGCTCGTTCTATGTCCGGAAGATTCCAAAGTATTCAAGCACTTGTGAAACAAAAATCGCCACAGTGCGTCTGGATACATTGCATGATCCACAGAGAAGCTTTGGCTTCCAAAGAAATGAGTGCTGGCTTGAATATTGTGATAATTACGGATGTAACCGTTGTAAATTATATAAAAAATGAGACCCCCTGAAATCAAGAATCTTTCCCGCACTTTGTAAAGACATGGGTGCAGTACATTCAGCGTTATTATTTTATTGCGAGGGGATGGTTATCACGAAAGAAATTTTTGCAACGTGATTTAAGAGAAGCAATCGACGTTTTCTTAGAAGGGGAAAACAGACCGGAAGCTGAGAATTTTCGGGCTAGTTTATTTGTGGTGAAATTGAGCTACACGTGTGTGTGTATGTGATCGACATATTCGAGAAATTGAATAACTTGAATCTTCAACTGTAAGGAGCAAATACATATATATTAGATACGAGTGATAATATTAATGTTTTTTGTAGGAAGTTGGAATTGTGGAGCAGAAATTTAAAGCAAGAAAACTTAACAATGTTTCCAAATTTGAATGATTGTATTAAAACTTACAAGGCTGAAGAATAACATATAAAAATTGTTTTTGAAACCATTGAAAATCATTATCAATGCAAGCAATGAATTATAAAAAGTACTTTCTTGCTGACGACACACTGATATCAAATTACAAGTGGGTGAGGGATCCATTTCAAAATACTCCCGAAGTACTCTTAATTGAAGAGGAAGAAACCTTCATAGACTTCACGGCAAGCAAACAAAAAGACAAATGAGTAATAAATCACTGTTTGAATTTTGTGCAAGAGTGGATGATGAATTTTTTGCACTAAAAACAAGGGCATTTCGCAATCTACTACCATTTTCAACATTTTACCTTTGTGAAACTAGATTTTCTGCGGTGGCTTCTTTGAAGACAAAATATAGATCTCAGCTAAATATAGAAAAACAACTGAGAATGTCAATTTTCAATATTAAACCCTCCTTCTAAAAATTATGCTCTGAAAGACATGCCAAAGGAAGTCACTAATAATTATTAAATTTGTTTCTAATCTAGTAACTTGCTTTAATTTAATTATTAAATATTTCGAAATGTATTTTGTTTTGTATGTGTGGTGTGTGTGTTCTTTCCTTTCAGTCACTTAATCATAATTTTTTTAAATAGCGTTTTCTCTTGGATATGCTCGCGCCAGGTTGAGAATCACTGCGTTATGGAATATTGGTTTGTGTTGACAACAATTATAATTAAATTATATTTTTTCATGTTTATTCACTGTTTCTTGTGATTATAAGGAAATTTTAATTGTTTTGTGGGATTTTTAATTAATTCTTGAAGATATAAAAATGATTTATTTTAATTCTACTATATGTGTGTGTGTTCAATGTTATTAAAATGTCTTTTGAAACTTACTTGTGTAAGAAGTTGACAGAGCAAAATCTTTTCAGACTGCTGAGAAAAGCCTGCCCTATCCTTACAGTACTAACTGCACAGACTACGTGAAACAGTGGAGGAAGAACAATGGCACTGGGCCTCTCAATCAGCTGGTAAGCAAACATTTTTAACTGTATTTGATCTGATTACATGGTGGCAGTCATCACCAGATGAACAAACTAAATATAGTTCATTACGTGATTTACTCAAGCACCTGTCACGTCTTTATTTACTTTATATTTTTGGGAGTTAAATTTTATTTAAATTATATTCATGCAGAGTTAAATGTAAAGACATACTTCATGCAGAGTTAAATGTGACACAGAAATATAAAATTTCCTTACAGTTATTTGTATGTAAGAATTGTGCTCAAAAATGAATAGGAGGAAATGTTTTAAATTAAGAGTACTTTATGGCAAATCACTCATATGTTGAGTTCTATTGTCGACTAATGTCTGCAATAAAATTTTCGGACTAAATTTAGACTTTTTATTGATTAAAACTCTTAAATTTCTTAACGGTCATTATATTTTTATACTTGTCTATGCGTCTTTTAACTTTGTAAAATGAAAAAAAATATAAATCTGTATAATCATCCCTTGATGATACGGCATATATATTAGAGTAACGATATGGAGAAATTATAGAATATACTACTGTTTGTCGACCCCAAAAATAATTCCGGACAGCTAGACTAGTGAGTGGTGATTGATAGGATAATAAGAGCTCCTCATTTCAAACTTTTTCGTGTGATAAGCGATTATAAATTGAAGATACTTGTAAAGCGATATCTCATGTAAATCACAAGGTGTTTAGTAAGCCAAAGTTGGTATTTTTCTTTTGTCCCTTCGTATTGAAAATACAACCTGTGGTGTTTCCATGGCAACATGTAGAAAAAAACTAAATTACGGGAGCAATTCTCGTGGTAGACATTAGCAGATGAAGTCCTACAAACACCTAACCTCGCTGATTTTTGCGTCTGGCTGAAATAATATGGCCTAAGCCAAAGATATACATACTTTTTCCCCAGATGAGTAGAAAGACATTATTTTCTTAAACCAATTAATGAGTAAAAATATCATTATTCTTACTTCTCTGGGTTAAGGAAAAAAATTGAGTTTAATTTTCTACTTATATCCCCAAAAAGAATCAAGCCACGTATATAACATGTAGCTCTGATCATATTTCATCCGGTATATTATCAAGACACATACATACGTACCTGGGTAGGCGAGCTCCGGACTATACCTAAAATAAACGAAATTAGAATAATTGCCTATCTCGAAGCGGTACATAATTTTGAGTAATGATCAAATGATGAGATGATACTGGTATTATCACCTTCTTCTGTTGTTGTTGTTGTTAATAATGACATTTGGACAAGCCAAGTTCTTTATGCCTTGGCTATGCCAATTCAACTCAATAAGATGCGTCTTTCATTTAATCAAAGCACCAAGAAGGTGAAAACACGACTTTGCTCTTCAAATCCTCCGATAGATGGCAAGACCAGAGGATCCACTTCCTCAATTTTGACTTTCATCTGAAGCGGGAGGAAATATTCTCTATACATTTTCTCCCATGGTAACTGCTGAACGACCAACCACAGGAATTTCAATACCACAGATTTAACGAGCACGTATATCGTATGTACTCGGTGGATCTTTGTTGGCATTGGGAATCGAAACCCTTCCAGATCAAAGGCAGAGGCCCTAACCACTCGGCTAAAACGGCCCATCACCCTCTTCTACATTTCCAAGCTCCACAAGTGGAGAGTAGGATTTTGAACGTTATAAATTAATGTAGACATAGCTCCATATTTCCAAGATTGCGAATCATAATTGCTTATTATTATTATTATTATTATCACGGTTCAATAAAAAAATATATTTCCATGGTATTTTCGAATTTTTTAATATGCACACTGACTGCCTGACTGTTTTCTATATTTAATAGACCTTCTGACACGTAACTGATTATTCAATACAAACGTTATATTAATCATTTGTTTGTATGTTACAACTACAGACACATTCCCTATATTTTTCTTTTCTAGATGTGTATTGAATATTGCAAATTGCAAACGCTGTTAGCCAAGGGCAAATGCATAGACGATCATGTCGCCTACCCTCACGAAGAACAATTATGTAAAAAAGGTAAAACGTTCTACTTATATATTCACCATTCTGTATTCTAAACAATATATAGATACAGCTGAAAGTAGAGTAAAATATTTGCTGACGCGTTATGCTATTATCTCAGCAACGTTATCAAGATAGTAGAACTTTGAAAATTTATTCTTATAAGATGATAGCTTTAATGAGATTATCAAATGAGATAAATGTAATTAGAGAGTTTTCAAAAATTTATAAAAATTTAAATGCATTTAATTTGGAATTATAAAAATAAAAGAGGAAAAATGCTATTTGAATGACATTTTAAATATCACATAAACATGAAAACAAATGAAGGAATTCAATAACAAGAAAAATATTAAAGTTAATTAGTTAATTAATTGAAAATTTTTTATCGTTATAATTTATTTCTTTTTAAATTCCCTAGTTTCTACTTAGAATTTAGCAATAAATGATTCGTTGAACATAAAGGAAGTAATAATTATTTATGTGTTCAAATGGAACATACAAAATATATCGAGGAATTACAAAAAGAACGATTTTTTTGTTTGTAAAATTGTTATCTTCCTATAAAAGTATTGATACCTTCAATGGAGTTAATCTGATATCTATTTAATATTATATTTATAATATTATCTATTTAATCTTATATCTATTTAATATTTAATATTATTCATGGAATGTTTACAGAAAAATTTAAACATTCCTTCAAAGTTTTGTTTAGTAAATATCTTCCTTTATCCAAAAAATCTTGAAGAACTGCTGCCTTTGTCAAAATGTAACCTAATTCACAATTTATTACAACCTCAGCTATAGGTAAGCATACTAAAGTTTCATCAAGAGGTGTTCTTAGCAAAACCTTTTCCTTAGTGAACATATCAGATTTCACGTATTTTCCACAAATCAAATCAAGAGTTGCTCCAGTGTCTCTTAAGATTGGCATTTGAATTCCATTAACAGTGTCTATACTAGTGTAAGGAGCCATCAACTCATTAAAAGTACTTTTAGCAATTTCATTAGATGCTTCCGATTCTAAGTTCTTTTTTATTTTGTCATTCTGAGGCCGCAAATGACTATAAGAACCACACTCATAACATCGGGGTTGTTTTCGTTTTTCAAATTCCTTTTCTTGTGAATAATTAGAATTTTTATTCTAGACTCTTTTAGGAACAAAAAGCTTATAACAAAAAATAAAGTTCCGAATTTGAAAATATCCCCAGAAAATTAATCTTTTCCTGGAAAATAAAAACTTTTTATCATATTAAAGCTCTTAAATTTGCAACAATATAAATTCCAATTTTGGCATTTAAATTCGTTTGCAAAAATAGGAATATCAGTTTTCAAGTCACATGACGCACGCATAACTCATTTTGATACAGTCGAATACCACATCTGAGTACTTATACAAGAAAAATATTCTAATACTAACATTATAATCGTAGCATTGTCATTCCCTATTAAAAATTAATAGTTCTTCCATTAATAACTAAAATAGATAATATTTTGAGTAAAATAAATGAAGAATAACTTAAAACTTTTATTATTTGTTTGACTTACTAGATTTTATTAAGAAAACTTATTTTAAAATTCTTTATAGCCTATTGAAAATGCCGCTTTAAGTATAAGCAAAACAAATCTCTAATTTGCAATTATTATTTTTTATTTTGATGTCACTTCATTCATTTAAATGTAAAAATAAAAATACAAGATAAAGAAGATATTCAAAGTAAACTAGAAAGCAATAATTTTTCGCGTACTGGAAATTATAGTAATCTGTAATGCGTAATAAGCATAGTGTCCATTTTTGCTGTTTTGCAAATAAAATCCTTTTAAATAAAAATGTTATATATGAGTTGTTAACTATAGCTTTTGTGACACAGGCATCAGTCTAAACTTTCATTTAAATTAAAAATTCTAAAACTGAAATTATCATTTTGATCCATCTATATTTTTATGGTAACATTCATGGAAACTTTTCTTACATTATGTGTGTTTAGAAAAATACCCTTAATTAAAGATATTATCATAGATATGTTTTTTTATATATAATGAGTGATATTTCATTTTTAATTCATAAATATTTTCTTGTGGTTATTTGTGTAAATAATAATTTTTTTATTTGTTGATATCTTGTTTGGAAATGAAAGGGAAACTTTCTTAATTTGTAATAACTTCTCAATATGAGAGGGAAAATTTTCTTATTATAATAGATTTCGTACTATATATTATGTTATGGTTAGAAATTTATTCTTCAGATTATTAAAATGAGCTTATTTAATTCCATTAAACTTTCTCCTAAAATTACTGCACACATGCCACGTAAAGCTAATAATATACTTGCTAAATATTGAGCAAATTTTATCTACTCTATCCTTCAAATTATCTACTAAACTTAAAATTACTCTACTTTTCTTATCGTGTTATTAACGTACATCATTTAACTAAATAGTGCTTGCGAAATTCTGAGCAAATATTTTGTTACATTTTTTCATCAAATTACCCAATAAGCTTAAAATAATTCGAAATTTCGTATCGAGAGCTTAAATGAGTGTCATTTCATCCAATAGTATTTGAAACATTCTCAGTGAATCATTGGCCTACTTTGCTTTTCTAATTATCCATCAAGCTCCAAACTGTTCGTAATTTCTTACTGATTGTTTCATTGAGCATTTGCTCTTTCTCATACAATAGTATAAAAATGATCATTATATATATACTTCTTTGTTCTTCATATTATCCATCAAGTTTCCTAATATTCGAGATTACTTTTCAAAAGATTGATTGTAAGCCACTTCATTTAATAGTAGTTACAGAATGTTCAGTAAGTTAATTTTGTACTTCAAATCAACCAAAAATGTAACGGGACATACAATAGTTTCAGCTTTCACAGCATGGTGAACAAATGAACTGCAGCAAAACTGTTTCTGAGTTTTATACAACTGTCTTTTTTGATTGACGTTGTATGCAGCTACCTATTGTGTAGAGTGACATGTAGGATTCCTGATTATTCTTTCGTCAAATTATGAAAAACTGATGATATGCAAGAATGCTCGTAAAATCTGCTATCTACAACGAAAAAATGAAAAAATTAGAATTTAATCTTTATTGTTGTTGCATATATTACATATTTAGCATTTAGCAAACTAAATCATGTATAGGGAATTTGTCATTCTAAAAAAATCTAACATTAAGATTGGGTTTGTAAAAAAATCAATTCTGGAATGCCCAGAAAATCCAGAATATAGTCAAAGGTGACCTGGTTATCAGCACACTTTAAATAATCTGGGCAAATCTTTTTTCCATACAAATGACTTGATGGTCAGCACACTTAAAATAATCTGGGCAAATCTATTTTCCATAAAAATGGCCTGAGGGTCAGCACACTTCAAATAATCTGGGAAACACTTTTTTTCATAAAATTGGCCTGATGATCAGCACAATTTAAATGATCCGACCAAATCTTTTTTCCATAAAAATGGCCTGATGGTCAGCACATTTTAAATAATCTGGGCAAATCTTTTTCCATAAAAATGGCTTGATGGTCAGCACACTTCAAATAATCTGGTAAAATCTTTTTTTCCATAAAAATGGCTTGATGATCAGCACACTCATCTGATCCCGCCTACAGCATTCGAGTGATAATGCGCCTCCAGGTTACTTTCTTTGGTATCAGTGGTGAATTAGTCGGATTGTACAAGAACCCTTAACAGCATTTTTAGCTCTATAAGGCAGTTCCAAATGAGTAAGTGACTAAGATATGTCTAACGGCCCATCAACACCACCTTTAGTTAAAATATCTGCTGCCTCATTGCCATGCATATCTACGTGGGAAGGTAACCATTGAAAGTGTACTTCACGAAAGAATGAAAGACGCATTAGAGTTTGTTAATAATTGTCTTTCCAATGCTTATAATTACATCACTTTTATCTTTGCAAAGTTCTTTTGTGACATCTTGTACATATTTTTGATATACATAATAATATCCATTTTAATGGTGCATATAATTAGTAAATGTGTTTACTAACTTCACATATTATATACATGAGCCAAATCATAATTCCTATTATCACCATTTGATAGCTCTAGTGGCTTAGTATCTTCATGCCGCTTCCCGTTAAGACCAGCAAAGGGAAACATCATTTGCCATGGGCAGTGATTAGGTGGGTGACTATGTATTCTCTTTCATTGGGTTGCTGGAGATCCGTGGGTTGGGAACGTGTCCACGTTAATATGTAATGCCCAAAGTCTTTCCGCTGGTGTGGCGTGGATGTAGAGATCATTGTGCTAACTCAAGTTTGACCTCGTCACTTGACCGTGATTCAAAATGATTAGGCACTTGGTGATCGGCGAGTATTGCATACCAGTTAACCTGACAATACAGTCCGGGGCTCACCTGCACTGCTCTGTATACGTGTCACCATTTGAAGTTAAGTGCATTTAAGTACGCAATCAGATAAGATAGAATGTAATTTTCCATGGGTAATGAGAAGCGTAATTTCTGTGATTATATGAGGTCTAAGAAAAAAATGCTGATTTCATTTTTCTAATTTCCTTTTTTGTACCATGTGAATTTGATTCATATTTTGCATTCTTTATGAAATTTGATTTAATTCTATATTCACATGAAAAACAATTGAATTCCATAAAAGTGAATAAGAATTTTGTGCCATTCATTATTTAATACCTAAAAATTTAAATATATCAGTTACAAAAATATTTTCATATACATTGAAAATAATATATATATATATGTTCATTCATAAAAATTCTAAACTGTTATTAAATAAATAGCATTTGTTTCTAAGTATCTATATCCCATTCTATAATAATCATATTTCAAGAAGGATGACAATAATGCAACTTCAGTTGTTCTGATTATTTAATTTTAATTCACTAATTGGAATTATCTCTACTTAACTGAATTTATTAAAGAGCAGATTGACATGGCTCAAAGACTAAACAAGAGTATTTCTGAAATGGCAAACTCGTCACCTATTTCGAGATTTCGTTGTCGGCATTTATGTCAGTGAATGGTGCGATGCGAAGCACTCATCATGATGTTGGAAATTCACACATCACTAACGACACAGAAAACATCGGAGGTTTATCTTGATGGTATGATATCGACAACCGATTATGATCGGCGATTCCCAATCGGATGCCTAGAAGCATTTATTCATTGGTTAGCATTGCATTCTGCCGTCAAATGAGCTCTTGCTAAATCACCGATCTTATTTTCAAGAGCAAAATAGTCTCTGACACATGCTGTGTCCTTAATCATCAAGCGTAAAGGTCCAATTCTGCACCTTCTGCTTTTGGATTTTCTGCTATCGTCTTTCATTTGACATAAATACTCTCTAAAATACTTGTCAATAATTAACGAGTAGTGAGTTTTCGGTATACTCAATCCAAGTCTTTGGACCATTATACTCTTCCCCCTGTCAAAGTTGCACTGATCATCAACCCTTCTCGTTACAAGCGCGCGTAACTACAGAAACGATACTTCACTAAGCAGCAAGTTGTCCACCGTTTTCCTTGGATCATTTAATTCCAACGCTTTCGAAGTAAACTCAGATACAAGTGGTGTCCATATTCATAATGCCTTGGATTTTCGGTGTATGAAATGGAAACAAGCAGCGTATTAATAGAATTCACGAAATAGAAATAATTTTCAGTCGTATACAATTATTTTATAAGAACTATTCACAAATATATTTCAGCATATTCTATGCGTCTTACTGATGAATCAGTATTAGGAAACACACTTCCATAAATAAAACGTTTGAAGGAATTTCGATTTATGGATTGGTTACCAAAATGCGCTTGTTTTTCCAGGTAAGATCACTGCAACAAGCAAAATGATCGAAGACTGCACAAAACAGTGTGGAGCTCCCTGCAAGTAAGTTCCACCACTAACTGCTTCGTAAAAAATCAATGCTGTTTTTGCTTATGGTACCACTAAAGTAACTCCAACATATTGAAGTGAAGAAAACACAGTCAATGCAAAAATTTCAATGGGAGACTTGCGAGAACAAATAATTATTAAATAACACAAAACAGCGAAGGAAAAGAGAAATAAGACAAATGCTTGAAAATAACTTAGCATCTTGTCCTCATTTATTTGTAATTTCAGAATACCCCCATACACATTTTTTAATGAATTTCTGAAACCATATTTTTTATTTATAAATAAATTCAGTTATTTATTTATTCATAAATAAAGCTGATTTTAGTAAATTTAAAAATTTATTTACAGTGTTAAAAAACTGTTTTCATTATAGCGTTTTACATCAACGAAACGGTAATGAAGTGATTACTGTATATTTGCTTATTTAGAAATGCATACCATTTCGGAATTCTTCTCGGTTTATGGAGGAAAATATTCAGCTAATTTTCCTTTTTAAAATTCTCCTCTATATGTAACTGCTAGGAGTAGAGAAAAACATGCATGGTATTTAATTTACATTCCCATTCACAATATAACAATAAAAAATAAATATATTTACGATTTTTCAATACTGCATTAAGTATTTTTATCACAGGAGGGAATGTGTATTCACTTTTTACCATCTACTATTGACCGTTAAAGCATTGGAATGGATCCAAACTTCAGTATTAAATAGCATCGTAATTAAACAGAATTTTTTTGAAGTGTTCCATACATTCTTCACTTTGTGCCTGGCTGAATTTTACATGATCCCATCTTTCGTGGTGGTATAAAACAGGGTTTTGAGCAGTGAATCTAAGTAAATGATCTTCTCGAAAATTTTACACTTGAAGCCATGGACCACTAATTTGATTTAAAGAGCATATTATGACCTTTTACAATAAATGACAAACAAAATGTCCAAGAAAAAAGATTGGATACAAAAGAAACAAAATCACATCATAGTAATTCTGTAAATTGAACAAATCATAAAATACATTATGTTACATAAAGAGAACACATTTATAGGTTGCTTAATCTCAACAAAAGAATTTTCAGAAGAGTAAACGGGTGTGCATGCTTTCTCAGTGACTACACATATTGAGTTAAAATATTTGTCTGCAGGGCACAAACTGTTAAACCGTGCAGATTCCCCCCTTTCATTTATCTATCTGTGCTGATTTAGACAGGGCTGACCTTTTTAACAATTTTCTTGTTTATGAATTTTTCCTGTGATTGTGGACTTGGTTTAGTTTGCGTCTAGATCATGATGAGAGACAACAATAATAACCCGAATCAAATAAGCAAATAGAAATGAATCGAAACAAGATGAAGAAAAAATAATTTGAAGAAAGTTGCGATGGAAAAGAAATGAGCAGTGGTATTCAAACAAAGAAAAATTATAAAAAAATTTGTGGAACAATTAAACCGATTTGAGATAATATCGAAAATTAACCCACAACTGCAAGAAGCCATTTAAAATTATCGAGGTACTTCCAAGAATATTTATAGAATAGGATATTCGGAATAATAGAATAGGAGTTTATTGAACTGGATATTATACATGATGAGACAACTTTATACTGTTGACAAAATTGTACTGCTTTTGATTGGTTTAATTAATGTCAATCACTTTTTATGATAATTTCATTTGCTTAAGAGATCTTAATGTTAGTAAAACAAATAGGTAGTTTTTGTTTCCTTGTTTGAAATAATATGTCAAACCAACGACGACAAATAATTGCTTTATTTGAAACTAGATTAAAGAAAATCAGATTGCAAAGAAAGCTGAATATCCACAAACAAACGGTATCACGTAATATAAAACGATTATTAAAGCTTGTCCATGACGGTGATAAACCCCAAAACAAAAACAAAAAACTGTGAATACAAATGAAATTTGCAGAATTATCTAGAAACGGATTAACTAAAATCCAAGAAACTCAATAAGAAGCCATATAAACTTCGAAAAGTACAGAAATTAACTGAGCAAAATAAAAGTTCTTGGTTGCAAAGATATCTACTTCGCCTTCGAAAGCACGCAAAAGGACATGGAAGCATTTCATCTTCACGGAAGAAAAACTTTTCACAATTAAACAATCCTATTATTGACAAAATGACCGTTACTGGTTATCTGATCGTCCTGGATCTTCCACAAGAATAGAGTCGGTAAAAATCACAGTCAGTTATGGTTTAGAGAGGAGATTGTGAATGTGAAAAAACTCCTTTTATTTTAATAGATCAAGGCGTCAAAATGAACAAGACCAAGTACTACCTCAAATGAGATTTTACAGTCAGTTTTAGTTTCTTGGACCCAAAAACATTTTAGAAACAGCATCTGAACACTTCAATAATATTCTACCCCTTCTCATAGAGCAAAAGCAGCGCAAGACTGACGTCAAGCAAATCTTCCAGATTTCATACTTGTGGGAATGTGGCCCCCCAATGCAACTGACCCCAATTCAATGGACTATAATGTTTGGTCTATTTTGCAATCAAGGGTATGCTCTAAGCCTCATCGAAGCTAGGAATGCCTAAAGGATACTCTTAAGAAGGAATGGGCTAAATTAACTCTTGATGAACTGCGGTCTATTGCAGAAAATTTTACGCGATGTTTAAGGCTCTGTATAGATGTCCAAGGTAGCCATTTTGAAAATGCTTAAATGTGTTTTTATCTAAGTAACAAATAACTTAAGTAAAGTTAATTTTTAAAATTAAATTTCATGTTATTAGTTTAATACAATATTTTTTGTCAACAGGATAAATTTGCCACCCTATATTATTATATATTATTTATCGAACAGGATTAAAGCAAGAATATTTATAGAACAATTACATCTGTGAGAAAGAGAAAGTTGCTATAAATATTGATTTAAGATATTATTCATATCGATTTAGACCTAATGTCAGTATTCCCAGAGAAAATGAAAATACATTAACATTTTGATTAAAAAGTATGAAGCTTATTTCAATGAAAGAAGTTTTCTGAGAACATTCAAGAAGCCTCTGAGAACTACGACTTTGAAAACTAACTTGTTTTTAGTGACGAAGCTAATTTTCTCCTTAAGAGCAATCTCAACCGACACAATGTACGGATATGTGGTATGGAAAGTCTCCCATAAAATTCTGAACGTGATTCCACTGAAATCAATGTTTTTTGTGCAGTTTCTCATAACAAAATGCATGGGCCTTTCATTTTGGTACGGACGCAATAATGGGCACTTCCTACTTGGATATGATCCAATTATGGTTGTTGCCTCAACTGGGACACTATATCAAGGTTTCATTTTCCAAAAGGATGGAAAATGACATAAAAAAAATTTGTGTCTACCTTAATTGGCACTTCCACTACGATGGAATGGTCAATATGGCCAGGATGATAAGACACTGTTTCATGGTCATCCAGATCACACTACCTTTCATCGTTTGACTTCTTCCTTTGGGGATAAGTTAAGGACTGTGTCGTCATACCACCGTTATTTTCCACTTTGGCTGAGTTACGGAACCGCACCACGACTGTATTTCCAACCATCGACGAGATAAAACTGAGTACTGCATATAGGGAAGTAAACTATCGCTTTGAAATCCACCGAACAACTTAAGGAGCACATATTGAACATTTATAGTATGGATGTCAATCTTGAATATTTTTGGTTTCTTTTCATGTATAAGTGATTGTTGCTACCCAACTATGCTCGGATATAAACGCTCAGAAACACAATGATTATTTTGTGATAACCCTGTATTTCAATTTCTTAAAACTATTAGTCTTTCTTTATCTCCTGAAACATTGCATTAGTTATTTAAATATAAATCAATCCATTGATTATAACATAAATGAAACTAATTACAAAAATGTCACATAAATTTAGATGAAATTAAAATAATATAAGCCTTGTTTTGTAACAATAATTACTTTAATAAAAAGTTTCCTTTTACGAAGTTCATCATTTCTAGAACACTGAAAGATATTTGGAATTTGTTTTAATTAAAAAGTTCGATACATATTGGGATATATTTTCACTTCATTATGAATCATTTATCTAAAGTATTTTTTATTAATATAATACAATTAAAGGCAATTGTTAGGATGTCTTCATTTCCTACATACAGATGGCGGAATACAAATTTTAACAACAGAATAAAAATTTTAATTTATCAGTATTTGATAAGATAGGAAGTAGAAAACTTTGAGAGAAATTAGTTATAATATAAAACACTGACGAAATAAAATTTAATACTAAAAAATAAATTGAAGTTCAATATTTTATTATGCAAGATATTACAATAAATTGTCTGTGTTTTCTTTTGCAGCCATCCTTCTTTTAAGAAAATTAATTTCTTGGATAATAATGAGTTCTACATCCAAAGATTAATTTATAGTAAACATGGTTTCAGTAGTAAAGAGTGGTAAATTATCATTCCAGTTTACAAGTGTAAGATATTAGTATAAACATACTGTGTTCTAGAAAAGCTTGTGTTAATTATAGCTAAGCTAGAAAAGCTTGTTAACTATTCAAATTTACATAATAATATTACAGAATATAATATTTTGGCTGCAAAGCAATCTCTGTTTTAAAACAAATAGATATTAGTATATTTATCTTATTTCAATGAAAGTTTTTTAAACGAAATTCTAATCAATTTTAATACATTTTTCAGAGATCAACGTTATCAAGTCCAATATAATGAAGTCACAAAATTTCGGCACATGGTAAAGCGAATATTCATATAATTTTTAATTTAATCATATATATATATATATATAATCATTCCTTATAATATTTTATTAGTATAATACAGTTTATATAAATATTCTATTCTTAATATTCTTCCAATTAATATTGATTTTAGTGTGTGTGAAGTTGAAAACTGCATTGGGCGAACTTAAAAGAGTTTTATTATTACATTTTTATTTTTCATTACTTATTATTTTTTAATTATTCATTTTAAATTTTATGTTTTTAGTAATAAGTAAGAAATGTGCAATTTAATTTATAATTAATGTAATTGTATTAATATTGTATTAACATTTTAGTTTTCATCTTACATGTTTTGAGGATGTGGTCATGAAGTCCCAGGTTCTTAACGCCAGTGATTAATGCCAAGAGATGGCGCTCTTGTTCTTCTGTTTTTTATCTTATCTATATTCGTTTTTGTAGATAGTTTTTAGATCGTTCTAATTATCAGAACGTAGTGAGTTCGAACCCCAGCTTAACCGTAGATACGTCGTGTTTGCTGAAGGTAGATGAGGCACGTTATAACTGGACGTGGTCACAATGTCCTTCAAGTAAAAATATACTCTGGTGTTACAGGCTAAGTATTGGGGGTCTTCTACTTGGTTCTTGCTTCAAAATCACGAAGACTGGACTCGGCTGCTTCTAACTGGTGGAACCCAACTCAAGGCTAAGTACAGGGATGCATGCTAATAAAACAACTTCAATATAAAATGAGTGAAATTTTAAGATTTGTATTTTATGCATAGTGGTTGTTTTATTACTTCAGTGACTCCAAATTAATATGCCACTGTACTTTAGTATACCACTGAATTTGAATAAAAATGCCTCCACATATTAAAAATGTGTATAATAAATATTATAGTTCCTTTTTTATTATGTATGAAGAATTAAATTCATTTTTTGCAGTACAAATTATATCATTTTATTTTACATTGAAAATTATCATCATTTACTATTTTATACAATACATTGTGTGTAAGAAAAAACAACTTTTAAACTTTTTACTTAGTATTTCTTTGTAAGCCACCAAATTTTTAATTTGTTAAAAGTGTGCCAAAAAAAGGTTGAGAATCATTGCATATATATATATATATATATATATATATATATATATATATATATATATATATATATATATATATATATATATATATATATATATACTGTTTACACAAAATATATTGTTAGACGGGGGTGGAATAGAATTAATAGTAATACAATGATTATATATACACTAAGTAAAAAAAGTAGGACACTTGAATTTGTAACAATAATCGATAATTTTATTTTTACTAAAAACTTTTATTAGAAACATTTTACACATATTTTAAAAATACAATTTTAACATCAGAATTATGATATTCAAGCATAAAATATCAATGGCAACAAAAATAGTTTCTCTTTTTTTAAACTTCGTAAAAAATGAAGGGCAACATTATATTGAATGAAAAAACAGTGATTTTAATAAGGAATGTTCTTCGCATTGTCCTTTATAACTTCAAATATTCTGTTTGGAAGTGAATTGTATAGAGATTGAACTTCTGTTTGACGAAAATTGTCCTACGAATCATTCAGTGCTTCTCGAAATTGAGTTAGCGAATCAAATTGCCTTTCATCAGCATAAACTCGACGAACTAGCATTGCCTAAATGTTTTCCACTATAGTAAGGGCAGGGCTTTTGGCTGGCCATGGTAAAACCTCAAATTTATTTATTAGGAACCAACGTTTGATTCCAGTTGTGGGGTGAATGCAAGCTTCGTTTTGCTGAAACTTCCACTTTTCACCCCCCCCTTCCCAAGTAACAGCCATAAGGAAGAAACTCGGAATTCAGCACTTGAATGTAATCTCTATGTTTTTGCCTATCATTTAAGAAAATCAGACTTGACCTTTCTCCGTATCAAACAGCCAACCAAACCATTAAACTCCTTCCTCCCATTTGTCGTGTTGAATAGTATTCGTTTTTATTCCCCTGACAATGCCAGTAGTGCTGATATCCGTCTGGATAGTCTAAGTTAAATTTCTTTTCATCGGAAAATATCATAGAAGTCCATTCTGTAGTCCAGGACATGTGTTCCTTAACCCAAGCTAAACGGTTATCAATATTAGCTTGTGTCCACTTAGGATGATGTTTCCGTTTTTTGAAAATGAAATTTTGAGAACTTTTAATATAGTTGTAAACTGTTTGTTTCGTCACATAATTAAATCCTGCTTGATTTCTTGGCTTTGAAGCACTTCCTTTATTCTTCTTAAGCACACGAGCAAATTTTCTTTCTTCACGTGGTGTTAACTTTTTTGGTCTACCAGTTTTCTTTTTCTTTCCATTTTTATAAGGATTTTTGATAAAGTTTGAAACTGCATTGAGACTCACCTGAAACAATCGAGCAATCTCTCTGACACCTTTGCCATCATTTTGATATGCAAAAATTTGGCCTTTCTTAAAATCGTTCAAAGTTTTAGGAATTTCTGAGAACGGAGAGAGAGCGCAACTTTTAAACAATTTTTTTGACAGAAAAAGATAAAACAAACTACATTATCACTATTTAACTAAAGAACAACTCACTAAAATAATTAGCAAGTGTTCTACTTTTTATACGCATCGGAGATTATACATACAAATTTTACCATTAATATTAATGGTAGATATTTCATTTTTGCCTAAAATGAAAAAAGGGTCATTAAACTAAATCTGCATAAATATCTAGTTAGGAGAAAATAAAAGATATTAGTTGGCAAAGAAATATTGTCCTACTTTTTTTACGCAGTGTATATATATATATATATATATATATATATATATATATATATATATATATATATATATATATATATATATATATATATATATATATATATATATAACACTGCCATTCAAGCATTGGATGAATCTGTTGACCTTCAATTACGGAGTAATGTCTTCCTTTTAGGACATATAACTGTTGTCGTTATCTATTGCTTATTATGTAGTTTTTAAAAATCGCTTATATATGCAAGTATTGAGTCTAGAATAAAGAATAAATTTTATTTTCGATTTTCATCTCTAACTACTGAAAATATACGTCTTTTTATTAATATACATGAATTTGTCTTATTTCAGTGTCAAGAGGACAACGAAAATTGCATGTAAGTATTTTACGCCTTGAAAATTTTCTAATGATTCTTAATTATTTAAAGGACTGACAAATATCTAGTATCCTATTATTTTAGTAATAGAAAAAATAGGTTTTTCCGTATATAGTTGACATTACACCATTTGATTACGTTGATTTCCGATAGCGTATTCCTGCATGCAAAAGAGTGCTCTCGGCATAATGAATGCTCTCGTAATTTAAATTACGATAAGCTTCACGTTCGAAACTTGAACTTGCTCTGTCCTCTTCCAAAAAATTAGCCATTTCTAAATACTTATTTGTTAGTAAGGCTTAGTGGTTGCAGGGAAAAGCTTAGCTGCATATAAACTTTCTTCAATTTACTGCATCACAAAACGTTGATTGTGATCACGTTGGCAGAGCTGGCTAAAACATCGTTCTCGTTATTGGAAGGAAAATCCTGACACGTCGTGTTCAGGAAAGGAGGAAGAGCATGTAAAATGGGTCGTAGTTGCAATGTCTTCCAAGTGAAGTGATTTTGGAGTTGGAAGTCAAATAATGTGAATCTCCTTGACTCTAAATTATAATTATATTTCCCAGCAGCTTCAATCCAACAGCTCTCTGGACTAGGTGCAGGGAAGAAGTATGCTGGTGCAATAACGTATATTCTCGCATAATTATTGTACAAAATATAATATAATTCTCATAATTTTGTTTCTTATTTTCAAGCGGTCTTAACTTCATACATGTTTATATCATTCATATTCTATTAATATTTATTTAGTAGTACGTTTTTTTATTTCAGGTATTCCCGGATTGTTTTAACTGTTTCTTTCCAAAGGTTTCAAGTTACAAATTTTATATATCAGGCTAAATTTGAAGTAAGTGTTATTAAATAAAATCATTAGAAATTTTGCCCGTGTCGCATTCGTAAGAAACTTCTTTTTGTTCAAAATTGTAATCAGTCACGTCTACTTTATTAATCACAAAAGATTTGATGTGAAATCATTATTATTTCATGTCACCAGAACTTCTGAGAAACTTGAGTCACGAAATGTGTGAATGTTTAAAATCTGAATTAAAATTTTTTTTTTTATCAAACTGTGGGTTAATCGCATCATAGCAGCAATTAAGATTTTGTGGACCAAAACCTATAGAAATCATTGTAGAAGAATGTAATGACGCTCTCCAATCTTCAGGACTTCAAATGTAGCCAAAACTCCGATACAACCAAAGCAATGCTTTTAGTATTGCCAGAAAATTGAATTTGGTTGTGCGTCTTGATATCTGCTCGAGTTTTGAAACCGACTAGACTTTCTGATATACTTAAAATATAGCTGATTTACTCAATAAGTTTACAAGATAATAAGTTTCACATTGTGAGGATATATAGCC
The DNA here is from genome assembly GCA_030067965.1 of Latrodectus elegans. Taxonomy (NCBI): domain Eukaryota; kingdom Metazoa; phylum Arthropoda; class Arachnida; order Araneae; family Theridiidae; genus Latrodectus; species Latrodectus elegans. The sequence continues at coordinate 71,410,283 of CM057821.1, read as the reverse complement.
AGAATTCGACAAAGTAACTTCTCACCGTCAATTCCCATATAATAAGAGATCGAGTTTTGATATAGTCAGAAAACTGACTTAATGGTATCCAAGACCTTTGATGCAGCTAGAATATGTTTCTTAATGTAGCCAAAAAGTAGATATTATGGTATTTTTCGATGTTTGCACGAGTTCTGATACAAACAGAGCTTTATGCATTTGAAATATGATATCCATTATCAGTAGACACTTGAGCCCTATGTCCCATTCTAATGGAAAACATGTTTTCCGAACTTGTTTGATGTGTGCTGATCATCAGACCACTTCCCTGGCTACATTTTAGATTGTCTGGAACTTTCCAGAATTGATCTTTCCACAAGCCAAATTATAGTATTAGATTTCTTTAAAGCCACAAATTTCATAGACCTGATTTGACTTTGCTAAGCTCCGGAGATATACAACAACAATAACAACAAAATATGTTTTTAGATTTATATGCAAAATCATATTTAGTAAAGTAAAGCTGCAGATAAGTGAAAATAATATGGTTTGGATACATAATGCTACTTAAAACACATAGTCAATGCGTAAAGCATGTTTATGATTCAAAATATGGAACTTCTACGTCTTTGAGGTTGATTTTTAAAGGCACTGAAAATAATTTTTGAAACTCTGTTGTGAAAATACATCTCGCATGAACAGAATATCACAATAGAATTTCCTCACAAAATCTGTATTTTGATATTATTATTAAGTAATTATTCTAACCATTTCAACCCGAAAAGTCATCTAACTTCATTTAAATGCTTTAGCATTGAAAAGCCATGGTGGCGGGACGATATCAACACCAGGTTTCATCATTATTATCAAACATTTCATCTCACCACCAATATGACATTTTTTGCAAATGGAGAAGAATTTTATAACATTGGTCATCTAGTGCTTCATCCAGGCTCTTAGCTATTCTTTTTCTTAAATCTTTGAAAATGATTTTTTGCATCTTTCTTTTAATTAATAAAATTTAAATCTAAATTTATTGCAAAAGTAAATAGAATTGATGTGTTAAATAGATTACTTTTATTTTGCTTCAACTGACTACTGGATCTAGTCACGTGTATCTGCTTTATCGAACTGACAAAACAAATACACGTGACTGATATGTCTATTTTTGTGTTCAAATGTATAAACAGATTAATAATATAAATAGATTAGATAGATCTGTGTGACAGTTATTTACCACTTTGTCTTTTTTTCCAGAGTGTGGAGATGTTCAGCTACGTAGGAGGCTACATGGGGATGTGGCTTGGGCTGTCTCTGGTATCCGTGTTTGACCTCTTTGAAACACTGATTTACCTCCTCTACTACCCTGTGGGCCGGAAGAAGGAGAGGGCCAACAAGATGGCGGCTATGCTCTCATTTAATAGGGCAAAAGTTTACTGAAGTCCTTCTTTGTGAATTGTTTTCATTAATTTCTTGAAAAAGTTACATTTACTTGTATTTTATTCTTTCCAGTCCTTATATTATGACGCACTCATTGTTTTACCTTCCTTAATAAAACAGTTTGAATGATTACTTTTGCTTGATGAAATTTTTTTGGTATCAACAACATCTTTATAGACAATTCTTTCTATTTCTATTAATGAGTTTTTAACGTAAATAAAAAAAAATGTCTAAAGTTAAGGGAGGCTATCTAAGCATTTTAGGAATAAAGGATGTAAAAGTTAAAAGTGGAAATATTTTTTTTTATTTTTAACACTACCCATAATACAAATTAACATTAAAATAAACAGTTACACAGGTAGGGCATATTAGCTGCCATAGTAGGCCGTGGGCTCAACACTCTTATCTTGCATGTTTGTCCCCGCAACTTGGGGGCAATTTAATTTCATTCGCATTTTATTATTCAATGTTAAATATTACTATTTACATAAAGTTCTGCGTTCGTAGAGTGCACATTATTTTAAGAATTTTAAAATTGTAGAACTACTTCCATACAAAAGCTATGTTCATCCGCAAATTAAGCCAATCAAATTTCTTCTACCATGTTCCTTGCTCCAAAGTTATCCAATGAGAAACGCGGTTACAAAAATAACGCGCTTTACACATGGTTCTGATTGTAAACAAACAAGTTTGTATGTTTTGTTGACAATTATAACGCTAAACTTAATCACTGTTAATACTTGAATTTTAACGATGACTTCAATTTTAAATTGTAGTTTACATTGTGGGAAGGAAAATCTGGAATTGTCTCTCCTTTTTCTGAAAAAAGTTGGAGCAAAGTAAAGATTGCATTCACAAATGGATATTGCTTGATTGTTATGAGCGTACAATTTCTGAGAACTTAATGCTTCAGGAAGAAGACAGAATGTTTCAGTTTACCTACTGATAAAACTCTTGGATATCATAAAAAATGTTACCAACTGTTTACCGATAAGACTAGAATTTGTGCTGCTGAAAAAGGATGTAAAAATTCATCAGAAGGTAATGAAAAGATTGCTTTAGAAAACACACCTAACCGTGTAACACGAAGCAAAAGTAATCCTGCTTTTCAAAGTCGATCTCATATATTGCCAGAAATATGTATTATATGCGAAGGAGAAAAATTTGTGAAAGAGAAACATTCCGGGAAAAGGAAAAGAAGAAAAACTAAGTAAATGTGAAACAAATACAAATAACTTGTTATCTGCAAGCAATTGAAAAAATGATGAAAACTTGTTGCATCACTTAAGAAATCAAGGATATTGTGGCCATAGAAGTAAGATACCATCGTTCAGTATTACAAACATTATACAAAGTTTTTAACTGTAAAACTTGTGAATCTGAAACTTCTGAAATTCTCTATGAAAAGTCCTTTAAAATTTTTGCAAGGAAATCATACAGGATAAAATTATAAATCAGCATGCAATTTATGAAATGACTAAACTTACAGATTTATTTGTAAAAATTGTTCTTAGGGAGGAAGAAGAAGATATAAAGGATATAGAAATGATAGATTAAAATATAGAATACAAAAATTGTATCCACAAATTGAATTTGTCAAAAAGATCAGCCAAATACCTTTCTGAACTTGTTGTTTGTTCCTCTACATCAAATAATGTTATCGAATTAAATACCCATAGCTCTACTGACAGTGAAGACAATGAATTTTCTTTATTTGAAAATCAATCATCTTAAATCAAATATTTTGCATGATTTGTTTATGCAGCAAGTGTTATGAAAAACATTATTTATGATGCACGAATATGTCCTGTGAATGGCCACCAAAAGGAGAAGATTTGACAGTTGAAGCATCATGTAATACTGTTCCAATACAACTATTTAACTTCTTAGCTTGGTGCATTGGTGCTTCAAATGATGTCACTCTTGATTATTTTGTAGAAGTAACTCAAGATACAAAGCTTAAAATTTTGTCTATTTCTCAAGATATTCTTTATTTAGCATCCAATGGTAGGAGACAAACACCAAAACATTTAGCTTTAGCCATGACCATTCGCCATTTAACTGGTTCTGCCAAACTAGTGGGATTACTAAATGGATTTGGCCATAGTATATCTCACAGTTGTGTTTTAGAATATGACACTGCTTTAGCATATCAACAGCAAAAAAACAATGCTCTTTTGCCAGACGGTATCTAATGTTTAATATATCTAATGTTCTAATATCTAATAATCTATATCTAATGTTTAATAAGTTATTAAATTACTTATTTATTCTATTGTACAGTGTCAATCATGTTGATATATAAATTAAGTAAAAAATATATATATTTCTTGATTTGGATTATTAAATCCATGATATTCTATATTTTGCTGAACAGCATTGATTCAAACTTTTATTATTTTAAAGATAAACATTGAAATGTGTAAGACTTTTTCTGCCATCTTCCTTATTACTATAAAGACTATTTGTATGAATTTGTCCTATCTTATTTTAACATGTAGCTATAAAAAGAAAAGAACACATTAACAATGAAGTTTGGTCATTATGCATTATTTATTGAAACTTCAATTCCAATGTAATTTATCAATTTATGTTTTATAGTAATAAATATCATTGTAAATATTAGTTGAAATAATGATGTGTGATGAATAAATTCTACTTTTCTCATAAATATTTAATTTAAAAGGATGATTCTAAAGGTAGAATTTATTTTTATCTATCATTTTATCTACTTATGAATATTTGATTACTTATTTATTGCTGTGTAAACTGAAAAAAATCAAAATAACAGTTTTGGATTTTATTGCATTTATTGAACTAAAATGTTAAATTACATATAATCAATATCCATGTTTTTGAATGAAATTTAAAAGTTGTTTGTGTTTGTTTTTAGTTTTGTTTTTGGGCTAAAATGTGTGTACATTTTATTTATCCAGTACTTTATTCTATGTTTATATTTTTATTATTATTTGTAATGAAATAATATAGTCATAATATTTATGATTATGGAAAAATTGAATCTTATTATATTGCATATTGTGTTACGGTGTATATACTTTTTTCACCTAAAGGTAAATAAACAAGAGTGAAATACTGCATGTGATTGGCTGAATGAATGTGTAACAATGCGCGTGTGTTCAAAGGCACAATGAAAAAAGTGCAATGAATTTTTTATTTATAAAAAAAGGAGCAACTATTTCTTCCAGAACTTTTTGCATTTATGTTTGCCACATATAAATCAAGTATAATTTTATGTTTTTAAATTGCCCCCAAAGAAGTGGTACAAAACTCAATTTTTAAGCCCCTTAACTGGCTTCAGCCCACGGTCTATAGTTCATGAAGTGTTGATCCACCCTGAAGAGTTCCACTGCAGAGCAGTAGAGGGCGCTCATTGGATGCTAGGAGAGGGGTACTACATATAAACAGTTTTAATGTTTAAATGAACATGTTGACACCAACTTTTTCTGAAACTACTAAAAAAATGCAGACATATGAAACAATCCCACTCTAATCGCTTTTATTATTTATTATATTGGAACAAAATCGATTCCTTGTATAACGAGTCTTTATAGACCTAAAATTCTTTAATGAAATTTCTTTGCAATAGAAGTTTATCTTCATTCCCTAAATATGTTTAAAAGAACTGAATACAGAAAATTAAAGAAACGAAAGACAAAAGTATATTGAATTATAAAATACAAAAATGTCTGAAATACTTCTTTAGTAAAATTTGCATTGGGGTCAAAACGCAAGGTAATTTATTGAAATTGTTATTGTAAGATAACACAGGAATACAAATTGGTGTCTATTATTTAACATTATTTATAGTAACAAAATTTGATTTTTTTTTATCTTTTACTACTGATCGAAATATTTAAAATATATTTTAATTGATCTTATCTTAGTTAACGGAGGTAAAGCAACCAGCGAAAGCATGATTAAATCTTTTTAGAATGCAAGCTATTAAAAATGAACTGTGTCAATTATGCTTCCCTTAAACTGATAGTCCTTCTGTTACATTTTCACCCCAAACCACATAGGAGATAAAAAGCATTTTTACATCGAAAAGTAGATAAAGAATTTTTAAGAATGAATAAAATAATACATGTACTACAATATTACTGAATTAGTATGTGGTTGGAAATGAATAAAAGTGTTAAATGTATATTTAATATTTGAAGACCTTATGAAAAATTTTGTTATCTCTATAGCTTTATATCCACATGCATGAAATTTGAAGGATGATCTTTAAGTACCTTAACATGGTCTTGTGTTATTCTTAAGTTATTTGAAGGGATAAAAATATTTGATTTCAAGTTTAAGGTACAAAATACACAAACATAAAAAGCGACAAAGAAATTAAAATATTCTGTAGAAATGTATAATTTTTTATACCAGGTCTGTGAACACCATAATCAATACAGCTTAAAAGGATATGATATAATTTTAATTTCAATTATCAATTTTGTGTGTGTGAGAGTGCTTTATAAGCAGCATAAATCAGCTGCATGACAGACAAATGGAAGGGAAAGGCCTAAAATACCCCTATCTGTTTTCTTTACTGAGGGCCATGGGGTGGGAATATATCAAGGTTAGATGATCAGCTTAGCTCCATATCTCCAGTTTTTAGTTCCGCAAACATGCTTTATACTCAATTTATCGACCCACTCAAGGAATGTAAGGCTTAGTCGACCCGGCCCAGTTCGAAGATCAAACTTCGTCCCCGGGTTTGAAAGAAGAATTCATTCTAAACTAAACTAGCTATTTTTCATACAGAGTTACTGAAACATGACGAAAAAAATTGCTTTTAAACTCTTTATCATTATAATTTTTAAAGATAATAAATAAATTAAAAACAGAATTGATTTTTTTTTTTTTTTTTTTTTAATTTTTGATAAATACAAGTGTATATAAATCAGTTATATCCGTGTTTAATGGATTCCAGTTTGCAGAAACACAATCAAAAACATAAAAACTAATAAAGAATTAATTTTGAGAAAACATTTTAAAAAAATTAAACCTTAGAGAAGTATTAAATTAACTATTCAAACTGATCATGTGATAATCTACTGAGTGGATTGTACGTTGATTTAGTTTGCTAGTCACTCAACGCTCATTTCAATACACTTTAGAGCTAAACAGACCAAGAACTATGGTTTCCAGAGAATTCTAAGTCTCTACAGTTACATACAAACCCAAGGTGAGATTCAAACCTACTAAATGAAAGGCACAACAACAAGTAATTGGCACCAAGTTATCAGGGTTGCCGCTTATGTAGTAATTTAAACTCATACTGTAAATTAAAAAAACGATCGCCTTAGCATTCCATTAACTAATAAGAGTTGTTTAAAAATTTCTATCATTCTTTATTGTTAGCTAGGAGTAAATTCCCATTTACTCCTAGCTAACAATACTACAGCATATTTTAAATAAACATAGAAGCTAATTTTATACGCATGAAGAAAATATCGGAGTAAAAAAAGAGTCAAAATTTTGGCATTGGAATAAGACTCAAAGCTTAATAAAGAAAATTTTAAATATGAATTTATGTTATTATATCCAGATGATGGCATCATCTCTCAGGCATGAATCACAAGGTTTTTATTTCTGACAATGGCAACTCTAATCATATAACTAAACAAGGAATTCGAAATCACTTAAAATTCTCGAAATTGAGCATTTCGGTAAGGAATTTAAACATGATGAAATGAAAAATGCAATTATCAAAGAAATTTCCGCATAAAATTAAGATATAAGAATTTAAATTAATATAATATGAAATTTATGAATTGATTATGATCAAAATACAACAAATTTAGATTTAATCATGGAGATAGGATGAAAATATTGACTAACAACTATTTATATAATGTTTTTAACAAAAAAATTCATTAATAAGTCACATAATTGCTCAGTATTTATAAATTTCAGTAAAAATATTGCTTTCTTTAGCCAAGAGTTCAGAATACGCATTCCACTGGTAACTTTGAAAATTAATTTATAGTACTTTGAAAAACAAATTAAAAATACACAAGTAGTAGTAGTACTTGTAGTAGTACTTAGTACTTGAAAAGTTTATAATTGAATTTAGATACGTATTGCTATCAATGGTTTGAAATTTCATTTTATCAACTTTCAAATAACCCTCATACGTGCTGATAAATTTAGTTTTTTTTTTTTTTTCTCATTTATTTTGTTTTATATTCTTCAAGTAACTAGTTTAACCTGCTATTTCTATAAGTTTATTTATGAGAATTAAAATTCTCTATCTCTGCTTATTATTACTGAGATCGGCAAATGCACAAATTTCAGCTTTATTACTAATAATAGACTCTAAAATCTTTTTTTATAATAACAAATTCATGCACTGAATTAAAATAAAAAAAGGCGATAATCTAGCTTCATTGCTCAGTAGTAGCTTTCAAGGCATAGATCCAATGTTCAATCCTCGGATTGGGCAAGGACTACTCAGCCTTTCATGCCTTCAATGGGTCGATAAACTAAGTGTCAAGCATCTTGGAAACTAAAGAAGCTGACCAGCTAACTGGGACATATGTTTCCCAAATCAGGGGATTAAGTCTGAAAAACAGAACAAATCTGAGCATTGTTGCTTAAAACCTATGGCACTGGTTTTAGGTTTAAGCAATAATTTTAGAAATTGATTGGGTAATTTGTTAAAAAATACGCATGGGTAATTTGTTAAAAAATACGCATTATCATTAATTTATTAGTTAAAACATAGTAACTTAAGTTAGTAAATTAATGATAATCTAGTAGTTTTTAAAAATTTTAATAAGAATGTGGCAAAAATGATAAATTATTCATATACAATGAAACAAATACAAAATAAATTTGGATTTTTTCTTTGTGATGAAATAGATATAGCCCCTATCATAATTTATAAAATGGAATGTTAAACATTAAATAAAAATATATACATGCATACTTACATTTATTTCTAATAAAGCATTTTTGAATCAATCAACTGTAACTGAAAAAGAATAGAAACTAAATGAATATATAAATATATTTTACAAATTACTTAAAAAATTTTTAAACTTTGTTTTTGTATCACATATGCTAATATTCAAATACACTGCAAGTAAAACGATTTTTAAAAATACAAGATAGAAAACTACAATATAATGAAAGACATAAGCAATACTGCATATTTTGTAAAATATAGATATTAATTACTTTCTTTTGGATCATACAATCATGAAACAAATATCAAAATAACTATGAGATTTTTCTTCCATTTTTGTATATAAAAATGTTTCTATGCAAAACTTTAAATATTTTTGACATTAAAATAATTTTTAAAATATCTTATTCACATGCAGTAAAAAAACTTGGAAATATACAAACTATTATTTCCAAGCATGTTTTATGTTCTATCATTAAAAATGCAACTATACAAATTATGTAAGGGATTGTAAATTATGGTGTGCTTAATTGTGGCATTGTAAGAAAATAATGTTGATATAAAAGTTTAGTACTTTCATGAATATTTTAAAATTCATCTTTAAATATGCAAAAAATACAGGTTTTATACTACCAATGTTTCATTGAAAACTGTCTCTTTTGGATACTTAGAGACATCAATTCTGTTATAGAATAGAACAATAGATGGTCGCTTTTTCATCACAAAATGTTATTTAATTTTAGGGATTTTCTACATAAGTTCAAATATTTTTCTCAATGAATTTCACTAGGCATTTCAAATTGGAATAATTTTATTTGAAAGGAAAAATACATACATATACACATATGTGTTTACTCAATAATATCATATATGTAAAAACTATTTATGTCCAAGTAAATAAATACTGGATATTAATTTTTTAAACAATTAAATTCAAATTAAAATTTTAGAAAATTTTAAATGAATTATGATTTTACTATAAAGTTCATAAGGATTTAGTTTTAGCAGTAATAAAAAAAATTACTTGAAAATTGATTTAAAAACATTTTTAAAATTTCTTAAGCTTATTACAAAGTAATATTAATTTATTGTATAGTTTAATGAATACCTTTCATTATTTTAAAATCAACTTTAAAACCAAAAAATTATAATATGAGATTTTAACTGAAAATATTGATTGGAATTTTCATGTTATTTACTCAATAGCATCATACATGTAAAAACTATGTTTAAATAAATTATAAATACGGGATATTTATTTTTGAAACTATTAAATTCAAATTGAAAATTTAGAAAATTTTACTTCAAAATAGATTTAAAAATATTATTAAGCTACCGTGTTCTTACATAAACATAGAATATTACTACAAACTTTTAAATAAATTTTACAAGCACAATGAAATCAATAGCTTTAGTAATAACAATAGTTAACATTCTCTCAGTCTCCATTAAACTTATTTTGATTACATATTATACAGAATATACCTGATCAGCCATTTCTTCTTTATATTGCATTTCATCATCTTCAAAATAACTCCATGTTTCAAATTTCTTTTTGCTAATTTTGTTTTTTATTTTTTCTTCGATGATAACAATGACAACCATAAAACACGAATATAAATTATATTTCCATGGACAAAATGTTTAGCTGTAAATTCTAAAATATACAAATTAATAGATTTTGATACATACAATTCCTTTACGTTTTATCTATGAATGCTTGTACTTAGTAACAATCAAATCAAAAATTGTCAGTGAAATTTTAATAAATAAAATACATACTGTCAAGTAATATTCTGCAGATTAATATTTGCTTTATATTGTATTAACATTTAAATTAAAAAGCTTCTAATTTTATTAATGAAAAAATTTATCCTTATTCATTGCTAAAATGTTGTATTTGATATTAATCGCACTTTCAATTCAGTACAATACACTATATTAAATAATATTTCTATAATATACATTGTGGATATTTAAATCAACGAGAAAATTAATAGTCATATTCACGCTGTTTCGAAAATAAAAGAATTTAAAAATGCATTCAATATATTTTACTATTAATTTATAATGAATTAAATTTTGTCAAAAATAATACTTGAAATAAAAAAAAAATCCAAACACATTGTCATATTATTAAATATTATCAATTAATCAGAAATTTCAAATATTATAAATATTACATGAATATGAAATCAATCGAATTCATTCATTCACACTTTCGAATACTAAAGTTTATATAATGGTGAAAAATCACAAATATGATTTGATTTAGTCATTCAATTAATTATAAGAAATAAAGACTTACCGTAATATTTTTGCACTCCTTATTGTCAAATTATATATTTTAAATATTGTAATAGATAGTTTTTACAAAATGGAGTACTAAATTCCTCCACTTTTAGCGAAGCAAAACCAAAAGCATAGAGATACCTGATGATTTAAACCAATCAGAGCACATCACATTTGCTTTGTGCCATAAACACGTAAAAAAAGAAAAAAAAGAGTGAAAATTTCTTTGAATCGAAGATAGAGTGTTTGAAAGAGAACTTCTTGACCCAATTAAGTAGAAAAGGATTCATTTTGTATCTTTATGGAGTACAAAATATCAATCCCTCATCGAGTGGTGAAAAACCACGCGAAATTTAAGAGTGATAGACAAAATCTCACTTTTTGCTTGCTTTGAAGATTTTGTCGTTTGTTTCATACTTCTGGCTCATTTATTGAACCATCATGAGAACAATTTTGAAAATTATATATATATATATATATATATATATATAAACATACAGTGTCTCACAAAAGTGATGGGACACTTGTGCGTTACAAAAGAAAACTGTAATAAAAGTAATTAAAAATATAAGTGCAAATTTTTTGTGGGTGTGTTTCATACTTAAATTTAATAGCAATTATTACATAACATTAATTTTTATCAAAATATTAATTTAATAAAAATATAATTGTTTAGAGCGGAGCTAAAATTAGCTAACATAAGTGATGGGACACATTTGGTATGAAACAAAAATTGTCTGAAATAAACAATAAAAATAGTTTTTGGGTGTTTTATTTTTACTCAAAAGTAATTGGCTATCATTTATAAAATCGTCTGCAGTATCTCTCTCAGACTGCTTTGGAATTTTTGTGTTTTTTATTTGTGTACAGCCATGAATGCTAAACGAAAAGAAACTTCACTTGAGATTCGAAAATTAGTTATTAATTTGCATACTGAAAGTGGAAAATCTATTAGAAAAACTGCTGAAACTGTTGACTTGAGTCATTCAAAAGTTTTCAATATCATTACACGATATAAGAAAAATCATACGATTCAGAATAAAAGGAGACATGGCCGACCATCAAAGCTATCCGATGGAATAAAGCGAATTGTCGTTCGAATTATTAAAAAAAATCCAAGAATGAGTGCTCCTTAAGCATTAAATGGAGTAATTGTTAATCATGAGACTATTAGAAGAGTAATTCAATCTGCTGGATATCGAGTAGCCAGGAAAAAATTCTTCGTAAGTGAGAACAGAAAACTCAGACTGACTTTGGCAAAATCCAACAAAAATAAAAATTCTGAATTACATTAATAAAGTTATATTTGCTGATGAAAGTAAATTTAATATATTTGGTTCTGATGGTAGAATCTTGGTGTGGAGAAAACCGAGGGAAGAATTTCGCGAAAATAGAACTTTGTGAAAAACAGTAAAACAAGGTGGAGGAGGAGTTATGGTATGGGGGTGTATGTCGTCCGCTGGTGTTGGTAATCTTGTTTTCATTGACAGTAAAATGGATTAGTATAAGTATATTGACATTCTAAAGAAAAATTTGAAATCGTCAGCACGAAAATTACGATTTTAAATTCTACCAGGACAGTGACCCCAAGCACACTGCTTTGAACGTTAGACTCTGGCTGCTGCATAACTGTCCAGAAGTAATAAAAACACCACCACAATATCCAGACTTATATTCCATAGAGAATATTTGGCTAGAATTGGAATCAAGAATTCGCAAACACACCATTTCTTCAAAACAACAATTAAAATCAATGCTTCAAGAAGAATGGGGTAAAATCACTCCAGAAATCACAAAAAAATGAGTCATATCCATCTTAAGATTATTATTATTAGTCTTAAAAGTAAAAGGAAATCCAACAAAATATTAAAACCTTTTAAATAGTAAAATTTTTGGATAAATATTTAATGGAAAAATAAGTGCCCCATCACATACGTGAGCTTTTTTTGCTCCGTTCTAAGCAACTGTATTTTTATTTAAATAATATTTTGACAAAATGTATGTTATGTAATAATTGTTACTGACTTTAAATGTTAAAACAATTTGTCCATTTTTAATTTATTTTATTACAGTTTCTTTTTGTAAAGCCCAAGTGCCCCATTACTTTTGTGAGATACTGTATATATACATTGTTTTAAAAGTAATATGATAATTAAATATCTAATCACCTATTGTAAGATTTTAATGTCTTTAATTTTTTTTACTTTATTTTATGTACTTTCTTTTTTTACTTTCTTGCACTTTGTTTTATGTAATATTCAATGTGAGACTAGCTGTTTGCAAGACTTAACTTTGTAATACAACCTGAAGATCTATTGCTAATTTAGCTAAGCTTATAATTTTAATACTACTTAATTATTTTTCTAAAAATCATAGTATACAAATTACTGATTGTCATTTTCTCAAAATATTTTTCCTTCATTTTTAAAAATTCTTTTTATATATAAACGCTGAACAATTCGAAACTTTCATTTTTGATAAGCTATTGTTTTAACACCCTTATTAGAAATATTTACAAAATAAATTAAATTTTATGTATATATAAATGAAAATATAATTTACTTACACAAAAATTTTCATACGAGTCTTTAAGCTGATACATTAAAAAAAAATGATGAAAAATCGGTAGCATTAAAAGAATTTAAAATGATTACATGTACATGAAACACAATCGATATAAATTACAGGTAATTTAGCAAAACTATTTAAATACTCATTTATATTTTAATTTGCTCTGCGCAGGGGTAGGAGTACAGAAATTTTTTTTCAGGACACTATTTTCAAGAAATATCAGGACATTTTTCAGGACATATTTTAATAATTAAACAAAACCAATGTTACTTTTACATATTAATTTCTGTTTTATGCATAAAACACATTTTAGAAAGGAATAAACTATTTAATAAATTCTGAGTTTTTTAATTTTTAATACAACAATATGAAAAATGATACAGAAATTTAAACTTTCTATACTGAGCATTTTTTGAAAATTAATAAGTTACATGATAAATGCTTTAAATTAACAATTAATTTATGTATAATTGAATAATGTTCATTTTGAACTGGATGCATTAATTCTGATAATTTAATACTGCACTTTTTTAACTTATCATTCACAGATGTAATCTCTTCATTAGCAGCAGACAGCATTTATCCATCTTTCACATCACTCATATTATCATCACTGATAGCACATGATATTTTTTAGTTGCATCATCCAAAAGTTTTTGAGCTAAACACTGATTATCAAGCAAATTTTCTTTTCTTTCTCAAGTTCATTAATTTTTTCTAATAGCTGCGATTGTTTAAACTTTTTTTCACAAGTAGCTTCTACATCTTCCTCATCCTTTCTTTTCTTCGCTAACTGTGTTACATCTTTTGATTTTTCCATATATGATGCATATTCTGCATGAGATTTCTGAATATAATGCATCATTTCTTTGGTATATGGAATGGAGGAAACAGAATTGCCATTGGAATGGAGGAAACAAACTTTGAACTGTTAATTCCGATAAAGAAGCTCTCTCCTATGTCACAACAGAATTGTTAGTTGAAAAACCTCTTTCTGGTTGGGAATTTACATTCAATAACGACAGACATGCTTTAACCACTCTAGAAAGAGTAGGATATTTTATATAACCGCCAGCATCTTTTATATTGAAAACTGCATTCCAATATTTTCAGATATTTTGATTATTATCATAATCATTCACAATCAAAGTCACATCTTCACACATGTAAAGAATCCACTCTTCATTCATCTTATCAATATCTAAAGAAGTTTTATTCACATGAGGAATATGTTGCATTAATTTGCTAAAAGAACTCCTAGACTCTTCCTTTTTTCTATTATAAGGAGACAAACACTGGAGATCTTTGAGTAAAGGATTTGTTATAGGAAGTTTCTGAAGCAAATGCTTTGAAATTGCTATGTAGCAGCTTCTGACACTTTGTAGAAATGTTGTTTTATCAGTAAGCTCTTCCAGTATTGCTGTTGCACCATGACCTATTTCAATCTTGTTTAAATTTAACCAATTTTTTCCTGAATCAACATTAATTTGTAGCAACTTTACTCCATTTTTTTTCACAGATTTCTTTTGGGTTTAAAAATTTAAACATAATACTGCGAACAAGTTCATTTAACTTACTGTATATCACATGTACTAAAGGTTCGACTTTTTTCAGTAGAAGTAAATATGGTTCAAAAGTTTTACAAATAAATGAAAGAAAAAGCAGATATGCCAGAGTCTTAGGGTCTTTCAAATGTTTTATAATCCGAAGATGTCTATCAGAAAGAGGAGATTTCGACTCTTTAGGTACTTTAATAAAATATTCCTTTAGAACATCATATTGCTCAACAATTCTCTCACAAACTGAGCCCAAAGTTAACCAACGGCTCTCAACATAACGAGGGAAACTATGTCTAGCTAAAGTTTCTTCCAGTATTTCTAACTGTATGGAATGATAATCTTCCCTTCTTGCAGGAGATAGTTTGAAAAACTGATGAATATCTATAGCAAATCCATCAATATTACAATCAATTTTATCAATACCCTTACGTAGTGCTCCATGGATTATGTGTAAGCAACATGTACCCACAACAATTAGTACTGGTAAACTTTTCTTACTTAGTTCACTATTTATTTGCTTTAAAACAGCTAAATTAACTCTTGGTCCATCCATTGACAACTGCATTAATTTTTCTAAATTCAAACCATTATTATGAATGAAACTTAATAAAATTTTTACAATTTTATTGGCTTCAGCATGCCCTAAAAATGTGATTCGAGGTAGCAAATGAAATTTTTACATTGTTTATCAGAACAGTATGAGATGTAAATATCCAAATGTTTCTTTATTTGTTTTGTAGTAGTTTCATCGAAAAGTAAAACAAAATATGAAGTGCCGATATACCGAAACAAAAGAGTTTTGAAATACCAATCCAAAATTAATCATATACCTGACTTTTTTATCAGATGATTTGAGATTTTTTCTATGGAGGACTCATCAAAAATTTCTCCGTAAATGTTAGCTAAATCATTAAAAGATGAAAAAGAATAATTATTTTTTATTGCCACTAAAACTAAAATAGTTTCAGCTTTAATGGTTTTCTCTGATATCGTTTTGGGAAGCCATGATTTGTTATTCACTACTACAGTCGATGTCGAGGATTCAGATGAAGTTGATGACTTGATAGTAAATAGTGTTTGATTCTTGCAACAGTTCACAGCTTTTTTGTGTCTTAATCCATCTGCATGAGAAAGCACTTGTCTAAAACCCATATTTGAAACATTGAATTTGCTTTTACATACGAAACATTCTGCAGAATGAACATCGTCAACATTTCGGCACCAGGTCTTGATTAGGCATTTATTCTCATCTCACAGTTCCATCCATTTGTCTGAAAATTTCGTTTTCTTGGCATTTTTAAAAGAAAATTGTTTTTAAAAAATAAAATTCTGAGCTCGCTAATAAACATTCTTCAAAACACCCATCAAAATCTTTCAAAATGGCGCGATAAGCATTTCATGCATGCTCATAAACGTAGGCGAATAATTCTCACAATTTCGCCATCATTGTAAATAATTGTGCACTACTAAAACCAGAATCTTTGTCTGTAAAGACAGAAAATAGAATTTAATGGTTAACCCAAACCTAAATTTTTTTGACGTCAGATGTTCATGAGCAATGGCTGAAAACGAGGCGGTGACGAATGTATGGCATCCCTATTTCCGGTTTGAAAGAGAACAAAAAAGGGGGAAATTTTTCTCTTTCTTCTTGCATAGAAAGCAGTTGAAAAAAATATATATATATATTACACTGGAAGTAAAGTTTACTACTGAAAAATACAAAATTATTAATTAAAATTAAACTTTCAAAAGAATGTAATAAAAAATAAGGAATTCCAGGATTTATTTTGAAAAATAAGGACATTTCAGGACATTTTTTAAAAAATCAGGAAATTCAGGAATATCAGGACAACTCCGAGCCCTGCTCTGGTGAATAATAGTAAAAATTTGGAGCAAGATCGTTTAAATAAATGCTTTTGTAGTAGCTTAGTGCAGAAGTCTCATTATTCAAGACAAAATTTTGATAAAATGTATAGGTTAAAAATGCTTCTAAAGGATTACCAAAACAACATTTTTTGCCATGATTTTTAAAAGTTTTCAATTATATATTTCAATATAAAGAATATTTCCAACTAAAGGCATGTACGAGATTAAAGTCGAAGGAACAAGCTGTTGATTCATAAGAAAAAGAGCTAATTTGTTATCAATTTGCAGTATTAAGTGTGAAATTGATCCACAAGTAAATCTTTCTATATTACAAATTCTATTTACAGAAGTTCTTTTTTTAAATTCGGCTATTATATACATGCTTTAGTTAACTTAAATGATTAAAAAAAAATTATTTAAGTAAATTGACACTAACACTAACAGAGCAATATTATTCCGACTAATATAATGGAAAATACATTCTTTTAATATATATATATATATATATATATATATATATATATATATACATATAAAAAATTTCCCAAATAATAATGAGCAATAATTAATCGGATTATTTTTTTTTTCTTAGAAAGAAAATTACTGTTTGGTTAGAAATCTCTACTTCAACCTATTCAAAAAGAAAATCATATACTAACTGACTTAATCATTAAATTCGATGTCTTATCTTTTCTTTAAATGCTGAAGAAAAAAATCACCATACTCAATGAAAACTGATGAAGGATTTTGTTTGTGAAGAAATATCAGATTATTCAGAGCATGATGAAAAATGGTATTCAGAATAACGAAAGAAAAAAAAACTTCTGGTGAACTGGTGAAAACGTCATCCAATTGCCTAAAAATTTGATAGTTCAAGACTTTTGCAAAACAATTCAACCATAACCTGGATTTTAATATGTCAGTTTTTTGTTCATAAGAACTAATTTATGAAGGACAAATGATTTACAAACACATTATGAAAAAGCAACATTTTAACTTTAAGAGAAGCTTGGGGAGAGAATCCACCTAATTGAAGTACATAATTTATCTATGTCTGTTTATGGAGTAATTGTACAACTTAATATATGGAGTCAGGTTAGCATAATGTTTAAAAAGTGCATCTACAAAAAGGTAGAGAAATGTTTGGATTACTGTAAAATCTGTGCTGAGAATCTTCACAGTTTACAATAATTTTCCTGTGAGCAGAAAAGTTTTAAAATATATTTAAAAGATTTTCAAATAAATAAAGTTAAATTTTTAATTATTTACAATTTCAAATGTTTCTAGTGTAAATAATTGAGATTAGTTGCTCTTAGTGAGCTATTCATATATGCTTTATAATAAAAAATAAACATATTTTGAATATTTGTGGAATTCAATACACATTCCTTTTTACATTATGTAAAAAGTAATAGTTCATATTTTTTTTTAAATAAAATAAAATATTAAATTTTTCAGACAGTTTATATTAAAATTATTTAGAGAAATTTAAATCTGTTACATGAAACTGATATATTATTTAGGTTTGGTTTGATTTGATTTTTGGTACCAAGACCTACAACTTGAAATCGATTATAAATCTTTTCAAATATCTCTAGAGATGTGGGATTCAAACTCAACAACTTTAAAATAGAAATCAAAAACTCTAATCATTCTCAGTGTAAGTAAAAACAGATATTTCCATTTAGATACATCTTAGGAATTTCCAACTTTCGTATGATTTTGAATTAATTATGTGAAATAGAACACAAATTTTTATTATTCATATATTCAAAAAGAAATACACAACACAGAATATCTGAATTTTTTTTTACTGTGGTTGAAATGGGACTAATTTACAACAAACACCAGTCTTTAAAAGTTTTGTCAACATTCTATAAAGTTCACTTTCATAAAATTACAATGGTTTGAAATTCTTCTGGTGCTTTTTTTAATCTACATGACTTTGACCAAGAATAATATAGTATATAAAACTGTTTAGTTTAAAGACTAGTAGTGGAAAAGAATATCCAATGACTCTGAGTACACAACACAGAAACTAAACATCAGGATCTACAAGTTTATAAATGCTTCTTAGAAGACAAATATCTGCATAATAAAGTATTTACACTAAAATTATTACACTGACACATTCCGTATTTGTAGTTTCGTTCATCCTTTTCTACATTTCATTTAGAATTTCTAATTCACAGGGATATAAAAAAAATAAGGAAATATAATAAATTAGAGCAAAACACAAAACATAATTACCTTAAAAGTATAAACTTGTTCTTCAATAAAATAGCATATTATATATTTAACTTACAGATGCTAACATCTCAACCGATATGAGAGAAAATAACAAAATAAATATAATCATTATAATACATCACATATTGCAACAAAAAATATCAATTAAATCTCTGAGATTCAAACTAAAAACAGCATAATAAATCGTATACATTCGTTTCAGCGCAAAAATAATAAAATATGGCAATTTTAAATCTTCGTTCAGTTTTCATGTTATTTATACATTTTTTAAAGCAAAAGCTGGGTCAACCAGTTGTTCCTTATAAACAAAGTTTTATAATTTGAAACAAACAAATTATAAATTTACTATATGTAAATTTATTATTGTATATTATGGACAGAAAAAATTTATATTTAAAACAATGAATTAAAAGAAACATTTGTAATAAAAAATTTGCATGTTTACAGAAAACTTTTTTATAGTAAATTAAAAATTAAACAATTAACATAACCACAAAAAAAATTGACAGTCAGCAATTGCTTGGTATGTCACTTTTATCTCATCGTTTTATCATTTCAAATAATAATTTCTATCTTATTGAAATTCTACTTTTATTTAAAATTTTTAATATATATCTCAAAAATTTGAAATAAAACTTAGGAAAAATGATTTTTTGTAAATTTGCAATATTTAACACTTAATCTTATGTTGTAATAATGGTAATGTTTGTATTGTTTTATTGAATAAATTAAACACAAAAACTTACATTCGATATTCTTACTAATAAGTATAGAATATATAAACTAGCACAAAAATTTAATAATTTACAAGGAACAACTAATTTAAAAATTATTAAGTCTAACCTAAATACACAAAAAAAAAAAAAAAAATGAGTATACACAGGTTAACTGACAAATAATATTTATATATATATGAAAATATAATATTTCAAACTTAAGTAATATAGGCTCTGAATAAAAAGCTCAATATTAAAATTAATCTTAAAACAAAAACATATACAGAACTTTATAATATTGTTCATTTCATATTAAGTAATTAAAAAAATTAACTACCATAACTATAATTTACTAACTTAAAAAATGAAACAGAAATTAATTAAACAACAAAATAAAGTCATATATACAGTTTTTAAGTATACTTCTGAACTAATCATAAAAGCTCTTATTTTCACAGAATCAGATCACAATAATGAAAACATACATATAATGGCAAAGAATATGACGGAAATATTGATACATATAAAATACATGTTGCCAATAGGTTTTAAAATGCTTTGAAAGGAATTCATTAAAGTATTTGAAGGTAGAAAATACATTTTTTAAAATACTTTCATTTAGAATTTTTAACATGTAAGAAAAATCAGAGAAAACATTCGCTGATATATTTGCTTAAATAATATTCTAATAAGAAATATCTTATACAATCAAATAAATATTGCACACAAATATATTATATAGAGAGGAAATACAAAACTTGTTCAAATGAAGTTATTAAGAATTAACAATTTCCTTTGATGAATTTTATATTTCCTTATATTCATTCATCTCGTCTTTTATTGTACAACAAAGAAAAACTTTCTTTTGATACATTAGAAATTACTAAATAGTGTACAATTTCTACTCATTTTTAACACCATATAGTGTTTTCTTTTTTTATCCCTTCAACTTTTGAGGATAGAAAGTAAATTTTCCTGAAAGTTCAAAGTATAAAAACATTTTTAACACACCATGAATAGAGATCGAAATTATTGCGAGAAATGGCATTAACTTAAACTTGATATTGCAGAATGAAACAAATACAGAATTATATCATGTTTAAAATTGATTAAAGTCAGTTAAATATACATATTGAAGTAAAACTTAATCGTTATTTTCCTAACTATCCTCATGGCTACCTTTTTAAAAATTTTTCTTAATTGACTCGTATATAATTTTAAGTGTTGAGTTTTAAAAAATAATAAAAAAAAATTGTTCAAATTTATATATATATTATTTTAACTAGTGTGAAATATTTAGAAAAGTTGAACTTCAAATTTTGAATAATCTAAAATATTAAGATTAGAAATTCACTACTTTTCCCTACATGATAAACTTAGTTTTATTTATTTTAAATTTCATAAGCAAAAGTATTTTTAAAATCGTATTAATGAGGTCAAAAATAAAATCAACGCTCAAATTTGAAAGAAAATACTATTGGTACTGAAAAATAAAAAATTCCAAAGCTTGAACTTCATAAACATGTGTAACTTTTATACAAAAATTAAGTATTGTTTAAATACATTTTGAATTATGTACATTTTAAATTATGTATTACTTTTTGACAAAATTGTGAAAATATATGCATTTTATAAAGTTATTCTCTTATAAAACTGAAATATTTTGAAGGAGATATAACAAAGATATTTAACTGAAAATTATTAATTATATTAAATTATAAGATATTCAAGTGAAATAGCAGAAAAAATAATAACAAGATTTTAAAAATAAACTGTCATTAATACTTTCTTGTACTTGATAATGAAAGAAACCTTTTATAATAATAAAATCTGAAATAAGTTTGAAAATTTTTAAAAGTGCTAACTGTGTGATGGATACAAAAATTCAAATGTTGAATTTAAAACAAAATAGAAAGGTTTAACTACATTTAAGGATCAATTATCATTAATGCCACTGGGTATTAATAGTTAACACACATTTAATTATTCTACATTTTATATAAAATATAATTTTCAAGAGACAAAATAAAACAATTTGTTTTACAAAAAGCACCGGGAATTTAATGTTATACAAGAATCACAAGTATTTTATCTATACAGATCAATTTTACTTTTATGAACATTTTTCAAATTTAAAAAATAGAAAAAATTTTGATACAAATTTTAGAAGATATATGAATCACATTTTTTTTTTAATTTCTTTCATTGACTTGTGACTAGTTGAAATATAAATTAATTATTTCAATAAAATACATTGAGAACTTAATAATATCAAATACATAAAGAAAAGAACTATAAAAACCAATTACAAAAATTATAGATTTAACAATTTATCTAATGATAATTATCAAAACATAAATAACTTTTCAATAATGTACAAACAACATATTTTACACACCAAATAAATAAACATTTTAAAATCAATTTTTTTTTACATTTTTTGCTCTTAAAAACAGTGACTGAGGTATACAGAATTAATAACAAGAAAAAATATATGAATCCAATATATACAAATTTAACTCGGATACAAATTAAGACAGAAAAAAAAAAATTAAACATTATAAAAATATATTTTTAATTTTTTCTAAAAACATAGACATATTTAAAATCATTGCTAATTTTATAATTATTGCTAAATTAAAACTAGCAATTAATGTTATTAATTTCATCAATAACAATGATTGCTAATTTATCTTATTTCATAGGTTAAAGATTCAAGAATCTCACGAAATGAGCATGTATAATATTAATGCATACCCAATTATTGTAGAAAAGAAACATTCATTTCTTAAACAAGGTAAATAAATTCTTTTTGAATTTATAGAAGAAAACATTTTGAAATAAATTACTTAATATTTCCAGCATTTTAGCACTAAAATTATTTTTATCAATTATGAAAACCAGTAATTTTATTGTTAGCTATTTTTCCTTAATTTGTAAAATTGTTTTCACTTTGTATAACCACCTAAATTACATTCATAAATAATTTTTACAGTTCTTATGTTACAAGAATGTTAAAAAGGAGATAGACAACAGACGTAATGTGAATAGGAGAATACCTAAGAGTAAATAGAGAAATATACAAAATTTTACAGGATTAAGAATAGAATTGTATACAACAGACTATAAAGTATTTTAGATAATATAATTAATACAAATACTCTAAATAATCCATAAATGGATATCCTGTTTACTTTTACGTTAATCAAACAGTATATATGTAAAAAATTCACACATTATATAAATAATAATCATATCAAGATCTAGGCATAATTTGTGCTACCATCATTTCTCAAAAAATTTATTACACAGAGAAGAATTAATAATTATTGATTGCATACTCTTACTGAAACATTAAATAATTATATTAAAAGTTAGTGCAATGCTCATTACTATGATACAAAATAGTCATATCAATAAACAAAACCAAGTTAAAAGTTATTTTATATTAAATAAAATGTTATTATCTAGCAATTCTTATTTATATAATTATATTTACAAACTCTCAGAGTTTAATTACTTGTTTTTTTACATATATAAGACTTCTTTGTTTTCAAATTGATTTACACAATTTTCTTGATTGAAGATATTAAATTCTTCATAACATTTTAAATAAATTTTTTTTTTTCTGAGACATACATACAAAAATACCTATCAATTAATACAGAAGACTCTTAAATTAATGATATGCTTATAACACTAACATCTATTTTACACAGAAATTAAACGTCACCGAATACATCTTGAGCACAATGTATGTAACTGAAGTCATTCGACAAGTGAAGTGATTCAATATTTTTTAAAGTTAGATGTGCATACCAGAACAAGTATTTTAACTGTTATCTCGACATTACTGCATGTAAAAATAGCAACTCTAAAGAGTAGCTCTTTCAACTTTAAAGAAACTCACTTGACAACATTGCTGACAAGTACTGCCATAGGGAAATGCCAAAAGTTAGACATCAGTAAAGTTGAATATTCCAGTAAAGTAAAAAATTGAACATCAGGTAACAGTCTAGCACCTTTTTTGCATTAGATTTTTTTTAAATTTCATTTCGCCTAAGCAAGCTCAGTAACCAATGTTTTACTTGGAAAAGATTAAATCCTGATACTTCAAGAGGAACTCTGTGAAGTGATTTATTTTTGTGATGGAAAATAAAGAAGCTTGCTTATTTCTCGCCCACAAAAGATTAGGTCCGAAAACAATAGCCAAATTGGATGCCGTCATTTTGTTTAAATCACTACGATCAATAACCTGAAAAAAAAAAAAGTTAGATTACACTTAAGAAAAATATTGATGATATCAAATTTTAATGGTCTTTACTAGTAAGAAAAGTAAAATATAGTTTTATTAATTGTAAATAAAATTTCATAATCAATTTAATAATTAGCCAATACCTAATAATTTATTTGAATATTAAAATCATTTTTATGAATTAATATACAAACTTGACTTTTATGATTTAATATATAACATAAAAATCAAAGTCATAAATTTTCAAGACAGTTAAAAATTTGTTGACTAAAAATTTTCCCCCTGAATTAAAATCATTTAATTATCATTTAATGAAGTTTTCCCTTTAGAAAGTAGAAGTTTTGAAATTCAATGATGAATGCATTTTTCATTTGCATCACAATTTGAATAATACAAATTAAAAGTGCACATATTTCAGAAAAATATTTCTTTAAAAAATTAAATAAAAATGAATTTTAACATAATCATATTTTAAAAATATACACTTTTTTGGTATACATATCAAAATTTCTTTCCAAAAGTACTGATCAAATTGCAACTAGCATGAAAAAAAAATGGATTTTTAAAAAATTCACAAAAAGTTTTTAAAAATATCTTTAAAATATAAACCAATTTTTCTATATTTTGCTTCTTATTTTATATTTGCATTTAAAGTGCTATATGATTAAATGTTAACACAACAAATAATATAGACTCAGTTTTGATGCATAATACAAAAAAGTGTTAATAGATATTAAAATGAATTTAATATTTGATCGTTTTGTCCTAATTATAATGAGCTTTTTCCCATGAAAATTGTTTAATGACATTTTTGGTAATAATCATAACCCATTACTTAAATGAATATTTTCAAGGTAATATTTTTATAAAAGGAATAATTTTTCCCTGAGAAAATACAAGCAAAATCTAAACCATGCTGAAGCATCTACAACTATTTCTAAAAGTTGACATAAATAAAAATTTCTAAAATCATATCCGTTTTGGAAAAAAAAAAACATTAAAAAAGCAATTTCTGATATTAAGGAACAATCATATATTAATAATTGGTAACTATAACACTAATTTATTCAACATATTATATAAAATCATTTTACAATAGCAAAAATCTTAAAACTATAACTTTAGTATTTTACTTTTAACTACAAAGTTTTTAATTAAATAACTTAATCCATTAAAAAAATTAGAAAAACATTAGTTCTTAAGAATTCTCAATCATAAAAAATAAGTAAAACACAAGGCTTTTAAACTTATAAATATATTTATTTATAAAAAAATGAAAGATCAATGCTGTATATAATATTTAAGACAAAATAATATAATTTTAAAATAAAGTTTCCCTGCTCTCAAAATTGCATAAGCTCAATGAATAGCTAAAGTTTTTACCTTAGCTAAAAAATCAAATAAATAGCACAACACTTCATAGTTGTCCTCAGGTAACCTGTGCAATATAAGGGATTTGGCAACTGGTAACTTCTCAATAGAAGTTAACTCTGAAATAATACATAAATTCCTCTAAATTAATATTAACAGATTTAAAACAGACAATATATTTAACAATTCATAAACATCATCAGTTTTCATTACTACCCAAAGCAACTATTTTATTTAATTTAAAGAAAAGTATGTAAACATAAGTAATATAGACAATCAATAAGAAAACTATATGATATACACTCGCTCAGGGATTGTTATTTGACTCCATATAACCAAATATTTACCAAAAAAGTGCACTTGTCTCAAATCAGTTAAGTTGTAATAATATATCTTTTAAAAAACATTGAACAATTGATCTACATACTTAGTAAATTCACTAAAATCGTATGAATTTATCATTAAATAATGTTGGAATCTTACTTAAAATGAAAATGACTACAATATGAATAGTAAATCAAAGATATGAAATATTTAATTTTTATCTTTATGCTAATTAATGGAATTTTTAAAATGAGTCACAGTAGCCATTTATAATGTCTGAAACTAAATAAATAGAGCATGAATTCCACATTTAATAAAAATGATATATCAAAAGGGATTTAAAATTTTATCTAATCTAAAATATGATATAAGAAAACTGAATGATTAAGGTTTTCAGATATTTTATTATACATTGTTTTGATATTAGAAATAATGCGTAAAATGCAATCCTTTAAAGAAAACTTGAAGTTTTAAAAAATAAGAATCTTTTGTTGTATCATATTAAAATATGGTGATCAAAAAAAAAATTATTAACACATTTAAGAACAACTATTCAAATTCTTACAGATAATTAAGCAAGAATAAAAAAATAAAAACTTTCAACAAAATAAATATCAAATGTAATATAAAGTATAAGATACTAACTTTTGCAATACAGAACTAACTAACACAAAGCACTGAAAAGTAAATTAATTTTAAAAACAATAGATAGTTTAATTTTTTGTTCTATGGTGACTTACTGCATACAGAGATTAATCCAATCATGACAAACAATTTGTAGTTTATAAGCCACTATATCTAAGCCAACGCCAGGAATCAAGACTACAACTTGTTGATTTAAAGAAAAATATATAAACCTTTAGTTGCCTTGGGTACAAAAATAGTTTCATGGGCATTTAAATCAGGTTAATGTTAAAGAAAGAATGAATCAAAATAGATCAGAATTGTAAGTTTAAATTATTGATATGTTTTCATGTATATATTTAAAAATATATATTGTAAATTTCTTCCTCAGTATATGTAAAATAATTAAAATATAAGTTACTCAAAGTATAAATATTCCACCTCAAAGTTACATAGTATCTTTATATTCTTAAAAATTGAACAAACTTAAACATTAGTTTCCACAAAATGAATTTTGTTTTCAAAGTTTATGAATCAAATTTACAACAAAACCTTAAGAAAACGAGGAACAATTTACTTTTTCCCCTAAAATCAGATTAAAACTCCTTAAAATAAAAATTGAAAATTAAAAATATATAAGTAAATCAAAATTTAGTTAGCAAATAATATATTTAAATAAATTTTAAAAAAGACTATATATTTGTCATGACTTCACTGAAAATGAGTATACAAAATAGTTAAAGTATTGAATGATTTGTGCATTATTAACCATTATCCAGTGCATATTTATAATAGAAGTTAAATAAATATTACCTTGAAAAGTCATTATTTCATCATACAATTCAAACGTTAAAATTGGTTCTTCCAATTCCCTGAGGAAAGTCTTTAATATCACAGCAGGAACATGGATATCTCCATAATCATCAAAGCAAACAGGTTTACCTAGTATAGATAAAATCAAATGAAATTAATGGTATAAATATCAAAATAAAACCCATTTAAGTAATCATACAAAAATAACTATAAATAAAACTTCATCACTACCTTCGTCAAACAAATGCTGAACTTCTTGAACAATTTTGGTGTTTGCAGACCGCCTAAAAATTCCTTCAGTTTCAAGGGCTGCCACAAAGTATGAAAACAAATTATAATAAAATAAAAACTTAATCAACAAGATTGCAAAGATAAAAATTTTGTTTACCATTGTCATTATCTAAATATGCAATGCATTCTCTCATAACACGTGGAATGACATCTCCTTTATTGTGTTCTTTTATG
This sequence comes from Latrodectus elegans, assembly GCA_030067965.1. NCBI lineage: Eukaryota > Metazoa > Arthropoda > Arachnida > Araneae > Theridiidae > Latrodectus > Latrodectus elegans. The sequence goes on along the minus strand of CM057821.1, from coordinate 71,382,833 downwards.
CTAAAACACACAAAATAAAACATCTAAATTTTCAAAATACTAAAAAATAAAAAAAATTAATAAAAATTACTTTTTATCAGTATTAAAAAATGCATACAATGAAATTTCTTTATAAAATCTCACTCATTATGTAGCCATCTCACTTAATGGTTTCCTTACTTTGAATGAAGCTGCTTACTTTTACAAAGCTATGTTTGAAAACATTAATTGCAACTAAACATCTTTTTACCCTCTAAAGAACCATAAAATTAAAATGGGAAAAACTAGTCATATAATTTTATTTCACTGTAATAAAAAATGCTTACACAGAATCTTTATCAAAATATGTTCTTATTGTAATGACATAACAAATGTTTAGAAATATAAAGAAATTAAATAAACTAAGTGCATAAGGCAAAAATTCAGCCATCAATTTCTGTATGATATGAGTTATTGTGAATAAGGAAAACAATAAGGAATTGAAAAAAAAAAAAAAAAAAAGAAAAGAAAAGAAAAGAAGAAAAAAAAAGGGAAAAAAAAAAGAAAAGAAAAAAGAAAGAAAAAAATCCAAAAATATGTAAATTAGCAAAATTTATAATTCCTTTTGTTATTTTAAAAAAAATGAAAATAACCCATGTATGACTTTTAAGAAAAAACAAGCAGGCATTACTAAACAAATCACCAAGCAAATATTACAGAATAGTTAATAGTTTATCAAATGTTTTATGGGTATATAAAAGTACTGAATATGTGTCAGAAAATTAGGAAATAGCAAATTTTGAATATTTAAATAAGAAATCAGTAAATTCTGCAAAATAAAAATTATATAATCAAATAATAATGAAAAAACACTAGTTAATGAAAAATATTAAAAAAAGTAATTTACAAATCAAAAAAACTTTCTAATATTTTTTAAGATTAAATTAAACCATCAAATAAGTATAAAAAAAGTGATACTCCAGAAAAATATTTTAATGTTTAGTTTCATGTGTAATTGAATTATACGATATTTTCTAAACTCTCCTCAAAAGATCATATCTTAGGCAGATTTTTTTTTTCTTAGCACTTTCAGATGGTTATTCTAGAAAGATTTCACACTTACAAAAGCACACACATTATGAAATAATATTTTACTCACTATGATAGTGGCACTCTAAATTGTTGAGTTTCAAAGGATGGTAAATTTGTGTGGAAAGAGCTTGAAGAAGATAGTCTGGAATTTTTTGTGGCTGCTACAAGTTTTTTATCATGCCTAAATTATTAAAAAAATGCATAAATTATGATAATGAAATATTTCAAATATAAAAACAGGTAGTAAGTTTGTTTCTTCTCATGTGAAGAGCAAGAATTTTTTCTTCAAATTAAATTTAATTCTTTAAACATTTGCTCATGTTTGACACAGGCAAAAGTTACCTGCAAATTTGTACATGTCCATGTCTCAAAAGGGCGCTCTTACATCTCATCATATTTTATTTCCAATGCCCGTCTGAGTTCTATTCTGGTAAAAATAGATAGTCTAGATTATAATGAAACTTATTTAACATAAATGGCAAACCCAATTACATTTTTATCAGTTTTTCTGCAAAAAACTTATGCTACAAGGGGTTAATAAAGAAATTTAAAAAAAAAAAAAAAACATTCTATTGTAGATTTTAAGTAAGAGTATATTAAAAAAATATTGCCTACAAGAAATATTTTCACTGACAGGCAGAATACTTCTTCAATAGTAAACAAGGTTTTATACTGACTTTCAATTCCAATTCTTTTTAAAGAATTTTTAGACTCACGTTTTTTATAAGTTGCATATTGAAAAGGCATCTCTCTCTCGCTCTTTGCTACTAGGACACAACATATATTTTTCAATCATACAGTTAAATAAATAAATATATATTTCTAAAGATAAGAATGTTTGAATTTAAAATTAATAATATTTCAAAAAGAAAAAATGAGTATTATTATATTAAAAATAATTTTACTTTCTAAATATTCAAAACTTGTAATTTGTTACATTTAAATGAAATTTAAATACTGTACATAATGATAGATATTTTAGTTTGTTTACAGGTTTATTTATTAATTTATTTCATATTTAAAAGATGTATAAAAACAATTTTTTCTAAAATAAGAACATGTAACACTTTAAATTTTGTGTGTGTATAAATTATAAACATCTAAAATTTTTGTAAACATATATAATTTTAAACCCCTACATCAATTTAGACCAGTCAAGAATAATAAGTAGAATATATCTATGTTAACTTAATTTCAAATTGAGATATTATTTCATTAAAATTCAATTTCTTTATATATATTTTGTGCAATAAGCATTCTATTTATATTCACTATATTATAAAAATACTTCAACTAGTGATATATCAACATAAAATTTTATTTTTAAAAAAGAGCACAAATAATTTTTTTTACATAACAATAATATTTTAATCATAGTAATAAAAGTTAAAGCTTAACCTGTATAGATACATTTCAAATGTTTGTGTAGAGAACATTAAAGAAATAACAGGCACCATAAAAGAAAAGTGTAATTTTGTATTGATAATCATTTTAATTACTCAAAAGAAGTATTTAAAATACAAACATTTTCATAAAGTATTCATGGTAAAAGTTAATGGAACTGTACAAGGTTCGCTGGATTTCCTATTTTTGCACCAAACGCAGCACAGCCATCTCACCAACCTAAATTACGTCACTAAGTGCAATATCCGCTTACTAAATACTGATCATATTTGAACTTCAACTTTGGAATCGCACACTATTTCACATTCCGAATATCAAGTATTTCTAATGCTAACAAATAGCATTTTTTAATTAAAACTCGAATTTTAATATACTGAGCAGTGGCGCCCTTTTTAACTCATTAATCGCTGGTGTTGCATTGACGCAATGGTCAAAATGGAAGCTCATAAATAATTATTTAACAAACTAATTTTATATTAATAATAGTTTTTGAGTATGTTTAATTATTCAATTGAAACATATTTACCGTTAATTCTTCTTTTAATTTAATAATGTGTTCCAGACTAAGATTGTTTTAGAGGCATGTTTCTACAAGAATTTTCTCGTGGTCATTTTCGCAGAAAAAATACAGCGAGGCAAACGTGAGCGTTAATGATAATCTATTTTTAGCCAAGTTCAAAGTTTATCAGAACATTTCTGTTAGTGCTTGCATTTGAATGGCTGGAGGCGAAAGAAAAACTGGTGTTGCATTATCGCATCGTCAGCTTGAAAAGTGTAATTCCCTTATTTACTCGTGGCATTGGACTGTAGCATTGCTCTGTGGAACATTTTCCTAATCTGTGCTAAAAAAATGCCTACAGCTAACCTTACGCTGGAAGAAGCTCTTCAAAGAATTTTTGATGAAGATTCTGATAATTTAGATAATGATGACAAAAATGAAACTGATATTGTTGTTCTTCCACCAGAAACAGCAGAAGCTAGTGATGAAAAAGAAGGAACAGATAATATTTTGAATAATGATAATGATGTTTTACAGTCTGATACTGCTGGTGAGATTGAAGTGTGCATAAAAAAAGAAGTATTTACCTCCCCAAAAAAGTACATCTCATGCGAAAAAAGTAAAAAAGCAAAAAACTGAAGACTTAAAATGGATAAAGAAGGAACCATTGAATATGCCTCAGTCTAAAGCAGAAGAAAGTAATGGAATCAAATCTATAAAAAATATAATAGAAAATAAAAGTAACTTGGAGATTTTTTAACTTTTTTTTTGACTCAAAGGTTTTTTCTCTTCTCATGGAACAGACCAATTTGAATGCCCAACAAATATATCAAATCAATTTTTTAGCATCTGAAACCTACATGAGGCGTTTCATTGGAATATTGTTGCTGACAGGATATCATTCTCTACCACAAGAAGAAATGTACTGGTCCTTTAATAAGGACTGTTCTGTTCCAATTGTGTGAGAATCCATGTTACATTCGCAGTAGAGGAACATGAAACAGAATTTGCATTTGGCTGATAATAGTCAAATCGATAGCAAAGATAAATTATATAAGGTGAGGTTGTATTTAGACTAGATAAATAGAAAATTTCAACAATTTGGTATATTCTCTCACAATTTGAGTATTACCGAGCAAATGATACCACATAGAGGCAAGCATTCAGCAAAAATGTTTTTGAAAGGAAAGCCAATAAGGTTTGGATATAAAGCTTGGACTCTTGCATCATCTGATGGATATGTATTCCACTTTGATATTTATTCAGGTAAATCAGCAGATCTAATATCATCAGAATATGAGGATTTTGGTCTTGGTGGAGGAATTGCCTTGGATTTGCTCAGAGTTGTTGAAACTCCAGCTAATCATGCTATTTATTTTGATAACTTTTTTACCTCCTTTCATCTTCTCTATCATCTGAAAAAAAGAGGCTTCAATACAGGTATGATTCGGGAAAACCGCATACAAATGTGTCTGTTAGAATCTGTGAAATGTGTTCGAAAGAAAGAAAGAAGTTATTACAATTTTCAGTTTAAAGAAGAAAACAAAATAATGGTAGTCCAAAGGAACGACAATTCTGTTGTGACTCTTGCTTCAACCTCTGAAAAATCCATCCAATAAAAAATTTTTCCCATTATTCAAAAACGCAAAAGAAAAAAATATTAGTCCCTCAACCTCATCTTATTGAAGAGTACAACGCCAAAATGGGAGGAGTCGATTTATGTGACAACTTTGTATCGAATTATGGAATAAGAATTCGAGGGGGAAAAAATGGTGGTGGCCAATATTTACCCGTTATATTGATGTCAGCTTGACAAATGCGTAGAAAATATTAAGATTGTCTCTCGAAAATAAAAATAAGTATCTCCTAGATTTTAGACGTGAAGTTGTACGGTCGCTTTTACAAACACCTATTTAAGGTGAAGCCAGAAACAAATCAGCAACAGGAAGACCTAGCCAGTTCAGTATGCTGAAGCTATTACGAGGAGTCATTGGACAGTAATCGGACATTTAATTGACAAGACCGAAGATAACAGGAGATTACGCTGCTAACAATGCCACAGCCAGAATGTCAGATGTAAAGTTTGTAACGTATCACTGCATCGTGACTGCAGTGAAGCATTTCATATTTGAAACTATATTCTAGATGTAATTTGTAAAGGAAATAAATTGTCTGTAATCATTTGTATTCTAAAGCAAAATAAGCTTAAATGATTCCTTTTCCCCAAATCGAAGAAAACTTCACATAAAATTAGTTGAACTCATCTATGGTCAATATTATTATTCTGCTGATGTTGCACGAAAGCAACACTTTGATTTTTTATTCTTATTCCACTGATGTTGCGTAAATGCAACACCAAATTTTTTGAAAGGTAAGACCAATTTTGTTATTTTCACTATAAATTAGTGTTGTATATATCCATATGAGTAATCAGTATCATTTGTATTAAAAAAAATCACCCCTTGTAGTTTTGGCGGTTAATGGGTTAAAAAAAACTTCAGTGTAGTGCTACCTACTACAGTGACAACCAAGCAATAAAGCTAAACTTCTATTGATAACAAATTTCATTTTTTATTTAAACTCAAATTTTCACTATATGATGCTTACTTTTAAAAAATTTCAGTATGGCGCAATGTAACATTAACGTGAAACATGCAATAAAGCTTACTTAAAGATATATTAACTTAGGTAAACATATATTTTTATAAAAACTCGAGTTTCTAATAATACCTCAGAAGAAACTTTAACGGAAAATAAAATAAGTCATCCAGCTGAAAAAGAACGATTTTAAGAGCTTCTAAAAAATCTACTGTCTTTTCTTTATGATTTCTCCACCATATATATTCTGTGATGTAAGATTTGGTTTTTTTGTCGCTCAATGGTTATTTTTTGCACACAAGGGCTAGTTAGACAGGGACCTATGGTTTAAAGTGAATTCCGAACCACCACAAACATCCATGCCTAAGGTGGGATTCGAACACATGAACTGTTGAACCAAAGGCAAGAGCGGTAACCATTCGGCTGCCAGATCGGCCTGTGATGTATGAATCAAACTGACCAAGCACATGATTAGTACCCTGTACAGATCTTTTATTGGCCAACCAAATATAAATTTGAAATAACTTTAAAAATTACAAACTATACCTTCCAAAAGTTCAAGTTAATGTAACTTTAAAAAAAATTTGAAGTCCAATAATGGGAATATTAAAATAACAAATTATTAAATTGCAAACAAATAAAATTATTCATTAAATGCTACAAAGGTTAAACACAAAACAAATTTTGCGCATGTCATATGATCAACTTACATCATAAAACAAAAATCTTGTCATGCAAATGCATTCCAAAAGATTAAGCCACTTTGACGCACAATTGGCACATTTTACCTTCTGTACAGTTCTCTATTCTTAGCCAAGCTACCAATTCTCTAACAAACAGGTAAATTAGAAAAATGACCTATGCTTAAAAACCTACTAGGAAAATAGAGATCTTCTAGATATATGACAGAAATTTAAAATACTTAACCCACAATTATAATAACAAAATAAAGCATATTTAAAACATTTAATATTTATGAATAACATGATAAACACATAGAAATGGAAGTCAGAAATTACATAAGTTTGGAAATCAAAAATATATACATTTACGTGATATTATTTATATTTCAAATTAATAAAATAACAAAATGCTCAATATGTAGACATTTCATTGTTAAGAATTAATATACAATCAGTATAGTTGTAGATTTAAAAAAAATTTCATTAAAATAATTCAAAATTTATCTGTGTATAACGAACTAATTAGTTTAGCAGGAACTTACTCTAACACAGGCTTTGGAATGGCAAGTTGATCAAAATGTAAATGTTGTTTCAATTCATGAAGGTAATTAACATACATAACTTTTTTCCCAAATTTAGCACTGTGGATAATACAAATATATTGACAAAAAATTAGAAAATACAATTTTATCAATTATCATATATTCATATTTATAATTTAATAACATGGCTCTTTCAAATTTAAAAACATATCTGCATCATTTCAAAATATTCTTACATGATAAGTGAAAATCACAATTTTAAATACAAATAACTTTAAGAAAGGTAATAGTAATGAAACCAGAATTGATAATTATTTTACATCAAATAAAAACTTTGTTTAAGCTCTGAAATGAGCAATTTTAATGAAAAAGACTTTAACATTATTGAATACAAAATATACAATTGTAGAATTTAATATACACTTATTAAACTTTTAAAGAAATAACAGTATTCAATAAATTGGTGATTGTTTCATGAATGTTCAAATTTCAAAATTGCATAACTGTTTGGTAACAATAACAAAAGTAATTTACCGGAAAATTGCAAAGAAATTTTAAAAGAAATCCAAAAATGAAATAAAATTTCATTAAAAAAATTCCTTTTAACTTAAATGTTAAAATTTATTGTTCTTTAACTGAATGATTAAAACCTTTCTTTGCAACTATATCTTTTTGTCTTGGCAATTTAACTATACTTCAAATTTTAAACTTTGAATACGTATTCATTTTTAAAAATTATTTCTAAATAGTTTTTACATTTATAAACCGATTATTTTCCTTTATTATTTCAATGTAAATGAATCAAAAACTGCCATTCAGAAAATCATAAGTTATTTCATTATTTAATTTATAATTCAAATCAAAGATTCAAACAAAAAATAAAATTTTCAATTTGCCATAATAGAACTTGTACATCTATTATAATTAAAATAAATTAAATGAATTTATGTCAAAATACAAATTTTATGAAACATAAAATGGCTAAATTGTGGCAACACAGTTTTTATTTGAAATAAAATTTAGAAAGACTTCTCTGGGAAATAATTAACTCACAATTTCATTAAAAATATGCATTCTTTATTAAAGAAATTAACATTTTTTTTAAAACTGACAAGAGATTTAATTAAATTATATAGAGATTAATTTCAAGATCAGACCTAAGTTCCAATTTTGAAAAATTTGGTGTAGTTTGGTTTAAGAAATAAATGAGATTATAAAAAAAAATTAAAATAAAACAGGAACAGCATACTTTAGGTTTCTTACTTAAAAATATTTATTCAAACATATATGGAAGTAAATAATATTATCTAAGTTAAATTCTTTTTAAAAAAGTATTCCTATTTAACATTAATTAATAATTATTTCTTTCAGACACTTACTAAATCACTACATTTGTTAATTATGTATCATTTTAAAATTAAATAAAAAGAGCATAATTTCTTTTTAAAAAATTTATTAGTTTTAAAATGCAATATTAAATAAAAATAGCATTAAATAAACAAATATTAAATTATTTTTAAAAAAATAAGATTAAAGTTTAGATAGTATATAATCAAAACTTATAATTTTAAATGTGCCTCAATGAATACAACTTAAAAAACTAAATACTTTTAAGCAGATTTTATTAAGATAAAGTATTAATAAGATACAAATGGAATTTCAGTATGTCTGTTGAATTTATATAAATTAAATCAAATAAACAAAAATGTTTATAAGATTTAATGGTATACATGAATATTTCAGTAATACTCATCATTTTGAAATAAATTAATGCTCATTAGATTCAAATTTATATAGCCACACAAGATTGTATATTTAATTATTCATATGACCTTTAAAAAAAGTATAATCAGTTTTCCCTACAAAATTTAGCAATTAGGAAGTTTAAATACATGATATTTAAAAACACATTAAAGATACATTTATTGCTCTTAGATCAGGGTTCATATAGATTTCCTAGGATCAAATTCCAAGAGTTTCAAGGAATTTTCCAGTAGTCAAATTAAAAATTTCGAGGAGATATCAAAACTCGTGATAAAATATTTTTTTATTTCAAAAATTGTTCTAAATGGAATATGCATATAACTATGCATATGCAACATTTTTCAATTATATTTGTACATTATAGAAATAATTATTGCAAAAATTAATATTTTTTAAATTTAAAATTTGAGCATTTAATAATTACTTCAAAAGCCTTAAGTGAATTTAAAGTTACAACTAAAAAATTTTCTATTTAAATAATCAATATTCTTTACATTACTGAATTACAGAAATAAATTGATAAAATAATGGGTAAAATTTTACAGTTTTTAAGCATCTCTCTTATTACATTTCTATCTATTAATTTATTAAGTATCTCAAGATATGTATAGCAATCTCTTTTTAAATTAGCATTCTTCTTCAAAACAAATATAACTATTAGATAAAGTTTTCAGGATAAGACATTTTTCCTAATAAAAGCAATTCTAATTTTTCTTTAATTTTTTTTTCAAACTCTTTTAAAACTTTACAATTTCAAATCCACATTCTAGACTTTTCTATCTCTTTAATCAATTATTAATTTATCACATTTTTTGATTTATACCCACACAAACATTACTATTAGAAAATGGTAACTTTTTATCTCTAAAGCTTTCACTTTTAATTCATTATTAATACTGAGTAATAACTGTTGTTTCTCTGAAGCAGCACAGCAACATATATTTGATTTTTCAATTAATATTAATTTAAAATAGCTTTCAGCTTCCTCAGCAAATCTTATTGTAAATTTTCAAGTTCATAGATGTCATCCTGCAAATGTTTCATTTTGATATTCAGTTCATTAAATTTTGGAAGAACTGTATTTTTCTTCCTTCCTATTATCATTTTTTACCCACTGTTTTAATTTATCTAGTTTATACTTTTGCTTGGTACCAGCAGCAAAACTAAGTAGGCAATTGCTAATTATTGTATTGTTGACACCTCCTATGTTTCAGATATGATCATCAATGGTGCACTCGGCCATAATAGACAAGTTATTTAAATTTTCTACCATCAAATTTTTTTATTCTTAAAAAACCCATGTTCAACACATGCTTGACTATAAAAGAGTAGTAAAAGTAAATTAAAAACTTTTCATAAGTGACAATAATTTTGTCTGTTTGAGAGTAAGTTAAAATAAATAGTATCTATTCTATCTTTAACAGGATAAAATTTTTTAATACAAAGTTTACTAACACTAGAAATTTTATTCAGGTTTAATGATTTAAACTCTAACAAAATTGTGTGTAAGAAATTCTTTTTTTTTTTTTTTCTGAACCATGCAAAAGTCAATTTTTGTATGATTTTTTCAGAATCCACTGGTCATTGAAAAGACCCTTTTCACCAGGCATAATAAACAATTTATTTTAGCCTTTACTTCATTGATAAACAAAACAAATTCATTCCTTTTCACTGAAATTACACACAATTTTCACCAAGAAAGAAATAGTTAGTATATTTTAGCTCAAAAATTTTATGTTTAAATTTAATATTTAATGAATCTTATACAATATAAAAGATAGAAACATATAGAAAAGGAATAAAATAGAACTTTAAATCGCCCCCTGTTTGCATCACATAATGATCATACTTCACACACATTTATCTAAATACTACATGTGGTTCTGACTGACCTGTATCATCATGAAACTACTGTGGCTGATCAAGATTATTATTTTAGTCAGTTATAAATACAGTTTAATATTGATTGTGCTTCCATCTAGAGATAATATTAAGAACTAATACTCAATTTGGTTTTTTAACTATTTTATAGGAAATTTTAAAATATTAAAACAAAAAACTAAAAAATCATAATATTTTCAAACAAAAAAACAAATGCATTAAGGTAAGTGAAAATTCCAGCAGTAATTTACAATTCCAAGGAAAATTCCGGGAGTTTCAAGGGCTTTTAAAATTTTCGAATTCCGGTTATTTTAAGGAGTAATATTATAATTATTTTCAGCAACCATTACATAATTCCATTACAAAATAAAAACTTAACTACATTTTTAATACTTGGTTTGTATTTCTTATTTAATAATCAACTTGCATATATAATCTTGTAGCTTAAAATAAAATAATAATTCTGCAGAAAATAGTGTAACAATAAATTCAATTCACCTAATAACAGGTTTAAATAGTCTCCATACAAATCTGATAAAATTTGTGGGGTGGACTAGATATAAAGCTTTCAAATTTTTCTTGTATCTGAAATTTAAAAAAATGAAGTTTAAAAGAATTAGAACAGATTTAAAAAATTAACACATTTACATACAATAAAAAGTAATTGTAAAACTATTATCAAAACTATAAAATTCAAATTTATTTGTTTTAAAAATAATAGCATAATTATTTTGATAATCACAAAATTAAAAAATTAGTTTCAACTTTTGATATTCAATTAACTTTTTTTAAAGAGAAGAAGTACTTAAGCATTGATGACTAATGAAATTTCTTTTAAATTTCTATTACACATGAAAATAATGTAAAAAATGTTTGAAAATAATTAAATGCAAAATTTTTAAATAATTAAATAATAAAAATCATTTCTTACCCATGAAAATTCTATTACCCATGAAAATAATGTAAAAAATGTTTGAAAATAATTAAATGCAAAATTTTTAAATAATTAATAAAAATCATTTCTTCCATCAATCTGCATCAAGCATTCGTTATTTAAAAAAATTTATTTTTTTAATCAACTTGTTCAATAGTTTACTTAGAAACAAATTTTGAAATCATAAAAAAATTATACATAAATAGAAGTTGATAAACTCACTTTCTCCCAAATGCTTTATAAGCATCCCACAACCAGCTGAGAGGTAATTTATTTTGACTGTTTAATCCATAATGGAAATAAACCAAAGTATAATCTGCTTCAACAAATTGATCTAAAGTGTGCATTAGGTACCTAAAAGACAATGTTCAAATTAATATAATGAATATATAAATAAAAAGTAAATAACCTGAATATACTTTTTAATAGGAATTTTCAGGTGACAAGAAAAGCAATATTGCAAATGTGTAAATTTTTAAATAAATTTCAATCCTATATAAATGTTTAACTTTTAGTATTTAAAATACTGGCATAATTTTTTTTAATTGACTGCTTCATTTAATTACCGAAACTTCAATTAATTAAAAAATTCTATCTTCATAATTGGTTGTTTGTGTTCAAAATTGAAGTAGGAATATACTTGAATACATTTGATATATCTAAGTATGTTCACCATATAAAATACAGTGAAAATATTGAATATATACTATACTTAATGTAAGCATATATAAAGTCTATAATATATTCACCATAAATAATATTTATTTTGCCTTAAGCAAAATTTATATTATAAATCTTTTAATACAAAAATACCATAATTTAAGCATTCATTGTTGAAACTGACTAAGTCAAAAATGTAATTTTACATATAATTTAAATAAAAAAGAAAGCCTTGTGACTTGGAGATAGCACTTTGTGCTCGGAAGGCATAAGCCTGCGGCAGAATCCTTGGGCTGGGCTGAGTTGAATCAGTCTTTCATCCCTTCAGTGGGTAGATATATTGAATATCCCATATATTTAAGAACTAAATACTAGGGGTTTTGCATTAGGTTGACCACCTAATTAGGACACATGCTTCACACCTCAAGGCCCTTAATCAGGAAAACAGATATAGAAACTGTAGGCTATGGCCCACATAGACTGTTATGCCATTGGTTAATTTTTTTATAGGAAAAAAAATATTTAACTGCATCTTGCATTTCTATCTTTCTAAGTTTTCATAAGAATTTTTCAAATGAAATATTAAAATTTATAGTAATAATTTTTTTTTAATTACGTCCTTATGTTGGCTTTTTTGAGTATAATAAGTCTTGAAGTCCAATAAAGAAAGGAAGTATCTCCAGGAGTAGAGAGCGTCTTGAAATGTGAAGAAGTGTGGGCTTCCTGGAGGATTTTCAAATATGCTCGCCATCCATGTCAACATGTTTCTTACATAAAATGCAGTCGAATAAATCCACAAGTCCTATGTGATATAGATGTTTCTGGAGAAAATCATGCACAGTAAGTAACCTGAAGCAGGAGACCCCTATAGATCTAGGTAGATCTCTGAGGATACATGAGATCAGCAGGATCCTCCAAGAGGCATCAACTGCATTCTCTTTGTAATAAGTTTTTCGCTGGTGATGGATAACCCGTTTTAGGAGGAGTTTGACATTTCTCAGGCCAGTAGGAGTATCTGGAGGGTTTAAAAAAGAAGCCTCTTGCACGAGATTGTCTGCTTTCTCATTATCAGGCAAGCAGCAATGGCTAGGGATCCATTGTAAAGTAATTTCCTTTCCCACAGACAGTAAAGTGTTAATGATAGTCTTACAGTTAAATTCTATAGATGTAGGTAGGAGAGTATAACTTGCCACTGTATGAATGGCAGCCTGACAGTCAACAAGGACAAATTTCATTTCCGAGAAATCTAAAATTTTTAAAAGAACCATGTAAATTGCATACATTTCTTCATCAAAATTGCCTGAGTTTTTTCCCAAAGGCTCTTTGAGTTGGAAAAATTTGGAGAAGACACCAGCTCTCGCTCTCCCAGTACTTCTCTCAGCTGATCCATCAATATAAATGTGCATCCAATTATTGAGTGGGTATCTCTCATTAATAGTAGCAAGAGCAGCAGTCCTGAGTTCTGCCTGAGGGGAGACTCCCTTTTGAACAGGAAGGACAAGGTCGAAGACAGGGGTGGCATATTTCAGCATACCTGGAAAGACAGGGGGTCTGGCTATAAGGACTCTATTACTTGGAGTACCAAGTGAGTTGGAAATTCTCGGGAATTCTGATAAAAATGTTCATTGTGTTTTTAGTCTCAGAGTGCTTGGTCAACAGTTAGTCCAAAAACTCTCCCTAAGTAGTAACCTTTCACCAAGAACCAAAGTAGCAAAAAGTCTCCTATCATGCAAACAATCAAGGCCAGTCTGAAATTCCAAAGCTGGTATTGGAGTTGAGAAGGCTCCCCCAGTGATAAGCCTAAGAGCACTGTTTTGAGTAACATTGAGTTTAGATAAAACAGTATTTAAGGCAGTGATTAAAATTTTGACTCCATAATCGAAGACCGGTCGGATGAAAGAGTTAAAAGTCATGACCAAAATATCATGAGGGGCACCCCACTTAACACCAGCTAGTTTTTTCAATAAATTAAGTCGGCCTGAGACATTTTCAGCGATTTTTTAGGCCTGTTTGTTCCAGGTGAATCTTGGGTCTAAAAGAATATCGAGGTATTTAGCACAATCAGTTCTCTGAAGTGGTTTGTCATCAAAGTTTAAAATAATCTGATGCTGTTCAGTACTCAAAGTAAAAAGTTCAAAATTGGTCTTGTCAATGTTGACAGAGAACTCATTGTCATTAGACCATTTCAATAAAAAGTCCAGGGCAGAATTCATAACCCTCTCTAGTGTTTGAAAGTTGTTGCCAGTTGTCCAAAGGACCAAATCATCTGCAAATAACAAAACCTAAACATCATAGTAATAATATAATATCTAATAAAATCTTAATTTATTAGTAAGACAAATTCTAACATTGATATTTAATATATAAATAAACTAGGAAATATATTGCATACATTATACATATCATAGTACAAAAATGTATGCAATTTTACTCTTGTTTAAGCAACTAAACTGTTAAAACAAGCTATTACTTCATTCAAAGAATAAGCATAGTACAAAAATATTTATCATTTAAAAAGCAAAGCTAGTTGCTTTCCATCAAAGTGAATTCCTAGAGTATATATGCAAATACAAAAAGAAATTAAAACTAACCGCAAAAATCTAGCATGATTAAAAGCTTTATTTGATGGCAATTTACATGCTGATATAACTATAACCTTGCGACCATATGAATCATCACCTGAAAGAAATTAATATTTTTAAATACAAAATATATTTCTATTTTTAAACAATTAATTATTTTAAATATTTCTTATGTTTTTTAATATTATACATAAAAATGAATGATAGATAACAAGATCACTTTGTTTCTTTTTAGCATTTTTAAGAACAAAAATAGCATGAAAATATTAAAGAAAAGTTTGGAGAAATATCACTTTTAGCTTAAAGTAGCATCATATGTTTTTAATAATATTAAATGATGGAGTGAAAAAATTGCATGATAATGATGCAATTGAACTTATAAAGAGATTTTGACAAACTTTGAGGACAATGTGGATTAGTCGACCAGTTAACAAGGAAATTAAACATTCAACAAAATTGCTTTTGAAAAGTCTCTCGTACAGCTAAAGGAATTTGCATGAAGTTACATATTAACACTTTCATATTACAGGGCAACTAAAAAGTTCTTTTACAGATAAGATAGAATTTAAATTTTAAATGATTATATTTTTAATGCAATGCATACACTATTTACTAAAAATATAACAAAGTTATATTATTTAAAAAGAAAATTATTAAAAAGGATAAAAAAAAAAGTATTTGGAACATATACATTTAAATAAGTTCAAAATAATGCTAATAATAGAATGATTAGATATTAATGATGGAAAAAAAAAAGAAAAATATCTCTAGTAAAAAAAATAGATTTTAAAATGGAAAAACTAAAATCTCATGTAATTTAAAATTTCCAAGATTGCTAACATTTAATCGTCAAAAGAGTAAATAAATTTTCATAAGTTTCTGAAAACATATTTTTTCACTAAATTTCAATTAGATATATGTTTAAAATATTAAAAAATGGCAAAGTTCTATTTCATAAAATTTTAGCATGTTTTTCATCGAAAATCTTATAACTGTTTAAATTCTTAAACATAAAACTTTAAATGCTCTATCAGGGATTATTATAAATAAGAAATCCTTGATAGAATCTAAACCAAAAAAATAATAAAGAAACCTGACATAAAGTAATAAATTTAAAGTAAGTTTATTACTCATTGAGAACAACCTATTTTGTTGATAAAAGATATTTACAATATTTTACAAAGAATTCCTTTAAAAGTTTTCAAACATTGAATTTCCAATCAATTACATGAAATTCAACTAACAAAAGTGTGGCATAATATCCAAAAACCAAATAAACTTTACATTAAAATTTATAGTTAAAAATATTTCTAAAATTGTAACACATTATAAATTCCACTGTAGCAAAAATGTCTTTGTTCATTCCAATACTTTAAAGGCAATAAAAAGAAAACAAATCAGATATATGAAATTCATTTTAATTCTGCAATTTGTATTGACCTGCTATTTCAATAATTCCATATTTTGAAATATCAGAAAAGTTATCTTCTTCTTCCTCTTCAACTCTGTTGTCATTACTATCCTCATCATCTCCATCAATATCTGGTGGGAAAGGATCAGTACCCAAAATTTCCTCAAAGTTATCTTCCATAAGACCATCAGACATAGGGGACTCAAGCAAATCAATATCAGCATTTACTGTTTCTTTATCATTATCTAGATCCATATCTATAAATAAATGTATTGATAAGTTTTAACAATACAATCAAAATAACACTATAATAACAAATTAAAAAACAGAACTAATAAATGAATAATGTCAAAAAATTCATCTCAATTTATAATGCACACAATATTTGAATGAATATAATAGAACATAAATACGAATAAAATGCAAGCATTTTATATGTTATAAATATTTTTTATTTTTACTAAATAAAAGGCAATTACAAAAATGTAGGAATAAGCTCATTATTTACAAATATGAATATTTTAATATTATGAGATCATAAATGTAAAATCTAATTTTAACATATTGTTGAATTTTTAAGTAAATTTTATTTTGTATATTTATCAACAAAACAAAAACAAATGTATTTAATTTTCAAAAAATTAAAATTTTCAGAAGTCTATCAGTTATGTGATTATAAAAAAAGAAAATTTGTTTATTGTAATCTTTCACTTTTTATCTTAAAACAATGTGTGTGAAACATATATACGTACAATACTATCAGGAAGCATAGCAATTAAGTATATTGCTCATTGCATACATGTAAAAATATATTTGAAGAGCTAAAAATAAGATACTCATAATAAAGGTAATTTTGACATAAGCTCATAATTCAATATAAAAACGGAATAACTGTTAACCAATTTAAAACAAACATTTTTAAATATATAATTTCAACATTGTAAAGAAGGGTCAAAAAACATTATTCAATGAAAATTTCAGTAGCAAAGGAAAAAATTTATTTAATCAAATAAAACATTTTATTTTAAAATAAAAATATCACATGTACTCAGGATTGATGCAAATAATTTTAATGCACAAATTGAATTATTGTGAATGATAGAAAAATAATGGTAGAAAAAATAAACTGAGATACCTGCTTCAACAGCATGAACTAATTCTGTATCATCAAATTCTAGAGCTGGCTCAAAATCACAACTATGGTCCCCTGGGACACTGTCACTATTTGAAGACCTTGAGGACGCCTCTGAAAACATCAATGGATTTGCACTTAAGAATTAGGTACAGAAAACATGGCTCAATACAGTGGTAATTCACAAATCAATAAAACACCTTTTGCATTTTAAAAACTTGTCATAATAACTTACTTCTAATCTTAATATATACTATAATCCTCGTATTAATATTTAGATTCTCAATGAAATTTTGAATGTAAATATTTTTCTCGCTTTCTTTCTAAAACATTTATCATTAAATAATGCAATCTAACAATAAATAGTTACAGAGCTTTATAAATTTTTAAAACCTAGCAGACAAATTTTCTGCAACATACAATGAAAAATAAAATTATTCTTTATGAATGTAAGTGCAATTTTCCTTCACATATTAGATATTGTAATAAAAAATTCATTACATTAATCATACTTAGCTCCTTATTTTTTAACACAAAGATTAAAGGACAAAAGTAAAAATTTTGACAATCATTTTTTGTAATATATTATGAAGTTTAATAAAAAAGCTTTGTTTTATGCAATGTAAAATAAAATCTTAAATTTTCACTTATTTTTTAGTATATAATGAAAGAAAAAATGCATGAATAAGAAGTAAGTAAAGTTTAAATATTTTTGGAATATCTTTTTATAAATTTCAACATTGAAATTTTTTTTAAAACAAAAATATGTACCTTAACTTTATCAAATTGATGCAAAACATAAATATGCATCACGTATATTTACTTTCATAAAGTCTTTCTTTTAATAAGATAAGCTTATAGCTAAGATTTTAGCTAACTATTAAGAAAAATCTACATTTGATAACTGAGTATCTAAAAAATAAAAATATTGAGGACTACTTTGGTCATTACATTTCCATCAATAAAAATATTTGAATTTTAAAACATAAAAATTCTTGGAAAATCTAGGTATGTAAGTAGAAAATTCAATTTAAAAACTCACAAAATTGAAACACCAAATATTCTTGAGTATTTAAGTACAAACATTTAAACTAAACAGATCAAAATAATGTTTAAAATCTGCAAAAAATTTACTTTCATGAGCTATTATATAACTTCAAAATAGTAAATCTGTAATAAATATTTGACACCAATTTACAAAAAAAAAAAAAAAAAAAAAAAAAAAACATGTTTGTGTCTTAATTTATTCTGAAAGTTAAATTTATTTTCCTGCCTTTCATCAAACAATCTTTCAAAATTGATTTCACATTTGATAACACAAATTGATTATTACACAAATTATGAGATAAAATGCTCACAGAATTCAATGTTTCAGTAAAATATAATAATCAAACAAATCAGTTATCTAAGTACAGTTAACTGAATAAAATGAACTACAAAACATATACATATATATATATATATATATATATTATAAAATAAATCAGACTAGTAACTGCAGTACAGCCACCCAACTTGTCTAGTGGTCAGCGTGCCTGACTGAGGATAAGGAGGTCCTGGGTTTGAATCCCAGTTAGGGCATGGATGTACTTCCCCTCTCTATCTATCCAGTCTTTGTCCTTTCCTTATATGAATGAGACATGAAAGGTTGCCTACCCTATAAATTGGGTCCCTATAGCAAGTGTGTGTACTGAGGAAATCGGACTCCACACCAAATATGGTTCAGTTGGAAAAGTGGAGCAACGCACCCCATATTGTCAGCCTGTCTGGCACAAGAGAAAAAAAAACTACAGTACAAATTTTCTTACAAAGTTTGTAAGTCAAACATACTTTAAAATGTGTTTTAATGAAAATTTACATTATTCACGAAAATTTCTGTTACAGAGGTAAAAGTGAGTGATTGTTATTATTTTTTTTTTAATGAAAAAGGCTATTGAGCAACAACAACATTTTCATTGACTGCATGACTTATTATTAGGAGGGCCTAGATGCGGTATAATCCAAGATGAAATATTTTGAATTTTTTTGGCAATAAAAAAATATAGAAAAGTTGACACATTGTGACATGTGGGATGATGTATATATTTCAGTTGCCAAAATAGAATTTTTGCATAATTCTTATAGGTCTCCATACCAATGACATAATGAGAACTAGGATAGATAAGGGAATCTGCCAAAAAAAAAAAATAATAACTCTAAACTCAGAATTTGGCATCTTGGATCTATGCCATCTGTAGCAAAATTATGTTCATAATTAAAAAATGAATTCTTTAAATATAAGAAATATATAAAATTATTATATAAAATTTCTTGTCTTATTTCAACTATTTGAATAAAATTTAATAAAAATGCATAAAAGATTTTATTTCTAAGCTACACTTTGATTTATACCAAGACGTTAGTAAAGTAGTAATTACAAATGTGGGAAACAAATTATTTCTAGTTTTTTAATCGATTATGATTTTTTATCAGATTCTTTTTGACAATCTCTAGTCACATCTTAATCACATAAATATATTTAATTTTTCTAAAATTAGTCAGTACATAAATAACAATTTTTAGTATTCGTCACAAACTGTAAGCAATAATAAATTTTCTGAAGAGGATTCTTTATAAATAGGAAAAATTTATTAGTCATAATTGTTTTTATTATTAATCAACATTGTTCAATAATTTTTAAAAATTGGAAATATTTTTATGTAGAATGAAAATGAAATTTTCTAATAAACATTTACTTAAAGTTTTCAGTAAGGAAACAATATGAAACACTATATAAATTCAAGAATCATATTATATTTAGTGTTTTTATAACAAAATTTAAAAAAATTCCAAAAAAGTAATAAAACAAAAAGATAATTACAGTTAAATCAAAAAATTACATACACTATATCAAACTAAAATAACTTTATCTAAAAAACAAAACACATGTTCAGAATTTGAAACCCTTTCATTTACTTTTTGAGTTAAATATTGTGACATTAATATAAATCAAATATTTTCAAGATGTAAATGAAAGTTTACAGCCCACATTTTAAGACAAAGACTGCATTTGAAATTTTTACAATATATTTATACCTAGGTAATGGTAATTATTTTGTCAATTAACATTAAGATCTCTACAATAATCAATAAAAACAGATCATTTTTGAACAATTTTGTCACTTGTAACCCTTGCTAATAGAAGTATAGAAATTATTAGCACAAATTTTATAAAGAGGCCATTTCATAAATTTGGCAGGTACTAATCTAATAACAAAGATTTGTAAGTCATTTATCTTAAATACAATTATAATCTTTTTTATATTTTTTAATATTTCTAAGACTATAAAATTTAATGCATATTTTTGTGCAAACAGTACTGTAAAAGCTATCAATTTTAAGTACTTCTGCTTCAAAATAACAGGTAATATTATATTGGCAACATTTTAGGTACATGAATATTAGCAAAATCAAGGAAAATATAATTATTAATAACATGTTTTACTTAGAAAATAATGAAACAAAATTTTAAACAAGAAATTGTTGTTTACAAAATTTTTTAGTTAGCGACTCAATTTTTTTCTAATTTCTTACAATTTTTTAGCATATCATTATCTACAGATATCTCATCAAATAACAACTTGCTATTTACACTAATTGCTTCATCTCAACCAGGAATATAAAATTTTGTGTTTCAATTTCATATATAACCTTGTATTTCTAAATTGTAATTTATAAATTAAGATTAAAAACCAAAATTAAACACTCCAAAAATCAGAATATATTATGACAAGATTTATTATTCCAACTGTTTAGGCATTAATTGTAAAAGTTAAATGAAGCAATAGCTTTAAGTGGTAACATTGGAAATCAACAAAGCATCAAAAAATACTTTTTTAAGATTATTTAATAAGTAGCCTATGACAAATTTACAAAAATAATATTCATTGTAAATTTATTTAACTTATTACTACCCATAACCATAATAATTAATTCTTTTAAATCCCTACCAACTAATTTTTATTAAATCATTTATATTTAGAAGTATTATAAATTAAATTATTAATAATCATATTATTTAAAGATATATATAAATCATCAATTCAAAATAGCTGTAATCATCTCAGATTAATTAATATGATAAGAATAACTGAATCATTTAATACCTTTACAAATATTATTTACTATCTTACAATTTCCTTCTTGGCAAAATATTTTATTTCTGTATATTTGTTTTGGCAAAATAATGCTTATTAATCCATTATTATTCCCAGACTTTGACAAAATGAATTTCAAGAAAGTTTTTACTAAGTTAAATGAATTTAAAATTACAGAATATAATCAAAACTTTTAACTGTATAAAATTTACTACAACCCTTTAAAAATATTTAATAAATTTATTTTCACAATTAATGTAATGTCATAAAGAACTAGATTAATATTAAATAGGTCAGTAATTTCGAAAAGTTGAAGAATTAACTTATACATTGCTAAAATATCTTGGTTTACTGGCAACATTTGCATCTTTTGCAACATTACTATCAAAATGTTATTTTTAAGAAAATAAAATATTAAACAAAATTAGTCTTTCCGATTTTTTATAGAGTCTATTAATTTTAATAAATGTATAACATTATCATGAAAAGATTAAAAAGCAAAAAATGAAGATTTCAGAACCTTTGATTTAAAATGTTTTCATTCACTATATTCCTTGAAAAAAAGTAATACAAAATTTTAAATTTGAAAACAGATGAAGTTTATCACAGTCATTCTTTTTAAATATTTGAAAGTCCCGAATGGTAAACTTTTATTACATTAAACTTCTCAATCTTACAAAAGTTTAGTGTTTTAAAAATATACAAATATATTTGAAATTGATCGCAATTTATTGACTTTACGGATTTTTCTAGATATTACATTTATTAAATGACAATTATACTTAATATTAATAAAGATAAGTTCTAAATACAAGCGAAAATTTGCTCGCGAAGATGATTTCCGTACAGTAATATACGAATAATTTTCGTAGAATAATAACGACATGACAAGATGTAAACATAAGATGGAACTTTAAATGGATTTGTGTTAGAAACCATATTGGGATTGGGTAATCTTACTATTATCTAAAAATCAATATTTTACTTTTTTTTAGATCTAAAACATTCAATTGAATAATAGTATTTTCTTATTCATTCCATATTACGCCTACCTGATAGTCTACGTTCCGTTCTTCTAGATCTAAGATCAGTATCACTTTGATCCATTTTTGTAAAAAACAATCCCTCCTGATTCTCACATCATGTCAGTTTGACATTTGAGAAGTAAAAGACAAAATGGAATGTCTTCCAAATGTAAAGAATATACGCAGTTCATTTCACATTACTAACAAAACACATTTTACAGTATACCAATTCCTACGATTGCATCCATTTTTGTTTTTGTTTTAATTTTTCGGATTGCGCTGCAGACTTGCAGCCAAATTGATGTCATTAACTTCTCACAGCTTCCGGTGTTTCGTATGTAATGAACATAAGGCTAGGCACTACTGTGAGTAAAATTTTTTCAAAAAGAAAAATTTAATTGATGACAAAATTAATTAAATGTGTTTAGATACATAAACCTTGGACACCAATATGGTTTTAAAATTAAGTGTATATCATAACATTTCACTTGATTCTAGCAATTAAAACAATGAATAAATAGGACGTGAAATAATGATTAAAGGTTAACTTTGTAATCTAATCTTAAAATTGTGCATAAAAACAACCATACCTTTTTGATAAGGCTTGTTCCGTCACTGCAAAGCATAAATCAATGCATGAAAAATCTGGGTGATTTCAGAATGTTTGACTAAAGCCAGGTGTGAGTCAAAGTAATAAACAATTCCTCACTTGTGACCAAACTCGAAAAGAAAACAAGTATGTGGATTCATTTCTTTCTGAATATGCATTAAGAAAAGCACGTTATATTTTTAAACAAATAGATAAGAGCATATTCTACTTTATTTTTTGCGTTATCTTACTTTAGATAAAATCAGTACTTTTATAAATAGATAAAAGTTACAAAAGGTAGTTTGAATGTTAAAGATAAAACACTTCGAAATTGTCTGCAAACAAAATCATACTCAGTTCAAATCTTAATTTAATTCTCAAAAAGAATAGGTATAAATAAAAATGGAAGAAAAGCTTTTTGTATGAAGAGTTCTATATGGTGAAATGAACATTATTTATTTTCATATCGGTTGAAAGAAACAATTAAATATTAATATCTTTAGTTATTAAAATTAGTGTCTTTAGATACATTTATTAAAAAAAGATATGAAAAAAACCGTAGACAATAGTAATAATACAATATACCAAAACAGATCTAACTTTTTACCTTAGCAAGAAACTTTTTCAGAAATATCTCTAGGCTTTTGAATTAGAGGGGAAATGATAATATATCATCCTGGATAATATAGACACATTTTTTACACTATTGTCCAAAACTAAAGCAGAAATATAAAAATATATTTCAATAAAAAGTGGATTTAAAACATGAATTTTTTGTATACTAATACCTTATATATTAAGGTATGAAGTAGTAATAAAAAAATTGTCAAGCTGTTTAATGTAGGTGGAAATGGGGGTAACAATGATCAAAATAGAATTAGTCATATGATGCATTTTTCATTATTTTATTTTTATCGTACTCTGTTTTATTTCATTTAATAACCATTTAATACCATTTAATTACCATTAAATAACCAATTAATTTCATATAAAATATTACTGTTTTGTAAAATTATGTAAGCGTCACGGTCAGCACACATACTGTTAATGACGTTTTGATTAACGATTACTTCAGTAAATCACCATCGTTCAAAGCATTAACTTTATCGCTTAGGCTCCTCAGAAGAATCTGTTTTTTGTAATGGCACTTCCTTGTAATGTCACCAAGTTGCAATGGCACTTCCTAGACCATACCATAAATGGTGATATCTTCTGTGTTCTCTCCAGATAGAATCGTGTCGATTATAGCTTATGTACTAAATCTCGATTTGTTTCCGAAGAGGACATGTCACTATTTTTAATCTTTCCCAGAAAAATGTTCCTTTATTCGGCATAAAAAAAACTCTCTTAGGTAGTCATCTCTATACGGTTTATTTCGATATCATTGTTCCAGAAACTGAAATAAAATCTTGGGATAATGGTTGAGTAATTATATCTCTATGGCTCCGAGGATTTAAAATCAACATAATGGTCTTTCGAAGGTTTTATGATTCTTTGACAACTTTATCCATTTCTCTTATAGATTGCACCCGATGTTTGAAATTGTCACCATAATCTGGAGACCACAAACATACCAGATACTTTTAGCAAATAAACAAGTGATTATTCAACTTCAACCCTATCAATATCTCGCCAACACAATTCATAGTTTAAACAATTACACATATAACAGAAATCTGAGAAGATGACGTTATTTTGCTTAAAAAACGAAATTCCATTCGCCTTCACCAGATTGGTAGTTTTAAAAAACTTCACTTTTTAACGCATGTATTCTTTCCATTTTTTTTTTTAATGAACCCTTTAACCCTTAACAAACATTACGTCCATAATTGAAATCATTGCCAAAAATAAGTTATATAACCGCTGTTTTTAAAGTAATAGTGTTAGAAATTTTTATTTGTAGTAAAAAATATGAAAGTAATTTTAATTTTCTGTACAAGTGAATATTTAAGATGAGTAATTCTTTTACGGTATGCCATTGATGATTATTTTAAAAGCAAAAACTATATAGTAAGAAAATAGTAGAATATAATTCAAAATTTAGAAGTGAATTCAATTTTGCTCATAACAACCACATTACATTTTTACTTACAATATTAAGTAAAAATGTAATGGTGTTGTTATATGAAAAATTGAATTTAAATATGCCAGATATTGAAAGTATATGAAAACTATTAAACAAAATTAGTAAAGCATTTTTTATATTAAGACTGGCGATTGTTCTTGTTCAATTATGCACATATGCTAACTTTTTATGGACTACTTATCTAAAACTAAAATGTTTTTATATTATAGTTTCTGGAGGTTATAGTACGCGATAACTTAATGGATCTACGATATAACGTACCATATAAGGCACACATTGCTGCTTTAGTGATTTAAATAAACTATTATAATGAAGAAAAAAGACGTGAATTTCTATTATATTAAACTTTTTTTCAATTATGTCTTAAATCTATCTTCGTTATATTTCATAGAATTAAAAATAGTATTTACAAAAGAAATCTGTTATAATTTAGAATTCTCTAAAAGACTACACATAAGACAATTAGAATACTCTAAAAGATCAACATGAAATAAAAGAAAACACTTCGAAAAAGAAGGGAAATTTCTGAAATTGTAACCAGTTCAAAAGTTTTTGAATGAATATACAATAAACTCTGTCACTTTTGTGTCTCAAAATATTCTGATCTTGATTGCATTGCATGGAAAAAATGCTTTGTCTTTTGACAGCAATACATGCTGATTATTGATACGAACGGTTAAACATATTTGATTCCGATTTCAATTACTTATTTCAGTCAGTTTGCTATTTTGATTATATAAAATTTTAAAACCAAAAAGGAACTTTGATTTGTGTTCAGGAAACATAAAGGGCTGTATATATTTTAGAAAAATCGTTTTTCTTCACGTATGTTACTAAGTAATATGTAAAATATATTAGTCGTGTCCTTAAATATAAAAATTAACTTATGTTCATGATAAGAGGTTGTATATACATTTAGACGCTTAGAACGATTTAAAAAAAATTCTATTTGTTGCAAAATTTAATGTCCTCACACTGAATACACTCTTGCCCTCTTAAAACCAAAACTGAAAAAAAAAATTTATTTCTCAACATTATAATATCTATAAATATCTATCAATCATTCTCTCTCTCTATGTATGTATATATATATATATATATATATATTATTTATATATATATATATATATATATATATATTAGTTCTACCGGAAAGCTCTGTCCAGTTTTGGAATAAAAAAATAGACATTTTCTTAATGTCAATAAACTTTATTATATAATTGTTATTATTATAAATGAGTGTAAAGTGCAAAAGCAATTTGTATGCCTTTTTTTTTTTTTTTTTTTTTTTTTTTTTTTTTTTTTAATTTTTTATTTTCTCATGGGAAAAATGGAAGCAGTGCTTGATTGTTTTAACAAGTGATAGTTGGAGGGGTGATAAGTACAGAGAATAGGGTGTATAGTACCGAATTTCTCACCTAGTTCTGTATTTTTTTGACGAACTCTTTTCTTAACCTCTTCATTGGAACAAGGACTGCTTTCTTTACATTATCCAGTTTCTGACAATATTCCTCCTAAATGAGCTCTAAGTTCAATTTTTAATGTTCATAATGTATTAGTTTTTAAATGTCTTATCATATATATAACATTCTCTTATTCAGTGTCAAATTTGTTTAAGAGTTTTAATGGCGAGGTTTCACAATATACCCTTTTTCTTATGATGTTTTCTTAGGTAGTCCACTTTTCATCCCCATTTATCATCCGGTACAAGAGGGGTTCGATTTTCTTCCGAATGAGAAGAGATAGACATATGATGACTCGATCATTAAAATTCTTATGGCGACTTAATTCATATGGCATCCATTTTGAATATTTCCACACCAATCCTATCTTCCAAATATGGTCCGAAAAGCTTATATGATTGGCACCATTTATGAAAAATTGACTGAGATTCTTAGCGATCGACATTATTTTATCGGAGAATCATAAAGTTCTTCTAATTGTTGATAATTATACTGTTCACGTTGAAATATGGGAATTCTCTTGAATCAATTCTCTTGAAGTTTTACCATCTAATCCAACATATATCTTATAGCCCGTGGATTACTGTATATATAACAGTTTATAGAGAAAACATCCATCAAATATCGAGGAAGTTTTACAAAGAGTGATTACTGGCGGGGCGTTGGAACGGACTTTCGAAACGGATACTCTGCGAACAATGCATTTGTCAATAAAAGATAAGGATGAGGCTGAAAGAAAGACAATATCGAGAACATTTGAACAAGCAGGCTTTATTAAAGAAACCACTGTAACTCAAGAAAGCCAAAGATATTAATTTTTATCAGTTAGATAAAAGCATCTGGGTGAAGTCTTCGTAATTTAGAAGCAGTGATATAGCAGAAGATATAACATTTGACCTGACACCCCTAGAGGTACCATTTTATATCAAGAACATTGCGACCACAACATATTTAATATATCATAGCTTCCTTAAATGAGTACGATGGATCTTCATTTAAGCCGGCATTCGTAGTCACTATCTTCCGATGATGAGAACTCCTTCACTATCCAGGCTATTGAGGTCTTTTAAGTTTATCTAAAGATCAAATGCAAGTCTTTTGATTAAGCTGCTTATCAAGAAATTTTATATGGATACATCTGTATGTCGTCTCTTTATTTTGCACGGAAGCCTGTGGGTTCGACACATGATTTCTCAGACAACCATCACGTTGAATGTGTTTATGTACATTAAATAATTTGTAGTGTTTAAATGTCCCTGAGGAAGTTCCAGTCGAGATAAGATATACCACCTTATGTTGCGCAGTCTTGTCACTTGATCATCATACAAAATTTGGAAGTCATAGTTTAATTCTGTTTGATAATTAGCATCTTGATGATGAAATGAGCATGCTTCGTGTTCGGT
This sequence comes from Latrodectus elegans, assembly GCA_030067965.1. Classification (NCBI taxonomy): domain Eukaryota; kingdom Metazoa; phylum Arthropoda; class Arachnida; order Araneae; family Theridiidae; genus Latrodectus; species Latrodectus elegans. The sequence goes on along the minus strand of CM057821.1, from coordinate 71,354,991 downwards.
GGGCTGTGAGTTCAATTCTTAACCCAATTGAAGATTGCCGTACTGAAAAGGTCAATCCATGATAAAATACCAACAAAGTCCAAAATTTCTTCTCTAGCATGCCATAGGATGAAGAGACAAATTCTATTTGATTTATGATTTTTTTTCCCTTTTAAGCATAGTTTTTAGTTACAAGATGGCAGATTTTGTTCAGGGGCTTCAGTAAAAAGTAATATACTTCAGGAAATATATCAAAATAATCGTCCTAACTCTACTAGAAATACTCCACGTTAAATTTAGCATAAATGTAAGTGCTCTGTAGTATACTAATACTATAATTATTGTAAAAGTACCAGTCTTTAATTTTGATTTAATAAATCAACAAACATCAATTTAAAAATTTCTCCAATGCTTTGTACTGGAAAGTATTTTTTTAAAAGTTCTATCATTGCTATACTTCTTTCTAATTATTGTAAATTAATTTCAGAAATTCCTAAGCTTCATCAAGTCAAAATATTTCCAATTTATATAAATTCCTGAGCACATGCTTATAATCTGATAAGAGTAGTAACCAATGCATTGTCTTTTTAGCAAATCCTAAAGGATTTGATAAAATAAAAGGATCTTTGCTTTAACTTTGTGTTTCTACAATTTTCTTTGATCGATTGCCACACTTGGGCTTAGCGCAAGTTTCCGAATCAGACATGTTTGCTTTAGGCATAAATAAATATCCTTCCCAAAAAAAATGGCTAAAGGTGCTCTGAATATCCCAATGTTGCGAAAAGGTTGTCGGCATAAATCTCTTCAGCGCTTTGATTGTTAGCGGAAGATGGTGGATGAAATAAGCAAGAAAGCCAAAAATCTGAGCATTTGGCTTTCATCCTTGATTCATGTGTCCTCATTTAGACCTGAATTGATAGTTATAGATGTAACCCTCAGTACTATTGCATCTGTAACATTAAATGCAAATATCTGGATCTCATGTGATAGATGTTGTGCCGCCCAGCACGCGTGTGATTGGAATAAATCTTCTGACAGAACGGTCATTTCATAAATTTCATATTGTTCAGGCCGATGGTTGAGTGGTTAGCGTTCCTGACTCCTAGGTTGTTGGTCCTGAGCTCGAATCCCGGCTCGGACATGTATGTTCCTTTTTTCTACCTCTGTGTTTCCTTGTCCTTTCTTCTGTGATAAAGAATGGATGTGGAACACACCACAAATAGATTGTGGTGATTTGGCGTGGTTAATCCTATTCGGCTCCGTAAGTTGGTTCACAAGTGCCCACCGGGTAACGATAAGTGAATAGCAGTTTCCGGACTTTTGGGGTGAAGGTATGCACCCAATGCCCTCCGTCAGAAAAAGAATAATTCACACTCTTAAGAAATTTACCCTTCAGCGAGAAATCTACTTTCAGTAGATCCCTTATCATATTGGAATCTTTGGAAATGAAACTACAGACCATTTGACGAAAGAAGGCACCTCTGATGCAATGACTTCAAATCTCCCTTTGACCTTCTCTAAGATCTGCTCTATGATAAAAAAAAAATCTCTAATCAAATACTATGGAAAATTCTTCTAAATTTTCCATAGCTTTTGAATGTGTTTTCCATAACAATTACTCCTGGTATTATAGACAGACTTCAGGTGGTGGTACTCTTACCGTCAACGATGATAGAATCACATAGTCCACCATTAGCAGACCCGCGCTCGGTTAAGGGTTATGAGGAATAAAACAACAACAATATTTGTTAAAGCTAGTAAGAGTTTCGAAGCATATTCTGTGAATTTTGAAGATCGAAAGATTTAATGATATATATATATATATATATATATATATATATATATATATATATATATATATATATATATAGATATATTGATATATATATATATATATATATATATATATATATATATATATATTAAAGCATGATTTTATACTTAATTATTGGAATGTTTTTTAAAATTAATGAAAAATTAAGAATGGGATGAAATTATTTGCAATAAAATATAAGGAAAAAATATAAATCGCATTTGAGTTTATTTATTGTAATGGTACTTCTTTTGCTATTTTTATAATTTCAGATCATTATAAATCGAGCATAATTTAATTAATTTATTTCATTTATTGTATTAATCATTAATAATTTTTTAAATTGTATACGATATAAGTTATATTGTATGTGTTATAAAATTTCTGTATAATTGGGCATTTTATTGTTTTTTTTAATCATTAATAATAAAAGAATGAGCTTAACTCATTGTTTCAATGTTTACAAGATAAAAGGTTTTTTAAAAATAATTATTAAATCCTTTTTTCTTCGCAAGTTTTTAGGAAATGAGGAAAAATCACAGAATTATCGATAACTCTCAAAAAAAGACCAATCTGTGCGAAATTTGAGTATGATGTTAAGTAACAACTTCACATAGTAAGTCTTTAGCATGCAACGCCTGTCGGAAGGGAAAATCTCCAGGCTCCTGCCTTTCTGACACGTGACTACGGCCCACTGTCTATGAAAAATCCTCCCAACCGGCAATAACATCGTGGGCATTAAAATTCCTTACAACAGCCTAAGGACATTGAGCACCTCGCAATGCTGTGTCAACGGAAATCCTGTACAGCAAATATGTGAGAACGACCAATAGGCATCAATTGCATAAAAATCTGCAATATGAAGTTATTGGGAGATTAGAGGGAGGACAATATCAGACAGAAGTGGGCAGGTGGTTGAATGAGAGTCCTCCACAAACTTCGATAGTAATTTATAAACTTGAATTCGGCAACCAGGAGGTTCAGGCAAGGGCGATAACAAGCTACAACGAATGCCAACCGTCGAAATTTGATACACATGAAAACGTTTGAGATCAGATACTCGCTTGTAGTCGACTTAAGCGGGTTGGTATCAGCGATAACCGAGCATATGCCTCATGAAGTTTAAGATTCCTTCTCACGTCTTGCCATACATAGGAGGGCAATTTTGAGTTGAGCAAGTTAAATATTCCCTGGTTGGTAAATGATAGGCTGTTCTTGTTATGAGTGAGCTTTAGTTCAGCATCCAAAAATAAGGTAGGGGTTCTTTCATTTGGAATGAATTTCAAACCTGTTATCCTTCATACATCTGTGAAAAAGGTTCACGATATCTGTGTCAGCTAGTATTTTTGTTTAGATGTACGCACATGTCTCCATGTTTTTTTCATGGAACAGTGTAAACACACACTTATAGGGGGTAATATTCTTGATAATTACGTGTACTCTTATACACGAGAAATGGGTGATAATCTTCTGCTACAAGATAACACCGCAAAAAAATTAGTATTGAGGATTTTTAACTTCTGAAGCAAACAGTTTAGTGCATGAAGTAACAAGCTAGATCACCAAACCTGAAATAACAAAGGCCGTATAATCCAGTATGTCGAATTCTGAATTTTTTTGGCGATGAAAAAAATGTTGCCAAGATGACGTATTGGGATGTTTTGAGATGGCGTAAATACTAGGGTTGCCAATATAGAATTTTCTACATAATTCTTATAGGTCTTCATCTCTATGACTTAATAAAAACCAGGTTACCAGATAAACAAGAAAATTCAGCTAAGAAAATCACCAAACTCCGAATTTGGCATACTGGATGATATGGTATCTGTGCCAATTTGATTTCTGTTGAACATGCTTGAGGTGTATTAAGTAAAAACATAACTGCTCCTAATCCCTTTCCGATGACTTTATACCTACAATTGCTTTTCAAGAACAGTTGTTGTCACTTTCTCTTGAACTGATAGATCGCAAAATATATAGCCTCACTCATCGCTATATATGCTATGTTATTCCTAGAGGGAATCATATTCCACAGCAAAGCTATTTTGACTACCACAAATGGATGCATTTAACTTTTTTAATTTTATGTATGTGTCATTTTTTATGATACCATAATTAGTTGATAATGTTTTGCAATACTGTTATATATTTACGTATATTGCTTTGTATATTATGTATTATATAAGTTATATATATTGTGTATTGAATGCGTCCTGGAAAATAAAGGTGTTTATTGCGGATACGTTTCAATAAATTATATGAGAAATTGGTGGACTAATTGGTTATTTAGAGGGGTTTTTTTTTCTTTATTTTTGGAAACCAATGTATTTTTATTAAAAGAATCAGTAAAAAAGTTTATGTTTCTTTTCAATATTTAAATAATAGTGAAAAAAAATAATAAAATATATTTTCTATAGTACATCGAAAATTATAGTAACTTCTACAGTTAATTGTTATTAAGGAAATAAACTGATTGAATAATGAAAAATTCTCCTTTCTTCATTGTTATAAATATTAGATAGAAAAAATTTTATTGTAATGATATCGAATCAAAATCTAAATTGTATCAACAATGTTAAATTCACTTACAACAGATAGATGTTTAAACAATGCACATAAATTTCTTGCAACAAAGGTTTCTCTCATTTCCAGTGTAAATCTTACGTTTGAAACTGCGAAATTTTTGAGCTCTTGTAAATAACCTGCTTTACACCATCTAATCATTTGTTGTTTTGTTGTAACCATGGGTAACATTGTCAGTCGCATAATTGAGACTGTTTTTGATTATATAAGTTACTTTGTGTTTGAAGTTCCAAAACTGGAGTATGGTCGTGACAGTTTAGATAGTTCAAATTCTTCTGACAGCGAGTCTGAATATGAAGACTCAGATCCCGATGATCACCATTTTGGCAATGTTAACGACCCCTGGATCCGATTCTTGGATGCCTTGCAAAACATGGGTTCAATGGGTGAGCATCAGACGCCAATTCTGGAAAACCCATCCAGAGACGGTGAGATCGCCAATGCACCCATGTTAGACCTCGAAGTCCGACCATCTCCAGTTACCCCATTAAGGGAAAACATTGTTGTAGAACCCCTGTTGAATCTCCAGTCTCCTCCCCCCATCGAAAGGCGACGTTTAAATTGGAGGGTTAGGATTCGGCGGTTTTTCCATCGCTATTGTTGTTGTTGCTGTTAGGGGAAATTAATAACATCTTGCTCCAGGGTTTTTAGTGTTGTTATGCAAGATCTTTGACCTTGCTTTCATAAAAGCAAAGGACGCTCAGCTTAAGCAAGCACTGAGCTGTAGAAATGTCACCAAATATTCTGCACTAAATCACCAAATTATTTGGTAAATAATGCTTGGACCGTTTGTCATACAGAACGAAGTGCTTATGATTCTCCTACACTTGCAGAGTTAGAGTTCAAGTTTCAGTGCATGCGATAGTCATCAAACATCTTAAATATGTCACAAATTTTCTGGAGGTTCAGCTTACTGAAACAAAGTTCTGCATCTGTTCATATTATAACATTTTTAAAGTTAAGATTTAAAAAATACTATTTGGCTAATGTATGGGAACTAAAAATCCATCCAACTTTAATCCTTCACATAAATGTAAACAGTTTGACACAATCTATATTGAGTTTTCGACGCAATAAAAAGCCAGAATATTGACTTTCGAAAATAGCGGTGAACAACCACTCGGTTGCCTTGTTGATATTGTTCTTTTAGATGTGGTTGTTAAGGGCCTTGATAGCCTACTGGGTAGCGCATCGGACTTCCGTCTGGAAGGGCGGGGTTTGATTCCCAAAGACCCGCCGAGTAAATGAAATACACGTGCTCGTTAAATTTGAGGAATTGAAGGTCCTGTAATTGAGCAGATACGATGAGCGTAATGGTCTGGAGAAAATTTCCTGCCCCTCCAGATCAATGTCAAACTGAAGGAGAGGATCCTCTGAAGTGCTGTCTATCAGAGGAGTTCAGAGCAAAATCGTAGTTTCACCTTCGAAAGTACTCTGGTTAAACAGAAGACGCACCCATCTAACTTAAATTCGCATAGCCTATGGCATAGTAACCTTGGCTTGTCCAAATGACATAAAACAACAAATGTGTACATCAATATACAGATACAACAACTGGTGTGTGTGTGAATGAATTCGTTTTTTTTTTTTTTTTTTTTTTTTTTTTTTTAATGATGCTGTTAAAAAGGTAAATAATCTTCCGGCTTTGAAATCGAGAAATTTTGAATGAAACACAGCTTATTTCTCACCAATATTATATTCACAATTTTAGTATCATGGACCATTTTTATAAGAGAAATGCAGCAATTCACATGACAGGATCTGCTTCAAACCTATCTGCACTTGTGTTCCTGGTTCTTCAAAACAACTTAAGAATTTCATATATTTATTTGTGACAAAAATAGCTAAAGTTATGTAATCATAGCCACTAAGATTCTTTAAAAATACAATTAAAAGAACATTTTGGACATTCATTAAAAGAAGCACAATAACTGATGCTCAAAAATTTCCTGTTGCATAATGATTGCATGTAAGAAGCAATGAAAAGGGGAAAAGACAGTATTGGATTGTCATCTTTAACTCCAAAACATCTCAAAGATTGTTCCAGATTTCCCATATATGAAGCACAGTAATTAAGAAGTCTTTACAATGCTCTGACGCAGAAAGATATCAAGACAATTTTATTTGTTATGATTTTAGGCATAACGACCATTTTCTTTTTGTTCTCAATGGCTAATTGGTTCAGAATCTTCATTTTAAAATGAACTTTATAAGTTTCTTTGATTGGACCACACCTTGGATTGGAATCGAACTTACAAATTGTTAAATCGAAGACCAGATAGCTCAGTATTTTGCTGCCAGATCGGCCGAAGCAGTTACTGAAGAAATCACGTTAGATAATTGTAAATATCTTTAACAAATAAACTGTTTACAATACACTTAACTTCGTACGATACAATGTTTTTAGCAAGATTTAAATCGTTTATTGAATATATTAATGATAAGAAGCTATTTTACAAATTCAAAAACACATGAAGTTGTGATTCTAAAAGGATAAAAGGAAAAAAAAAAAAAAGATCTGAATTTCAAACAGTAATCAGGAGCAGTAAGGAGATTCATAAAGTTTTCTGGAATATTTCAAATATGATGATAAATTTTCTTATTTAATATTAATGTACTTTAGAAACTGAAAAAAAAATCTAGAAGGGAAATTCCATTTACTTTAAAAATTCTTATATTAAAATAAATAGATTATTATGTACAAAAGTGAAAATTAATTTCAAAAATAAAGATTTGGAAAAAAAATACATCTTTTCTTATTCATTATTGTCAATATATATTTTTACAAAAAAAAGAAAAGAAAAAAATATATCCCTACAATTACACAATGAAATATCAGTATTTGCTAACACATATTGAAGATATTTTAAATTAAAATCCATATTTATTTGAAAATATAATTAACAACTTTTTACATTATTACTAATAATAATTAAAATTGTTTTGTTTTTCTTGATTTTGTTCTTAAATATTACACACATGTTATATTAAAAATAAAGTTATAACACACAAAATACTTTATGTTGACAAAATTTATTTTAGATTAAAAGAATCTTTAAATGATAAAAATAGCCGACCGCCCTGTCTAGTGGTCAGAGTGTCTGACTGCGGATAGTGAGGTCCTGGGTTCGAATCACGGTTCTCATGAATGCACTTTCTATTTTATCTTTGTCTTTTCTGCGTATGAATGAGGTGTGAATGGTTGCCTACCCTATAAATGGGTCCCTATAGCATGTGTGTATTGAAGCAGTCGGATTCCACACCAAACATGGTTCAGTATGAAAAAGTGGAGCAGCGCACCCCATATTGTCAGTCTAGCTGGCACAAGACAAAACAAATTATAATAACATAAATGAAAAAATCTTTAAATAACAAGAATATGTGGAGAAAATGTATTTTAAACTAAAAATTATTCTTTTTAATTTATATACTGTCAGAAAACTTTGGTTGGAAAATCTGTTGTAAAAAAAATAATAAAAATAACTAATTACAATTACAGAAGTAATTTATAATTTATTAACATTTTAAAAAAATTAACAAATTTTATGTTAATGAGATGTTTATGAATCAAAGTAATAATTGTTGACAATGTCACAAATTTTATATAGGAAGAATTTATGGAATATTGTTTAATGAGTGAGTTTTCACAAATACTAATAGAAGAACAAAAAAAAAAATGAATATATGCTGTGTGTGGCTAAATATATATTAAGCTAAAGTTTCTAAGGATTTAAATATCTGTGCCAAAATAAATGCTATAATTTTTTGCTCTATGGTATTCAATAAAATGAAATTTTTTAAGTGTTTTAATTATTTTTATTATTAATAAAATTCATCAATAGAAATGCTCATATAAGTAAATATTATATTGCTTTATTCAATAAAAACTAGATGCATTATACAGGTGTCACTTTTTCACTATCAAATGTTTGAATTCTTTTTTTTAATCTCTTTGAAGTTTATTTGCTAAAAAAATACTTCACAATAAAGAGAAAAATTGAATTTCATTACTTGAATGCAACTATAATCATGCCGAGATGGCTGCTGAATGGTTAGCGTTCTTGCTTTCGATTCAACAGTTCGTGAGTTCGAATCCCACTTTAGAAATCTATGTTTGTAGATATTTGAAATCAATTTTTAACCGTAGATCCCGATGTAATTAACCTCGTGTATAAAATGTGATTGCTAAGAGACAATTCTGAGAACATTTTTCTTGAAGGCCGAGCCACTGCTGTCGTCGTTTGAATCTGTAAATAGTCTTACTCACTCGTCTTTGTGTTTTACCCTCTCGAAGGAGCATTACTCGATTGCTCCTGTAATTTTCATTCTAATTTTATGTTTGTATGTGTTGTGCTGTTTTGTTTTGTTTTGTAATAAATATGAGAAAATGTATTTCTAGATTATTTGAGTTTCGAACCAGGGCACCAGATAATAGATTGAAAAATCTTGATCGAAAGCATTCTCATTATTGGTTATATGATTTGTTTCAGACAAATAAATCACTATAAGCAATGCTAGCAACATAGATTGTACATTTACCATTCTTAACTTAGAGCATCGGCCAAAGATTAAATTTGAAAATATCTTTGTCGTGAAACTGTATGGAACAGACATTTACTTTTTTTTTTAGTTCAAAGTAAATATGCTTAGATTTTGAATGACAGTTTAATATTTTTAGTGTTAATCAAAGACTTAGAGTAATGCATAAACATTTCTCTATTCAAATATTTGAAGTAGTTTCCAACTCAATTTTATAAAATATATCTGTTGTATTTTTATCGTCAGAAATAAATCACTTCATAATTTATTGAGATTTTGATTCATTCCATGAAGTAAATAAATGAATGCAGTTGCTTCCAAATAATGAATTTCAAAAATAGGAAACAATATTTATAAGTTAAAATTGTTTTCATTCATGAAATTTGGTGAAGAATTAGAAGAATGTTTTGCTTTGGCAGAAAAATTCAGATTTGTTTTTAAATGAAACACACAATATGGATGGTTTTTTAAAAAAAGAAAGGTTTTATAAAGTATATATATATATATATATATATATATATATGCGTGTATGTGGGATCGTGGCAGTGATTCTTATAAAATTAAATGAAGTGAAGAGCAGTAGTAGCGAGGTTAGACGAGACTGGTAAAAGATAGGAGATGATCACTGCAGGGAGTGACTGCTGAGAAGTCTCCAGCCAATGAGCCAACCAATCAAATAATGTGGGACGACGTTGTATTTGATAGTAGCAAAACGATTGTTCCTTTTCCTGCAACCTTAAGCCGAGATGGCAGCCGAATTGTTAGCGCTCTTTCCTTCGGTTCAACAGTTCGTGGGTTCGAATCCCACTTTGGGCATGGATGTTTGTAATGGTTCGGAATCCAATTTAAACACTAGGTTCCGGTCTAATTAGCCTTCGTGTGAAAAAAATGACCGTTTAGCGACAAATAAACTAAACCCATAATCTTTAATCTCCTTTTTATGTTGTTATGATTAAGACGGTTAATTGCAAATATTGTTCCAAAATTTGTAAATATTTCTTGTATTCGTCTTGAAATATCTCATACAGATCCAAGTACTCATATTCTGGGACAAAAATAGTGCGATATAGGTATATTTTAAGTTAAAAACGGCTTTTCCAGTGATTTGATAACTTGGCGACCTTTTGGTGAGATTTTTGGCGAGTTGGAGAAATTTGGCGAGAAATAGATAGTTCTGGAAATTTCCGCCACCTAAGCTCTAAGGCCGTTACTAAGCGAGTTGGCCTAGAATCTTCCAGAACCTTGGAGAAAGACCCAGGCTTTCATGCCAAGTATGTTACAAATATACTGTTCCATGGACCGAGTCAGTTTCTGAGTTTCCAGCGGCGGTGGTAGACTAGTGGATACGAGCTGTCTGTCTGAGGTACTTGAAGACCTCTTTATTTTTGGGAGCCGTTGAATCAGTCAAATTGATACTGTATAATTAAAAAATGCTGTAATTGCTGGGTTTTTTTGGACTATTTTAGAAAGTTCTACAAATAAAAATCCTGTGATTATTAAGAGTTCATTTTATCGACTTTCAATCAATATAAACCTTGAAGCTCGATACAATATCTCGTTATTGTATATTTGTAAATATTATTTGTTAAATAAATGTTAGTCTAGAGTGGAATAGTTATTTAGTTAAATTACGTCTTGACAAGTCCCCATCCATCCCCACAAACATATATATATGTATGTGTTTGTATATATATTGAGGAAGTTCAAAAAGTAAGTGATTCTCGAACAATTTAAGTCAAAAATACTTTACTGAAAAGTATGCAATAATACAATGTGACACACAATCAACACATTATTTCTCTACATCTCTCAGTCGTTTCATATATTTGTCAGAACGTAGCACTGATGGTTCAATGACCAAATGCCGGAAAATCACTCCTTGGTCCTAGGGCAAGCTTACAACAGCCATGTGAACCTGGTCCTCGTTGGAAAATTGTCTTCCATCTAAATGTTGTTTGAGCTTGGCGAACAAATGAAAGTCTCAAGGGTGCTACATCGGAACTGTACGGTGGACGCTTCTAGATCTCCTATCGAATACTGTGAAGCAAATCCTGTGCTGTCCGTGCCTTGTGGAGCCTTGCATTGTCATGCAGGAGGACAACGTTTTTACTTAACTTTCCACGTCGCTTATTTTTCACAGCTTACCGCAAACCACTTAGTGTTTCGCAATTGGCTTCGGCATCAATGGTTGTGGCCTTCCGTATAAACTCCGTGCCAACAACTCCTTCACAATGGAAAAAAACAATTATTATTTACAAATGCCGAACATTAGCAACTAAGCCATTAGTTCACGGGCTCTCCAATACTTCTCAACAATGCCCTCATACTGAGAAAGAACCACACAACTATTTAAATATTCAAAAGTCATTGGTTGACCAGAGTCGCACAAAACACAGTCCGGGAATCCAATCCTATAGAGATGGTCCCGCAAACAATCATGTCCAGTTAGACCTCTAAAAAGGACCACCGCAGTCTTTCTTGGAAAAACGGGAACAGTTCTTTCCTCCCCCATAATCCTCCATCTCTTGTCCGTCGTACGTTGAACCATATCTTATTTAAGAGTCTTTGAAGAAAACAATAGCCACGACTTTACCCACTGATGGAAGAACTTTGAATTTTATTCTCACAGGTGTTGTGTATTTAATTATCGTTATTATATAGCTATTACAAATAATATTTTGAATTAAAATAATGTATTATTTTTTAAACATTGCGTTATGTATTTATTATTTTTTTGTTTTCTACCAAAATTTAAACCTGAAAAATAGAAGCAGACATTGACCTTGAGTGTGTTTCTGTAATTAAAAATTTCTAATTCAAACATAAAATTAAAAATCTATTTACACACAAACAAATTCACAGTTGCTTATATTATTTCAAATATTCAAACTTTACAAGCAACATGGTTAAACACTCACTTGGAGTTCATAATTTACACAAGATATCATAATCATAGTTTAATGTTATAAAAAAAGGTGGTACCACACTAAAAAAAAGCAACTGGCTGGTAAAATAAATTTTAAAAAAACATTAATTTACATAGGTAAAGTTCTGGTACTAAACCGGCCTATTTTGAGGGCTTCGAAAACCTGGTAGATCATTTACTCAGCGTTACTTCCTCTATTTGGATTCATATTACAGAAGTATATTTCTTCTTCTCCCGTCTAAAAGCTCATAGGATTTGATTATTTCAATTTTACTGTTTATAGATTCCAAAAGAACGTCAGATTTGAATAACCAATATAGTCCTTTTTAGAGACGATGTGCTTCAGCCTTTTCTTCTAATTCCTGCTCACCTCTGTTTTCTGCCTCATTCCCTCACTGTCTCCGTGAAAAACCGGTTTCCTTCAAGTCCTACGTTGGGGCATCTCACTTCATCAAAATGGGGGATAGGGAATCAAATTAAACAAAAAAAAGGACTTCCGGCAAAGGAAAAATGTGTGGGTAGATTAATTAATTTATAAAAATTATCCAGCAAGCAAATACGACGCACAGGCGTTGATGTGTCTCTCCATTCCATAGACACTTGCTTCGTTTCTTGAGTGAAGTGATCCACCCATGACTTATCACTTGTAATAATGCGGCTTAAGAAATATTGCCTTCTGCAAAATAATGGTGAAAGAATTCCAGGGAATGCTCATTTGTGATCAGAACTCAAAGAATAAGGAACCCATCGTGAACAGAATTTGCGATAACCCAGTTGGTAATGAAGGATTGAATGAGCATTGCAAACAGATATTTCCAACTGCTGCGCGATGTGTGCGACGCTCACTCTGCGATTGGTGAGAATAATGCCTTTCACCCGCTCTAACATGACCAATGGGCTCACTGTTGATGACCTTCCTTGCCTTTCTGCATTGGTTAAGTCTATGCAACCGTCTTCGAACTACTAATACCATTTCACAACTGCTGGCAGTGACATTGCACTTGGCCCATACATTGGCGATATTCATGATGAATCTCCGCACTTGTTAAACATTTTGCCCACGAAAAAACATTGAAGTAAGTTTCTAGCTGGCGCGCCATTTTTTTTTCCGTATTAAACAGCAATGGTTCAAACAATCCGAACGAAATTGTTGCAGTTGGAATCCATGGAACTTCACTCTTCTTTTACAATGATACCATCCCTAGCGGGATATGTATAACTTACATTTTGAACGTCATACTTACATCTTAAATTTACACAAAATTATATTGCTATCTATTTATATACACTGCTGACCATCGAAAATGCAATACAAAGAAGGCATGAGATAAAAAAAAGCCAGATTTATTTCATATGTTAGACACAGTGTGAACATTAATTCATTATAAACTGCGCCTTCTCATAATTTATGGTTATATTTAATTATTGCACGAATGGCAATAACCACGTAAAGCAAATTGATATGCAGTGGGTAAAAAAAGTATTGGCAATTGCCTTAATTTATTCATATTGACAAATAAATGTTATACAATTTTAGCTGTCGTAATTATATACAAGACATCTTAGATAAATAAAAATAGTAAAAGATTTATTTTAATTTGCATTTCCTACGATTTTTTCTTTCAAAAATGAAAATTTGCATATCAAAAAAGTATTGGCAAAGTTTTAACTGTTATGCAAATTTTGTCGCATTGAAATCATGTGTGTTTCGACTGATAAGAAACTCTACCAGTATGAAGTCTGCAAAACTACTCCAAAAGTGTCTATGAATTATTTTGCAATTACTGCTATAAAATGACTTCGAAATCGAAAGAATTTATAGTTAATATTAAAAAAAAAAACACGATTATTAAACTCAGAAATGAAGGTTTAACTTATCGTGCTATTGGAGTGCAGTTGTGAGTATAAGTTTATTTACTGTCAGAAGTTTTTGTAAAACAGTTCAAGGAAACAGTATCGACAGATAATAAGATTAGAAATGGACGACCTCGAATATTTTCTACAAGAGAAGAAAGTGTCATTATTAACACACACAATTTTAAGGAAAAACCTAAAATAAGTCCACCCCAGATAGCTAGAGATGTCGCTTTAACTTCGCAAAAGTATTTTAGCGTACAGATTGTACGGAATGTTTTACACAAGAGAAGTTATTATGAAAGGGCAACTAGAAAGAAATCATTAATCTCGGAAATAAATAGGAGAAAGAAATTAGATTTCACAAAATCCCACGTTGATTTATCTGAATAGTTTTGGAACACAGCTATTTTTTCCGGCGAATCAATGTTTAGCGTTTTTGGCAGTGATGGACGATGATATGTGTGGAGGAGGCCAAATACTGAATTGGAAGAGCAACATTTAACTGCTGCTGTAAAACATGATGGTGTCAGGGTCTTAGTTTGGGGCTGTATGGCAGTTAATGGAGTTGGCAACCTATATTTTATTGATGGCATTATGACAGCATTTACATACATTGACATTTTGCGCTATAACATAAAAATCAGCCCCCAAAATCATGGTTGGGGAACATCATCCGTTTTTCAACAAGACAATGGCCTCAAGCATACAGCGAATCTCACCCATGTATAGCTACTCTACAATGCTCCTTGCCAGTTTAAAACCCCACCTCAATCACCTGAGATCAATCCAACTGAAAATTTATGGCACCTGCTGGATCTAGAAATCAGGAAACATAAAATTTCAAGTAAAGATAGCTTCAAACGTTTACTCTTTCAAGAGTGTCACAAAATTTTCAACAGTACAACAAAGACCTCAGTTTCTTCTGAGAAATAGATTACAAGTTGTTATAGAGGCAGAAGATATGCATACAAAATAATAAATATATACTGTTTACGCTCATAATTTTGTCAATTTCATAATTTTGCCAATACTTTTTTTTATCATGTAAATTTTGGATTTCCTCGTAAATTTTGACTAAAAAATGTTTAAATGAAAATTTCTTTATATTTGCATGTCTTTTCTCCTTCTGTAATCGCTATGTTAAAATAAAATTTCTAAATATACTTTGTTAACAAATATGATCCTTTATAGGCAATTACCAATACTTTTTTTATCCACGGTATTAACTTCAAATCTTGGATTGTATTAAACGTGTGGTACCATTCTATTTAAATGAAATCATTGGAAAAATTTGAAATTATAAAAAGTGGCTGAAAATCTTTTGACATATAAAGCTATTTGGTCAGGTCCTGGTAATATCATGCTGATGTGCATTTCTTTCGGATATGTAGTCATCCAGGTATCTTAAACCCTTATACTAAAATATCAGCTTTAAAGATATTGTTGTGAACGTTTGTGAGAATTGATTCCCCTCATAAAATGAATTTGATAAATAATTACAAATTAGAATCTATGATTCACTAATTCATTGTGATGATAAATTAAATGAGTCAAATTCAATATCTAAATACAGTTTTGCAATTAATTTAGCATTTTGTGTAGTAAACTGGCACTTGAATAATTAGCGCTCAACTTAAATTGCGCGACACTCACTTTGAAGACTGTATTGGCTGAGAGTCCACACACCATCTCTATGAATCATTCAAATATCTTCCAGAAAATGGGCTTGGCTTCCAGTGACAAATTAATTGAACTACTTTTTTTCCGGGAAATTAAAAATTCAGAGTTACGTCTTCTCTGTTTTAATTAATCATAACTGGATTAGTAGATACACATTTTAATCATTGTATATTAAAGCTTCATATAACATTATGAACTCAAGAAATATTATTGACAACTCGCGTATCTTTATTAGCTTATCTTGTTACCACACACGATTCAAAAAACAGACTTTATAAAAGAAGTTTGACATTTTAATGTGTTACCTTGATGTATTCAAGAGAAAATATTCAATTTAAATTTTGTTTAACTCGAAGATGAGCAATTCAATTTTGTTTTAATCTGTATTATATATACATAATCTCAGTGGCAGGACAGCTCCTATGGGACCAAGGGTTTAGGTGACCAAATATGCTTTCTAGACCGAATGCCTTGAGGTACGAGGCATATGTTCCGGTTAGGTTGTCAGCTTAACGCGAAACTCCAGTGTGCTTAGTTCCCAAAAAAATGTGGAACTCAGTTTTATCAACCCACTATAAGAAGGAAAGGCTGAGTTGACCTTGCCCAGCTCGAGGATTGAACCTCGAACCAGAGCTTTGGGAGTGCGTAGCGAAGCCACTACGCTAAATTCAAGTGACCACTACTCCAAAATCTGAATAAAAACTTTTTCACAGAGTGACCCAGAGTGATATGTGGAGAAAGAAAGTCAGGACTGGAAGATATTCAGTAAGATATAGAGCCATGCCGACTCCAGTGTCGTGACCAGTTGCCATCGGTTACGCGGTTGAGGATTCAAGGCGCTAGTAAACTGATCCTAATCGGCCCATGGATTCTCTACAGGGCTTAAGTTCAAGGATATGCTGGTTAGGGAAGTAAGGTAATGTCATCTTGGTATTCTTCGAACCTTACATGTCCATTGCATTCTATAGGATACCAGGTATTATCCTGCTGGAAGGTGAAATCGTCCCGAGGAAAAAGAGTTTATTTATATCAGTGGACATTTTAGCAAGGCATCCATGTGTAGATCCATTGTGCTTTCCAACAATGCTGAGTTGTGACTCAGAGAAGGACACTAAAATATTCTTCAGGCCATAATATTCTCCCCTCCAGCTTGGAATCTTCCGGCAATTGTTGCAGTGTGTTTGTTCTCAGATATTTCAGGCCGCATACGTCAACGTCTGTCAGTGCGATGGAGCATAAAAACTTAATCATTGGAAAAAAGCACCTGTCGCCATTCAGGACATAAAACTTGTGATATGTGCAAACATTATCCTTTGTCACTGAAGAACAGTAGTCAGCACTGGTACATTAACAAGTATCTGCTGATGTTTTTCACATTTTTATGCCCATACACTGCAAAGTTCTCTGAATCATCTCTGTGTAAATACTGCTGGTGGCCCTCGGTTCATTTTTTGGGGGGTAAGCTGCTCAGAGGTAGCCATCCACTCCATCATCTATGATCTGTGGTGATCTATATTTGTTACATCTCTGAGATTTTGTATAGTGCCATTTGGCCATGTTACTGTATATTTTACCATGGGAACAGTTAGCTGTTTCAAAAGTGTATTTCCTCCATGAAACGTAAGCCAATGATGCCCTTTTGCAAGTCGGATAAATCGCAAGTTTCAGTACTACGCCAAAGATTTGATAGACTTTCGATACGCTCTACTGCATTATGCTGTTTTTTGTGATTGGTTATTTCATGTTGACGTCACAAGTAGGTGGGGTCACACACAGATATATGCATGCATACATACAATATATATATATATATATATATATATATATATATATATCATCTTTAAAAAAATTTTATAACTAAGAAATAACGACAGGAAATTTACATAACACTTATAGAAAAACAAAATAACTGACAATACTTTAATAATTATTAAATGAAATGAAAACGCGAGAAAATGGAATCGCTACTACCATAATTGCCAATTCAATGAAAACCACATTCTCGAATCCAAGAAATTAACAAAGCGGTAAACTCACGATCTTACATAAGGGTAATAAGGGTTCATGGATGTTATTACCCATAAGACACTCTGATGATTTTTTATCTTTTAATCATGGCAATGTTTCTTTACGTCTGCGATAATAATAGATTAAAATTTAGCGGAAATGAAACTAATTGCGATGCCAATTTCACCCCTTAACAGTAATTCAAGTTTTGGCTTGTTTTGCCTTTACAAATTATTAGAAATTTTGAATAGTACAATATATATAAAAATGACAATGGAATCATAAAACTTTTATAATCGATATCATTTACTTCATAGCATTTTAGAACGTATTATTAATATTGTTTCGAAAAATGTGGAATTATCATAAATATTTGTATATTTTTATATACATTCTTTATTATTAATTGTAGTCTTAATACTTATAAAACCCCAGATGTATCGTTTTACCTGGAGGACATTGCATGCGACCTTGTTTTAATTTGCCTTAGCCGCCATGAGTGTCTTAAATTCTCATAGAAATGTTTTAATTCGATAAATGACTTGGAAGAAAGTCTCGATTTCTTAGAATTACAAGTTCGGAGGTCAGACCTGAAGAACAATTTCAGTCGTGACTCAAAATGAAAAGGTGTTACCACAGAAAGAGAACATCGGAATCATTACAGTCTGTTGCCAATAATCCATGTTTAACCTTTTTCAGGCTAGGACTAGAAATTCTCAACATTACATCAATATAAGCTAACTGAGAAATAGCATTATTCTATTTTTGTTAGTCTAAAAGGTTATAATCGCTTAATAATTATAATCAAAAGCCTGTGGGAAGGTAAGCAGGAATGGTACTTTTCTTTTTTAGTTGCCCCATATCTCAAGCTTAAATTATATAGACCCGTTAGCGCGACATATTAAAATGGAAAAGATTCTTTTATTAACGGTTTGTATTCTTTTATATCGCCGTTTTTTAGCTCACTGATATAACAGATAAGTCGAAAGAACTATATAGGTTACAAATAAATAAAATAATTCTTTGTTTTCCCTTAATTTTATAAAAAGTCAATTTAAAAATTTTTTAATTTCATCAATTTTTTTAAGAAATATTTTGAGTTTAAAAATAATATTTAATTTTTAATAGTTTACCCTAAAATTACTTTAGAATTTTTAAAATTTCTCACAATAATTTTGATATATATTGTACTGATTAGAATTCCAATTTAATTGTTAATGTTAATATACAGATGGCAGCACCAACAAATTAATGTTTTTTTTATTTAAATTCATCAATAAAAACACAATATTGTATACTATAAAATTAAACTTGTGCAATATAAATAAACAAAATAAAACTGGAGGTATATAATTATCTAGGTATACAGAAATGTATTGCATTTTTAGTTAAGTTCAAGTTCTGGAAAATAACATCCAGTATTAAAATTTTTCGATGCTGTTGAAAAGGTCAAAATAGTTATCATTGGTAGCAGTACCGTGGGATTGGGTGATGTTGGAATATAATCTACATTCACCAAAGTTTCTGTGACTAGGTGTTTTTTCGTAAGTGTTCATCTTTTGCTTGTGAAATTTGTGATCATATTAGCAGAATGGTAAATCATCATTAATCGTCACCATGGATAGCATGGTTAACATCAGCTACTTGATATCTGAATAAGGCAAAACAAAATATGAAAGATGATTGGCTGAGTTTATTCTTTCAAAATTTCTAATATCTTCAAAAATTCTCGATTTACTTAAGGAATTCTCGAGTAAATTCCCGTGGCTCAAAATGACCTGGAATTTTACATCTCTAATCTCCTTAGCGCTACTACTTCAAGCAGTGAAAGAAGCGTGTCCAGTAGCATCAAAATTTTTGTAAATGAAAATTATTTGGAAGAGAAAGTAAGTATCTTGTTTATCTGGACTTCTTATTTCTAAAATCAATACTTTTTTCAGGCAGTTAATCACAATTATTGTTGATATTAGACACGGTAGCATTCATGGACCATTTGCGATTGGAGAACACAAAAGTGGTAAGATCCCAACACATGGCGGGATAAAGAGGAATGGGCTCGCAGATAATCTCGCAAAAAAAGGATCTCCAACTATCCAAATACGATAGTTACTCTGAAATTTTTGAGAAACGCGCAGACAAGAATTCACAAAATAAAAATAACGGTTTAATTTTAAAATACAAAGTATTTTAACACAGAAGACGATTTTTTCACTGACTTACTTCAACTTGTTTAGCGTAGAATAAATTTTAAACAGAAGAGAAAATGGAGTTGACGCGAGAACATTTTCACGCTAGGATTTTCTACGATTTTAAAGCAGGATTAAATCAAGAAGAATGCGCTCAAAGTTTGCAATTAGCATTTGGTGATGAATCTCCAGCTCGTGCTACTGTATTTAGATGGTTTAGATAATTTAGAAGAGGTCACAATTTTCTTCAGGATGAAGAACACACAGGAAGGCCGCCGTCGGCAGTAATCCCGGATTATGTGTCTGCCATACGAAAAATGCTTATGGATGATAATCACTGCACCTATCAAATGATACAGAAGGAACTTAACATTGGATCCACAGCCATACACAAAATCATTCATGAAAAATTACATATGAAAAAAGTAGTTTGGCGCTGGGTTCACCATAATCTAACTGAGCACCAAAAAGAGGAGCGTGTCAGACTCAGTAAGGAAACTCTTAAATTGCTGAATGATGGTGGCCACCACATCATTTCTAAAATTGTAACAGGTGATGAAGCGTACATACCGTTTTTTGACGTTCCAACACGCCAAGAAAGCAAAGTATGGGTCTTTGAAGATGATTCCATGCCGACAATGGTGAAAAAACAACGCGCACTGAAAAAAGTGATGTACGCCGCTTTCATCAGAAGTACGGGATTGGTCAAAGGCATCAAGTTGGAAGGACAAAAGACAGTAGCAGCAAACTGGTATACCACTAAATGTCTTCCAGAAGTTCTACAAGAACTGAATGTTAGGGGACTAATGCTTCACAACGACAATGCATCTTCACATACAGCCGAATTAACAGTTGAGTTTCTTAAACAAAAACAAATTAAAGTGATCGAACAACCGCCGTATTTACCTGATCTAGCTATGTGCGACTTTTGGTTATTCTTTAATCTAAAAAAGAACTTACGTGGACGTCGTTTTCATTCAGAAGAAGAGATTGATGTGGCTATAAATGCATTTTTTTCATCTATTCCAAGAAACGAATGGCTTGAGGCATTTAATCTGTGGAAAATTCGTCAACAAAAGTGCATTGATGCTGGAGGAGACTACTTTGAACACACCTAAAACTTAGTAAGTATAACTTTAAAAAACTAGTTGTATCTCAAAAATTTCAGAGTGACCCTCATATCAGCCAAACCACCTTCATTTAGTGCCATACAGCAGTACATTAAAAAGAAATCAAAGGATGTTTTTTTTTTTTTTTTTTGAGAAACTTGAAATCTAGAAATAATGACAAATTGTGGTTTGTGAGCCACAATTTTATACCAACATTACCTATGGCTGTGTCAGTGTCTATTCTGAGACTCTTGGCTCGACATGACTGTCGAATGTCCAAACATCTACACCGGTTGAAATTTCTCTAGAATTGTTGTTCCCAATGCAGTTCACACCTAGAAATTGACATTCGACATTTGTTGACACTCACTACTCGATGCCTCGGCAACCGATATTGGGAAGCAATTGAGCTTGCGCGGCTGATTCATTATTTTGTATTTTTGTTTGTGTTTTCTATTTTATCCTGTATTTTTGTCTTTTTCTTGCTGCCACCCATCGGAAATAAAAAAAACACATTCATGAACCTGTTAATAAATAATAACATGCGGTCTATAAGATTAATATAAAACAAACATTAATAGATGTTGGTACTTATAGGTCATTATGACATCTCTAAAATCTATGCATCATGTATGATGTTTGTAAAATCTTATGATACAACTAAGTATCATATCAAAAATTCGTCTTCACATTCTTAAAACCTGATATTGCCTTAATTTAATAGAAAGTTCTGTCTCAAAAATCTAAATTTCTTTTTGAATTTCAAATCAGATATGTGCAAGAAATAGTTTATTCTGTATTCAATAGATGGCGCCATCATCCTATGCAAATAAATTGCTTAAAGCTGTATTTTCCAACTTCATCGGTTACTATCAAACCCGCAGTTCTCAGAAAATAGCGAGTGTCTTATTTTCGCATACAATTTATGCATTTTTATACGATGTACATTACGAATGGGGCCGTGGTAGCCTAGTGGTGAGGGCTTCCATCAGGAAGGGTGGGGCTCGATTCCCAATGCCGCCAAAGACCCATCGAGAACATGCGATATACGTGTTCATAGAATCGAAAGTCCTGTGGTCGGTCATTGAGCAGTTACCATGGCTGCAATGGTTTGCAGAAAATTTCCTCCCCCTTCAGATCAATGCCAAAATTGTGAGAGTGGATCCTCTGCGGGTGCCATCTATCGGAGGAATTAAACAGAGTAAAGACGTACTTTCCCCTTCGTGTGCTCTGAAAAAAAGAAAGACGCACCCTATTGACTTAAATTCGCATAGCCAACGGCATAGTTAGTTTGGCTTGTCCACTTAGTTTGGTTAGGTTTTGGTCCATAGTTAGTTTGGCTTGTCTTGTTGAGTGTCATAAGTAACAACAACAACAACAACCTTACGAATGCATGAAACAATTATGTTATAAAAGACATAAAAATAAATAATAACAGGGCTATTTAAGGAAATTTTAGGAAATGATAAAGTCAATGGATAAATAAAATACTTATTCTTTATATGCAAGGTTAAACTAAAAAAAAAAGAAAAGAAAAGAAAAAAGAAACATGAAACGGAAATAAGCTTTTATCAGAATATTTCGAACTTTGACTAATTTTAATTTATGTTTTAAGAGATTTCAATATCCATTACTTAATTTCTTTTAATGGGCAGTATTCAGGTGTGACAAAAAAAAGAAAACTCCCAAGCACCCGCCCCGCAAATGAGCATGTTTAAAGCTGAAGTTTAACACACGTGTTCAATGCTCCACAGCGGTTGGTATCGAACCCGTACCTTATGCTCTAAAGAACGTTGTTCTACCATTAGAGTACTGTCTGCCCATTCTATGGCATTCATAATTAATTTATAACGCTATTATTACTGGTATAAATTATGTTAAATTGCTTTTATCGAAATATAACTTTCTGGAACTCTACTCACTTTGAGAACGAATATGTGTGATTCTACTTTTTTTTTTTTTAATTTTTATCAGCATGCAACCCTTAGGGATAGAGAAAAAAATATGTCTACGGTATCGAATCTCCCTTCTTCTTATATCCTATATCCTTATGCTATAATTTATTTAAAAACTATAATATTTTTTTTATAAATTTATGTATATACTCGTATATATATATATAAAGCTTTCGTATTCGTTCCAAATCATATATTATTTGAAAATTTTAATAATTAATTAGATCTAAGTCCTTTTCAGAATCTTGAAAATGCTTCAAAATTTAAAAGTAAAATTAAATTAATCAGAAATGAAATATAATGAAATTTTTAATGAATAAAATAATTTCATTTACATACAGAATTTTATTTCATTTGATGTATTATATATGATTCCATTTTACTTTTATTTTGTATGTCTTTTTAAAATTTTGAATTATCTATTGGTTATATGATGTTCCATCTCTCTCTCTCTCTCTCTCTCTCTGTTTACTATATGTAAATATTAATAATTTTTCGCTTTTATAGTTCTTCTTTCAATCACTTAAATTTTGATAAGTCTATTTATTTAAGCTTTTTGTTGCTCTGAATGTATTGCGAAACCTATAATTTTTATATTTATTCTTGCATTTATTTCAAATTGGAGATCCCGTGACTTGCGCACTAATGTTGTGCATTTGTAAAATAAAATATTGAATAAAAAATATTTCTTACTGTTAAAAACTGAAAAAAGAACTAGGAAAAGATAAGCTAAATAAGGACGCTTTAAATATAATTTAAATTCATGTAATGCAAACACAAATAAATAATAAAAATTCAATGTGTGATGTATCTGTATTAAGATACTCATATATTAGCAAAGTATATATATATATATGTAAATACTTTAATAATATCGTTAATGAAAATGTAATATCTGTGCAGATTGATTCGAATTCTGAAATTCTTTTAATTTTGTTATTCAATAATTTTTACGGTAGGATTCAAAGTTTAAAGTGTCCTTATTATTATTTTTTTAAGTAATTTTCAGCTCTTTATATGGGAAAAATAGAAATAAATCACAAGTGATGGGCAGTTATTTAAAAGCGTTGGCGAAGTAAAATTCATAGTTACGTAATATTTTTACAGTGAGTATTACATAAAACAAAAACAATGGAATTCCTTAGAAATAGGGTTATAGAGGTACAAATAAAAATGGAAGATAAGAACTCAGAATAAAACGGAAAGAATTGCAGTCTGATAAGGAAATAAAATCACACCAAATTACACTATTTATTTAGCTGTTTGCTGCTGGAAAGCTAAAGAAAATTGTTTTATCATATTAACCCTTTAACGAAGGCATGCTTTTTTATTTTGAAATAGTTTTCTAACTAGAGATGTATTTATATTGTGATTAGTTTTAGTTATTAAGGGTTTTCGTTCGTGTTTCGCCTTTTTTCTTCGAGTTATTACAAAGACATGATTAAATAAAAACATAGCTGACCATCTTATACTGTTGAGACCCGATCATGCGACAAAATTGAACCTTTTAAACACAAGAATAATTTATTACTCCATTGGACTATTGTGAAATTCATAGATTCACATTTGAGTGAAGAGAGACCTTCATTTCATTAGGTTATCGATTAAATTCTCACTTCCGGTATGGATGATTAAAATCACTTGGAAAACGATTTAAATCCGGTTGAATCAGCACTCATGTGAGAAAAACAATCGTATGGAGAGCGAAAACAATTCTAATTGTTTGTTTAAGTTGCATATAAATTATATCATACAGTAGATTTCTTTTATTGTTTATTTGTGTTGCATAAATGTTATATCTCGTTTTTTATGAACCCTTAATTTGCGAAGTATCGCGTTTTTACTTCCATTTACGAGCTAAAATTTTGAAAAATCTCTTTTTTGAACTTTCGTTTCTGACAAATAATTTTCTTTTTCATTTTTGTTACATTTTATGATATGATATTTTTTAAAATTTTGTTTCATTTCTTTTATACATAAGTACCTAAGAACTTGATTCATTCTTGAACAACGAAGTGACACGTTCAGACATTGTTGGAATTAGAGTCGAATACTGGATAACAGATATTTGATAGGAAAGAATTGTGCCGAATTCAGCTTCTGCTCTCTCTCCATTCGTAAGTACACAGAAAAAGAAAAAAAAAATAATGTTTCTTTCTCCTACATTAGAATATAGAAAGGAGGCAAAACTTTTTATAAGTTTGAACTCTCTTTCTGTAATTAATTTCGTTTCATTTGCAATGCTTAATTTATGTTTCCTTTGTAGAGAAAGAGATTGAATCGATACCGTTGAGGCTTTGTCATAGATGAATTATGTTGCAGTTGAAGAAACGAATTGCAAAGAGAAAATCTGTTTATCATTTGAAGTGAATAAGGAAATTCTAAAAAAATTAGACGAAAAAATTATTAAGAAAGAAAATTTTTAATGTTGGCGAAAGCCAAGCATCAGTATGTATATTTGAAAGAGAATGTGGCACAGCTGCCGTATAATCCAGAATGCCAAATTCTGAGATTGGTGATTTTTTTGGCGCATTTTCTTATGCATCTGGCAACCTCGTTTTTATTACTTCATATATATGGAAAGCTAAAAGAATTATGCAGAAAATTCTATTTTGGTAACCCTAGTATTTACTTCATTGCGCACATCACGATACGTCATCTTGGCAACATTTTTTCATCGCCAAAAAAATTTAGAATTGGGAATCATGGATTATACGGCACTTGTGCCGAGATTATTTATAAATATTACAATTATTAATTTAGAATTCAACCAATTAATGAAATTTTTGAAAAATTTTAATCGTCTTTGATAATTTAAAATAATCAGAAAGGGGATCTTTTGTCTTGCCTTTTTCAATTTGCTTTTTCTTCTGTTCT
The DNA here is from genome assembly GCA_030067965.1 of Latrodectus elegans. NCBI lineage: Eukaryota > Metazoa > Arthropoda > Arachnida > Araneae > Theridiidae > Latrodectus > Latrodectus elegans. Next base: position 71,329,480 of record CM057821.1, on the reverse strand, counting down.
ATTGTTAACGTATTAATAGCTTGAATCAATAGAAAACGACTTCTCAAACCGATGTTTTGGTCTTTATACAAGAAATCGTTTTATTTACAAAAGGACCTTCGAAAATATTTTCAGATATTCGATTATGAACTTCACCTTGTTTGCGGCTGCTCGAAAAATGCGATTTAAAGACAGGTAAATTCGTCAAGTCAGATTTACGACGCCGTCTCAGTCCGATGTGACATAAATGAAACGTTATTTGATTGTAGATGCAAAACATCTTAAACTGGAACTTTTCTGATAAAAATGAGAGGAAAGATCATTCCTGTTGATGGTAAAAAAGAATCCAACTGCTTTACCATGAAGCTGAAAATGAAAGATTTCAAAGCATTAGAGGATTATCTCTTCGAAAATTTAAAACCAAACATTATTTGAGCTTTGAAAATTGAGTGAAGTAGAATCAATAAAATTAAAATACAGTTTTTTATGTATTTATATCTTATATTGCATTGTTTCTAATTAATGAATTGTAAATAATTCTTTTCAATAGTATTTTATTTATAAAGAAAATATAATTTAGTAAAAAAATCCGATATTAATAATTTAATACATTATATTTCTATTTTACGAACTTTGGTTTTGATGAATGGTTTTACCTATCGCTAAATAAGTTCATTAAAACGAGCGTGTATTGCAATACACTGATAATGGTGTGGCTTGCATTCTAAATAATTTTTTATTTACTTTATTTTACTACGATTATTAATTTCTTCTAGCTTATAATTCATGTTTTTAAATAAGAATTAAACTATAAAAATATTAATGGATAAGGATTTAAAATTAATTAGTATGAAAAGGCAGCTTACATATAATTTAAATAAAAAAATATATATAAGCAGATTAAAGAACTTTAAAAAAAATTAACTTTTTTTTTAAAAAAAAAGGAAAAACATGGTTTATTTTTATTAAATATTATATTTTAGTTTATTAAATTTATCGTTTTCAGATAAATTTTTGGATTAAATAAACTATTCATTTGCTTTTTCAAGAGACAAAATTGTAGAGTGTTTCGCCATTTCCTTCATTGTAGAACGACATTCACAAAAAAATAGTTGAAACTACTTTTAAAGAGGCGTTAAGTAGAACTGAAAATTTTACTGCCGCCAATGCTACAAATCAAATCGTAACAACATTAACATTCTCAATTAAATGGGTTTTTTTTCTGATGAAGCCTAATTTCATTTAATTATATACGCAGATTCGCAAAACGGATAATTATGTGATAAATCCACTTTTTTTTTCGAAAATCCATCACGTTTTCCGTAACATCTGAACAACAATGATACATTTCTTATAAACCTTTACTTCTGAATTTCACACAAAATTTTAAGATTATACTCAAGTAGTTGCAGATAATAAATATCCCCAAGAAGATATTCACAGCAGTTTGAAGTTTGTATGTTCGATCCTCACTTCGGACTTGTATGTAGCGATTATGAATCCAAGTTGAACTGTGTATCCCTTTGAGTAAACTGTTGGATAAGGATTGAAAGAACAAAATTGATAGTAGAGTTTCGAAAAAACCAAATTCTACATTTGAGATTTTTTTTCTAAATATACACCAAAGAGTTTAAATTAGGTTTTAAAGTAGAAAACATTTTTTCGAACATGTATTATAAATTTATATGCTATTATTTATGTTTTATAACAATTTTTTCCTCAATTAACATAAAAGTAATTATTTTTTATCATGTAATTTATCTCACTTAAATGTATAAATTCACTGCAACCGTCAATATAACAGAAATGTCAAGCAAACTTTAACCGTTAACCGTAAAAAGAAATTCGCATGAATATTTATTCTGGGCTTTTCAGTCTATTTCCTGGGCTACAGACGAAACTTGTAACAGGAGTAGCGCAAAATAATCAATGTAAGGAAATACTTGACAGTATAAAAGTCTTTTATTGAGAATTCATGAATTTGAGAATCTCAAATTTGCTTTCATGGCTCAACTATCTTTGTTCGAATTGGCTTCATGAATACAAAAAGGCATCAAACTAAGAATTCGATTTTTCGTTTGTTACACTTACACGAGTTGCCAAAGGCTAAAATCGAAAACTGGTGATAAATAGTAAAAGGGTGAAACTTAGCGATAAAATGTATTACACAAGGTGTAATTTAAAAAAAAAAAACACTGCAAAATGTAAGACTCTCGATTTTCGAACTTCTAATTTACGAACTCTGCCACAGATGAAATGACAATTTTTACTCCCATTTACGAATTAAATTTTTAAAAATCACTTTTCAACGAAGACGATTTATGGCATTTATCGTGTGCATTTATTTCTTACCATCTGGCTCTTTTCATTTAATTTTATGTTTCAGAAATTTCGACCGACATTTTCATTGGAGATTATAAATCTTTCGTGGGAACTATGGTTAACTAATTATCTGTGGATCATAATTAATTATCGGTCATTTTTCACATGCGGGCATGATTAAAAAATCCACCGTAACTGAGAAAGCCAAGAAAATTTATATGATGATTTGAGTGATGATGAATTACTCACCCATGTAATTCGACAAAGAAACTCACTGCTGCCTAAAGTTTCACTTCACGAATTTCTAAATTTAAATTCAGATGTAATTTCGTAAGAAACAATGAATGATCATGTATTTGAGGACGTAGTAAGTAAGAGTAGTAAAGAACTTTCAGAGATCAAACAAGAAGGAAATGACATAACAATACTTCAAAACAATATGATTAACATGATTATGGTATTTTTTATATTAAAAAAAAAACAGTGAAATGCTTTCCTAATAAAAAAAACGAGTTTCTTAAAAATATTTTGAATAGAAAAAAACGATTAACATTTTTTTGATTTTTCATCAATAAAATAAATTAAAAAAAGTTTAAGTATGAAAATTTTATTTTCCATGCGTTTTCAATGCAGTGTATACAAAATATATTTTTCTAATAGTACTTATATAGAGAAAGAGCAATTTGGTAAAAAAGATTATTTTAGAATCTAACAATCTCATCAGGAGTTATTTTTTCTATTTTACGAACTTTCAATTCTAAGAAATATTTTTTTTTGTCTTATGCCAGCTAGGCTTATAATATGGGGTGCGCTGCTCCACTTTTTAATGCAGAACCATATTTGGTGTGGAGTTCGACTGCTTCAGTACATATGTGCCATAGGGACCCGTTTATAGGGTACGAAACCATTCACACCTCATTCATACACAGAAATGATAAAGACAGGATAATTTGAGAGAGAAAGTACATCCATGCCCAAACCGGGATTTGAACCCAGGACCTCCCTATCCACAATCAGGCACTCTGACCACTAGACAGGGCGGTCGGTTTAACAAATATTTTACAGGTTCTTAAGAATTCGTGAGAAAGAACGTCTACTGTACAAAATACATATATCCTGTGATATCATTCGGAACACAAAATCTCTTCATTTCAAATACACGTATACATTGGCAATACAGGCGATCCCTGGACTACATCTTAAGGCTAAAGGGTTTGGAATACCATCCCATCACCAAGCGATTCGTCATTTTGAACCACGGTATTTGGACGTTCCAGATTAATGTGGACTCGTTTCCAATCATGGTGCTCCAGCAACTCAATGAGGGAGAATGTGGTCACCCTCCCAATCACTGCTAGTGGCAAATGATGATTCCCTTTGATGGTCTCAACGGAAAGCGGTATGAAGCTACTAAGCCACAGGAGCTCTAATTTCAAACAGAGAAAATAAAAATAAAAACATTTCTTAATAGAGAATACCCAACAACTATCCAGTGGACACCTGAAAAGTCTCACACATTCCGGGGATATCAAGAGATATCCTCTTTGCCCCAAATGTCAGCAGGAACAAGCATCTTCTCAGCACTGTCTTGGACTGGACTAAGAAGACATCCACACTAGTCCACTTCTTGTATCGGACTTCATTAACATCTTCGATTTCACTGATCTGGTCTAACTCCGTCAGAGCAGAGAGGAGATTAGAAGCAACAACAGCAACAATTCCAATACTACACAGGAGTTGAACAGACAGCAATTTATCAAACGAGCATGTACAACACATGTTCAGTGTATTTAAATCAGGAGAATGAATTGATAAAGACCTTTGGAATAGAGATTCATCCTCAAGATATTGACTCCTGTGCAGAATGTTGTGAAAGTAGACATTACATACTTGTTAATTAAATATATCGATAGTTGCAGCACAAAGTTAATATATCGATAGTTAAATATATCGATAGTTGCAGCATAATTCTTAGTTGTCGCTGTCAGGAATTATATCTGCAATACATCATCACACTTATTGATTCTGATAAGGCAGATTAATTTTATGGGCAATTAAAAGAATCGGAGTTCACATAAAGATCCGTGACGGCATACTATTTTTAAGCTAAGCACCACTTTTTGGAAATGGAAATAAGGTTAAAAGACTGAATCGTTAACTTAAATGGTTTAGGATCTTTGCAGCTTTGAGCCCATGGTAAGACAATGCTCTTTGGACATAAGATTTTCGGTTCAATTCCAGCTACAGCTGAAAGAGTATGTGCTTCGACATGTACGTCTGAGAGGTGGGTGATTAGAAGTTCCTCCCTTTCGATGTGCAACCATGGCTCATCACCGATGAAAATATCCTCTAGGAAGGCGACTTACGTGGAGGGTATTAAAATGCTTTACAAGAATCATCGGACATAAAGTTGTTCACAATGTGGACAGCTTATCAAATACAAAGTTATATAACCTATAAGTATTCAAACAGCCGTGGAAGCTCGGTTTTGCGATAAGTGTCGTCTTCATGATCTGCAAATACAGTAGTTTTGATACTAGACTCTGAAGAAGACAGCCATGATGAGAATGTCCATAAAAAAGTTTTAAATGATCAAATGTCCCTCAGCTGATTACGTAACATAGAAGGAAGGTGTCATTTCAGGTGTCGATTTCGTCACTTGATCGTTATTCAAAAGAACAAAGTGCTTAGCTGAAACATTTTTTGTAACCTAACTTATCTAACCTAAGTATGGATATATTTCCTGTTGATTAATTTGAACGGAGATGTTCATGCTGGAAAAATCTAAACATATTCCATAATCAGTGAGCTTAATGTTCATCCATGTGAGTTGTGAAGAGAAGAGTGCCATTTCAGGAAAAAAATTCTCGTTAAATGACGTTGGTACATAATTGAGAAACTTTATTTTTATTGCTGATACTTTTAGCCCGTAACATCGGACTTCCTTGCTATTTCCGGATTGATTCACTTTTTTTGTGTAAAATGAATGTTGATTAATTTTTAAACCATATTCCAAGTCTAGCAAGTTTTGCTTTATATCTCTTAAAAAACACATTTAATAATCTGGACAACTTAAAGCTTAATTTACTTCCAGTTTAACGAAATCCCATAGTATTTTCATAATAGGCAATTAATATATTATTTGATATTCGATTTGAGAATAAAGATTTATATGCCACTTTAATTAATATATATTGCGATGATCATAATATCTCTTGCTGCAGTTACAAAAACACAGAAAATATAGTTGGGAGAAAACTGTAATAAATATCTTTAAAACATCTTCTTAATGTTTTTGGTTATCTTTTATATTCCGATTCAAAAAAAGGAACAGTGGATAGAAAGAAATTAAAAATCAGTTTATATATAAGAAGTTTAAAAATAGAATATATTATGCGTTTCCTATAAGAAAAAATCAAGTCTAGAACAATATATTAGAAGTGTAAGTAATTTAGTTTATGGTTGCATTTTAATCAATTATTTGCGAACGTTTTTTTACAATTAGAAATTATTCAATTTTATAATTCGAATGAGATCTATTTCTAACTTAGAGCAAATATACATCCATTCAGAATATAATTGTTTTTACTTCCAAAATATGTTCCTTAACAATAAAATTAAAAGATTTTATTTTTACCACATAAGAATTTTTAACATTTTAACTGATTGTATTAAAACAGAAATTAAAATAAATATAAAAATCAAAAGGATCAGCCATTTAAAACAAGTCTACTTAAAGACCAGTTAAGCTTCCTTTGGTATTCTGGTGACCTCTGTTAAGTTTTTGGCATTGTTCCAAGTATTTATTTTTTGTCTTGGTTGAATTTGTAATCTAAACGTCTAAAAGAGGGGACTATAAATTTAATATTGCATGTTTCACGAAGACTTATGGTAGCGAGTTCGCAGAATTTAAACTGGAATATTATCAAAAGATTGAAAAAGATATTTTATGGATGTTTCTTTAAAAAAAAAAATAAGATGCTTTTTCATAAATATTTAATTTTTTAAGAAGCAAAAATAGATTTTGAAATATTTCGAGGAATTTTTATTTAGTCCTAAATATCCCCGCAAAGCAAATTCATTCGACATTTAAAAATTCAAAATTTAAGGAACCGAATAGAATTTGAATTCGATGGTTTGATATTTTTTTTAATTATCTTCATTCATTTTAAGCTCGCTTTAAGGCAGATCTCACAGAAAATTTTTCTGCTATTATTAATCGAGACATTTTCAGAAATATCTCGTGCAATTAATTATTTCGATATTTATTTATACAGAGAATAGTTATTCCATCAAAAATATTTACTTTTATTTTTACAACCTTACAAATTAAAGATATAAAATAATAAGTTGTGTGTGTGCATTTATTTTTGTGTGGTATAGTTATTAAAAATTTAATAGGCATAAAAATTTAATTTAACATTAGTTCTATTTTTTATTCATATCAATAAGATAATATGGCTATTTTTTTACTCTTAGCAATAATATATTATTGTTAAAATGAGAACATTTCCCTTTATCATTTAGCTATTTAAAAATAAACTGAAACTTTGAAAGTGATGTTGCAAAGCTAAAACAATCAATGAAAACATCAACTTTAAGGCTACTACATATTCTTAAAGGAGTGATTTTGCGACAAATCTGGAAATTCAGCAATTTTCATCTTTTCCTAGAGTTGCCATAAATTAAAAGCTACTAGAAGCAATTCCTTTGGTTGTATTAATTCTTGCAAGAAAGTAAACTTTACAGGAAGACTATTCTGCTTGTTTTGCAATTGTATGTAGAACATATTGTCTTTTAAAACATGAGCATGAAAAAGTGCTATAGAAATTTCCAAAACCTAAAACCAATAATTTTTTTTAATGTAAAGTAGAACACATTTTTATGCTTTTAATGCGTGTGTGTGTGCATGAAAAACGTTATATAACAATTTTTATAGCCGAAAACCTTAATACTTTTCTCGTGTCTTCTTTTAAGAAAAATTAAATTTTAAATCAGAAATCTTTATTTGATTAACCCTAAAGAATTTTTATGTAGAAAATAAACTGTTCCAATACCAAATTTCTATCTGCTACAAAGAAAAAAAAAACTCAAATTACTATTTGTTTGAATTAAACAAAATGCAAATATTTCTATGAAATTTGGAAAAATCAATTTGAATTTCAGATAATTGAAAAGTCATTTTTGTAAGTAGTAAATTTTTCTGCTGGCGAAGCATGTGCAATTTTATATAATGATCAAATTTTTAAACAGGAAATCACCAGTGTATAAGGTAAATCTCTATATAGGGCAAATTTTTATTTTATACTTACACTAAGCTATTAAATTGTCATAGTACAAGATTAAAAATATTAAAAATATAAAGAAAACTCTATTTTGAATCCTCTTAAGTTATACTGTGGGTAATCGATTTAAAACACAGAACCTATTTATTCTTGAGTTATTCATATCTATATTTACAATACGTGTAGCAAAACTGTCAACATCGTTTCTTTTATCTATATTTAATATCCGGGTACAGTTTTTTTTCACTTTTGAATGCGAAAATTTGTTATTTTAAAATAAATTCACTTGAACATAATTAGTCATTTTCATTCCGATTCCACTCAAATAATTTGAGTAAATCTTCTTTTTATATTTCTACTTTTTCATTTCGGAAAACTTACTTTATAAGATTATGAATGGCAACAGTGATAGGACTATTATTTCTTACTCAAATCATCAGTTTCGAACTATATCTGGACATAATTTAATTTTTATTATTCCATTGGATGTTTGTGTACCGTTACATTGCTGATTTCAGCAAGACGTATATAGCTATTCCCAATTTGTCAAACGTAACAAAGAAATTGCTTATTCAGCTCATTGATGATTGTTCAATTTCAATTTGCCTCCAATCACCAAGGTCAGCACACCTCACTCCATTTGTTCTTTTTTGTAAAGTTATCTTAAAGATACAATTGTAGCGGGCAGGCAAGACCCGGAAGTACCTTAAGGCTAATGGGTTTTTCGGAATACTCTCCCATTACTAAATGCTTCGTAGTTTTGAGTCACAGTCAAGGGACGAGGCCACACTGAGTTGGCATCCTCCTCTTCACATATACACAACATCAGATTAAGGATTGTGGACGTCACAGATTAATGTGGACACGTCTTCCCCTGCCCACGAAGCACTAGCAAACCAGTGAGGCCGAATGTGGTCAACATTCAAACCATTGCCGGTAGCAAATGATCGGAAGGCGAAATCTTTTCTTTTCAAACACATACATACATTTGCGGTATAGGTGAGCCCTGAACTACATCTTAAGGATAAGGGATTTGGAATATGAGCCCATCACCAAGCGAATCGTCGTTTTGAAACACTGTCTTTGGATGTTCCAGATTAACGTGGACACGATCCCAATCCACCAACCCAGGGAGGGAGAATGTGGTCATCTTACCAATCACTGCCCATGGCAAATGATGCTTCAATTTGCTTATTTCAACGGGAAGCAACTGAGCCACTGGAGCGCTTATCACAAAGATAGGGTTTTCCAGTGAAGTTCTGCAGACATCGATGAATGAAAACAAATCATCGCTAAAGAAATTTCGTCAACAACACCAACAATGTTGCGAAGTGGGTCAAAATACTTAGTTCGTGTTTGTATTCAAAACGGTAGCAAGCATTTGCTACCTCACAAATTACCTCACAAATAAAGCTATTAAAGTTGAATAGTGCGTTGTAAATAGTCTCACGCTTAACCAAAGGCTTAAACCATTATAATTCAGTGTTAGAATAATTGCCAGTTATTTCGGACTAAGCAGTAAGGAGAAAAATGACCCTGTGCTAATGATTTTTTCTTTATATAAAATATCAGTTATTTTTAAAAGCTATTTTCAAATTATTTCATTAACTAGATTAAGGAGTCAACATTTATCGCCAACTTTTGCATCTTTACTGGCAGAAGACACTATCTTATTGTTTATAGTTCCACTATTTGTGTGATTGGAAAACATTTACCAACCAATTCAAACAGTTGTACTCGTGTTTACAGTATGTGTCATATACGAAACGGTCACTTTTAGCTTAAAAAATAAATTTATCTTATATGATAAGATGATAAATTCATCACACCAATCACACAATTTATCGGTCATCCTTGTATGCATGAATTACTCACTGGGGATATGAAATAAATTATTACTGAGATAATTTATAGGCAAATCATTTTTGCACTTTTATGTTTGTATTCCTATCACTGTTTTAATGTTAAAATCTTTGGGCATCCCACGGACCACTGGCAGGACCATAGTCATCTGGCTTTCCCGCATGCACATCTGTCTGGTTAGGTTGTTCCAATGTTTTTGTCACTGAGATGCATGATTATGGTCTCAACCCAAGAAGTGCTCAAACAGGCAATAATATGAGGCTGATGTTTACAAAAGAATTAAGTTATAAGACTGCCCATTACGTACGGTCAAAGTATTGAACTTTTTTTCTAAGAAAGAAACTTTAAAGAAAGATCTAGAAAGTAAAACGAAATTAGTTTGAAGAATGAAATCAAAGAGCAATGTGAAAAATCGATGGAAAAATCGATAAAAAAAATCGATCGTTTGATGATACTAGTTTTATTTCATAAGATAATTCATCATTCAATGACGTTATTTTTGTAAATGAAACCTAATTTAACTAGAAAATATGGCTTAAAGTGTAATTCAAACTATATTAAAAATATCAGCTTGTACTCACTGTGGTCAAATTATAGGATTGTGTTCTTTGGAGTGGAATATCCCTAATACGATCCAGTCACTGTCGAATAACAGAAGGTTCAAATTGCATTTCTTCTATGAGCATCTTTCGAAGTGAAAGTTTGGGAGTTTACTTGTGTTGTTTTTTCCCCACTTGAAATATGTGATTATAGCCAACTTTTTATGAAAATTTCTCCCTAAGACCGAAATCGTGAATTTAAATATCCCTTAATGATCTTTTCCCGTTAGGCTGCCTGATATGACGTGTCAAACATCAGCGTGCAGGCTGACTATACTCGCGTTTAAAATAGAGCTCTTAAGAGAAGAAGGTAATAGGTCCCATCCCAGCAACATTGTTGAATAAGGGAAAAAAAAGAGTTTTCACTTTTCTGCATGTACATTTGTTAGGGTGCGTGCCTCGAAAGTTTCCCGACTATCTTTTCTTGCGAAAATGAATACCATCCACTATGAAAACAATCCCAGCAGTTAATAATATAAGAGGATGTAAAAAAAGTATCCGAATGTCGGGGATTAGGTTGCCCATTATAATGAACTAATTATTAAAATCTTAAATTAGTTATCGTCTTGGAGAGAAATGATTAACTAAAGGATGAAAGTTAGATTTTTCAATGAAACTTTATATAATAAATAATTATATATTCATGAATAAAACTTCATGAACTGAAATGTATAAGTTTTTCAAAACAAATTACTGTATCAACCTCTAATAAAGTCATATCTGAATACATACATGCATATATATATATCCTGTTGTTGTTATTGTTGTTACTTATGACACTTGGACAAGCCAAGCTCGCTATGCCGTTGGCTATGCCAATTTAAGTCAGTAGGGTGCATCTTTTGTTTAACCAGAGTACCACGAAAATGAAAGTACCACGAAGCTCATTTTGCCTATTGCTATGTGAATTTAAGTCAGTAGGGTAGGTCTTACATTTAGCCAGAGCACCTTAAAGATGAAGGTACGACTTTGCTCTAAACTCTTCCGATAGATGGCACCACCAGAGGATCCCCTGCACTCAATTATGACATTGATCTGAAGGGGAGGAAAATTTTCTCTTGACCATTACATCCATAGTAACTGCTTAACAACCGATCACAGTACTTTCGATTCCACAGATTTAACGAGCATACATATCGTATGTACTCGGTGGGTCTTTGGTTTCAATGGGAATCGAGCCCCATCCTACCGGACAGAAGACTGGTGCCATAACCACTAGACTAACATGGCCCCATATATATATATATATATATATATATATATATATATATATATATATATATATATATATATATATATATATATATATATATATATATATATATATATATATATATATATATATATTCTCTGTTCGTATCCTATACTTAATACTTTTTAATTATATATATAACTCCTTTTAATTGACTAACTGGCACTGTAAATATTACTAAATATGATTAAAAGAAATTTCAAACTGACCGATGATGTTATTTATCGTCATTATTCTCAAAAAATGTGTCACCAGTATGATGTACCCTTCTTAAGGGGGGAAGTTTTCTCGGGGCATTTTTGGTTGAACCCTCCTATCGGCCAGATGTCATGATTGGTCTTCACATCCTTGAAAATATGATAAAATGTTTCCTATAACAATAAAATGTATTGTTTAAAATTCGTCTCTTTAATAATATTTCTAAATGATAATTTCATCAAGACAATTAATTAACCACGCAATAGAATAGAATAATAATAAAACAAAATTCATACAAACGGAAGATAATTATATAATAATAGTTGGAATTTATGAGACAATATAGACTGGTTTATTTTGGCACGTTTAAATTCGTCGCCTTAATATTAATTACTCAAAAATATGTAATATTTAACTCGTCAGAAATGTGTTTTCCACTCTTCTTTAGAACCGATAAATCTATCAATTCCAAAGAAATGTGGAAAACACATTTTTCTTATCATAATTTAGATATACATGAGTATTCCAATTATTATCTGACCAAGTATCAAAGATCACGCACAGATTCTAAAAAATTCTAAATACTGTTTTATTAACAGTTCATTATTCACAGACACTGATAACACAAAATTGATTAAGTTGATTGTTTGTTAACAGATTAAGAAGCCATTGGCTCTATAAATTGGATTTGGCGAACAATAATTGACTGAAAAATCGCTAATCCAGATATCTGGCAACCCTATAAGTTAACCGAGACTAGAATTATTTTTTTTTAAATTATGATTTTAAAATCTTCCTTAAAAATATTATATTCATTTATGTTAATAAAATGCACTTTATAGTTCGAATAGAAATCCATGCTATATTAAGACATTAATTTGAATATTTTTACTTAAAAACTCATTCGGAAATCGTGTTTAGATTGTTAAAAACCAAGTAACACTCGTTTAGAAAGTTTTCAACATTCAACAGATGTTCCATTTGGTATTATTGCATTCTAAATCAACTACATTACTGACCACATTCAAGTCAGGAATTCACATTTCGTAATGAAAAATTTAAAAAGAAAATGTCCATTATGGTGAAAAATTATAATTTCTCCCACTGTCCTAAAATTTTAATTTATGATTTCAGAACATAAACTATTTCACAATTTTAATTTTAAAAAGCTACTTATCTTTAGTTCTTGAGCTGCATTGCATATCATTTTTATCTGTTTTTCTGCTATATCTTCTTGAATAAATAGCACTCTGAGAGCAAAACAACGTTGACCGCCACTGCGAAATGCAGAAATTAAAACATCCTTAGTTACCTGCTCTAAAAGAGTAGAACTATCAACAATCATAGCATTTAATCCATATACTGTTGGTGTGATTGGCTATACCTGATGGAAAATATCACGTGATAAGGTCACATGAGCAAACGATGTAGATAAATTAGTATTCCAATGACTTTAATTGTAGTCAATCGCGCCAAGAAGTGATAGAACTGCTCTTTTCGGAAAGATAGATGTTTGATTCAGATGTTGAACAATAGGACATGGTTTTTGCTTTTATCTCTCTGTATGCATAGCAAACGGGATGAGAGCAGGAGAATGTAAGGTTATCTTAATAGAAAAGGGCACACTATTTATAAAATACCTCCCAAAAAGCGGCAAAGGATAATTGATTAAAAAATAAATGTCCCAGAACAGCTTTCGGCTATTAGGATGTCCATTCCCTGGTATCAAAGAGTTATAATATTATTAAATTAATTTATGTTGGCTTACAATAATCTAGAGCTAAGATCACTCTCTTTGAAGTGGTTGGTTTCGAGTTTATTCGCATGAATTGAGTGATAAGATATGGATATCCATTTCTATTCTAATTTTCCGGATTTCATTTCTTCCAGTGCATTTTATGGTGCACATAGATACCCTCTACTTATGAAAAATGTCTCCCAGAAAAAGTAAGATTCTTTTGAACATTTACTGCATAAGTCAAAAGAAATTAACGCTTTGTATTTTCAAAATAAATTTTACAACACCATTCAGCTGTTATATTATTCCTTACCCAATATCATAATATTTAATTCATTATGAATTGTTAATTCATTCATAGTAAGTTAAATAATGTTAACTATTATTGATAAACTATGTATATAATTTAAGCTTTTCTAATTGTGCATAGAATATACAATATGTCCGCTAAAATCCCTTGCCATCTTTTTTAATTTTGGAACAAATTCTGCTATATTCTTAAAAATGGTATTCAGTTATAAGATACCGTTTTTATAATAAAAATGGTATCAAATACCTGGATATCATTTTATGAATATAGTAGAAGTCATTCCAAAGTTTATTATAAATATGGTACCCTACTCCGGATATAGATTTTACTGAATAAAACTACCTAGTACATCACCTGGTGGGAAATTGAAGAGTTAGCATACCTATCTCGTGGAAAAGGTAAGCGATGAAGAAAAACACGATATGCAAAGTTATAGAGCATTATCGATTTTGTGAAGATCAAACACTTAGCGGACGGGAGCCCTCGAGTTCGTTAAGTGGTAAGACACTTGAGAAATAGGGGAAGCTTGTCGAAAAAGAGAGAGACAGTACGGGTATGCCACGACGAGTGGTAGCGGAAGTACCGCTTCCAGGCGATGAAAATTTCGAATGTAAAATTAATCAACTAAAGTTATGTCTTTGTCTATAAATTAGTGTTATGTGTGTTAATGTAAATAAATATATCTTAAAAATCGGATCTTTTGTTATCAATGAGCGATCTTGGAAACAACAGGGGAAACCAATCACATTGGCGCAGTCGACAGGATGTATTCCGGATTAATACAAAATGATGAGATCCTAATGATGGAAAAATACCTACAAAATCGTGAGTCTGTATATTTTGATTGCTTCTCCTTCCATTAAGAGCCAATATATGTTTTAATTATGTATGATTTAAAGGAAATTTTGTTTTAGAATTTTCGTAAATTTCTTTGTAGGGTTTTGTTTAAGAAGTAAATGTAATAAATGAAAAAAAAATGTTTAAATATTCAAAATATCAAGATAAAAACAAATATGTATAATGTTTAATTTAATTGAGAAAATGTTTAAAAGTTCGATATTGGTTCGAAATAATATTGGTTATTGACATTTGTTCATTAATATTCAGAAAAGTTTTCTCTAACTGGTGATATTACTAAAAAAAAAAATATATATATGTATATATATATAATTTTGATTTATTAGAAAAAATATTTTTGGAATAATCTGTTTATTAAAACAAATTTATGTCGAATAATAATGTTGTTGCTAATTGTCAATTTCTTGAGTTATGTGCATTAATTTAAAAGATACTGTATTATTGAATAGTAAATTGTTGAAACGTATGTTTGGTGTAATGTGTTAATGTGATATAGTAGGATATAAATGTTTTGCTTTGAATTTTCATTATCATTTTGTTGTTCATTATGTAAATGATAAAAGTTTATGGAATAAGAAACTATTTCAAGAAAGTTTAAATGCTTTTTACTGAGTATTGTTTTGCATTATTAAAAATTGCATTTTCACAGAATTATTCAATGTTATTAGGTATATTTATTATTTACTATGATTGTATTTAGTATTTATGTAAAGTAACTAAGTTTAGATTTTAAATTTTGTATCAAAACCAAGATTGGGAAGCATTTATGAGAGAAATTTTGAATTATTTTATATTTTGAGAGTAATTGTGCTTGCAATGAATAATAGTTTTTGGTTGTTTCAGTAACTCTGATTCATATTATTTTAAGGTAAAATTACATATATTAATAATGATAAAGATATAAATGCATGTTACTAAAAATTATTTTAGCATTTTATTGATTTAAGTGGTTATATGTTCAATGATCTTCTGTGATAAAGATTTATTTAAATTGAAATACCTAAACTGGGAGTATGATTCGTATATGTATATTTTTTAGCTTGTTTTGAATTGTTTTCATTCATTAATGGGTATTATGTAATTGAAGTTTTATACATATTATAGTATATTATCGTGTGTATTAAGTATATTACAGTGTGTTGAAATGAAAATTGAAACTATAAAATTTAAAATTTATTATTAGAATAAATTTCTTAAATTTTTTTTGGTACATTAAGTAAACGAAAGTGTTTTATAGATTAAACAAATGAAAGGTGATTTGTGTGATTTAAATGTTTTGCTTTGAATAGTTGATACTTAAGTTTGGTAATTTGCGATAACATTAGTTGTTAAAATGGCCTTTGCATTCTTGGGTAAAGCTCGAAAGGAGGATCTGTTAATATTGGCTAGTGAGTTAGGAGAACAGATTCCTCCGGACGCGAAAGTTATAGATTTAAAAAATTTGATTACACAATCTAAACATTTTGAAGAATCATTTGTTCGAGAATTAATAAATACAATAATTTCCGATCGGATAGAAAGAGAAAAAGCCAAAGCAGAACAAAGAGAACGTGAGCATGAAATTAAAATGCGTGAATTAGAAATAAAAGAAAGGGAATATGAGGGCAACTCATTAAGCACGGTGGAATATGGGCGAGATAAATTAGGAAACACATTTCTAGGTTATTTAAATATAATGAAAGGGGTAATTTTAGATCCCCAGAACAAGCAGAAGAATGGCCTTTCTTTTTCCATCATGCAGAAAGGATGTTCAAGCTTTATGAAGTACCCGAACAGTACGAAGGGAAAATTATTTTACAGTGTTTAAAGGGTCGTGCTAAAGGTATTAATGCTATGTTGTCGGAAGAAGATTTAGATCAGTATGACAAAATCAAAAATTTCATTTTAAGGGAATATAGAATAACTCCGTTACAACACAAAAAGAATTTTGATTCTTGTTATAAATTACACAATGAAAGTTATGCTCAGTATGCGTCCCGAGTGGAAGCTGCATTAGAACTGTATTTAAAATCAAGAGATGTAGAAACATTTGTTAAACTTAAAGAGCTTATTGTAGCTGACAAAATAAAGAGAGTTTGCCTACTCATGTAAGATCTCAAATATTTCTGAAAGAGACTGAAAATTGGCTTCCAGTCCCTGAATTGGTAAGGGAAATTGATAATTTCCTAGTTTCGATGCCAAAAAGTTTTGCAAATAATTCCCACAATTATACTAAATTTATTCCCGGCCCACATGGAACAAAACAGAACGAAACTGTAAGGAAACATTTTCCAAGTGAACTTAGAAATAAAAACTTTGTGGAAAAGAAAGAATATTATAATTATCAAAAGAACCCAAATCCACGACCACAGAATCGTTTAGGAAATAATACCGCAAGTTGCGCTCCAGATAGAAAGGTATTGAAGTGTTACAAATGTCAGGAAGAGGGACATTTGAAGAAATTCTGCCCGCAAATGAATACGGTAACTCAAGTTTCTAATATAAGTGAAACTGAGGTAAGCAAAAAGGGTTAAATGAACTTTGCATTAAAATGGGTAATGCAAGTTTCGATTGGGAAATTCCAATCAGTGAGAAGGATGGTGAGCTTTTGCGAGTTGATTTAAATATAGGAGATAATAAGTTTCAAGGAATCATTGATAGTGGTGCGGAAATTACAGTACTGCGGAAGTCAGTGGTACCAGAAGAAATGTTGCAGTCAAGTGGGAAAATTTACTTGAGGCCTGCAATTGGATCTCCGGTTGAAGGAAAGCTTGTTTCTATTCCACTAAGTCTTTGGTCAGCAGATGATGATATCAGGCCGTATATCATGGTGCATGCTGCGGTTGTGGAAGGATTGCATGAGCAAGCTTTGATCACTCCTAGAGTTTTTAGTTTGTTGGAAGAACAAAGAAGAAAATATCTTGGAGAGGAAATAAAAATATCCACGGGAAAGGAATAGTTTCGAGTACTTTCAATGTGGAGGGAAGGAAAATAGAAGCTCACCAGGCAATAGAAGCAAATCAAGGAACATTTGATTTAGAAAATTCTGAAGTAGAGGTTTCAACTACTCCAGTGGAAAGTAACTTGGCAAATAAAGAAATAACCGCTATTAAGGATGAAGAAAATAGTACTCCAATTTCGCAAGCAAAGATATTTAGAAAAGAACAGTTGTCCTGTGCTACATTAAATCGGTGTTTTGAAGATGCCAGACAGCGTAAGAATAATTACTGGTTGGAATCAGATTTATTGTACCACACAGGCAATGTGGCAGGACAGAAGTATGTACAGCTTGTAGTTCCTGAGTGCAGGAGAAAAGAAATTTTAAAATTGGCTCACGAAATACCAACAGGAGGACATCTTGCTTCTAGGAAAACAAAGGAAAGAGTTACAATGTCTTTTTGGTGGGAAGGTCTGCCAAGGGATGTAAAACGCTGGTGTGAATCTTGCCACGATTGTCAATTGCGGAGGAAAACCAAACTGAAAGACAGAGGACCTATAGAAGCTGTTGGTAGACCAGAACTTCCCTTCCAAGTAGTCAATGCTGACATTTTAGGGCCTATTGAACCTAAATCTTCAAGGGGACATCAGTATGTGTTGTGTGTTATGGATCAGCACAGTCGGTGGCCAGAGGCAATTCTGATTAAAACTTTGACGGCAAAAGCGACATGCGATGCCTTTATGGAAATTTTTATGAGGACTGGCATTCCTCGAATCATTGCTATGGACAATGGAACAAATTTTGCTGCAAAGTTAACGCAAGAATTTCTTAAAGATTAGGGACTGTACCAAAATTCTCTACACCAGGTTACCCACAGAGTAACGGATTAATAGAAAGATGGATTGGCACAATGAAATCAATGTTGCATCATGCCATAAGGTCGCAAAGGTAGAGGATGGGACAAACAGTTGCCTTTTCTCTTGTGGGCATATCGTGAAGTGCCAAACGCTACTACTGGGGTCTCACCCTACCTACTCGTTCATGGACGCCCCCCAGTTGGACCTTTAGCTATTTTAAAATCTACATGGGAAGATGAAGTTGTTTTACCTCAAGGTATTGGTGAATCAATCACTGATTATCTTCAGAAGGTTAGAAATAGGTTACAGGAAGCTGTGGAATACGCCGATGAACATACTAAAAATCAACAGGAGAAATATGTACATTATCATAATTTAAGATCCAAAGAAAAAGAATTATCTATTGGAGATGAAGTTATTGTGCTGATTCCAGACTCTACAAACAAACTTTGTTCTAGGTGGAAAGGTCCAGGGAAATTGTAGAGCAAAAATCACCACATTCTTATGCAGTTAAGCTACCGGATGGAAGCATCCGTCATTTGCATCAAAATAAGCTAAGGAAATATATCCAACCGATGAATATGGTGGGCATAATATATGAAGCTGATGAAGATTTTGGAGAAGTTCAACCTGTACCTTTAGGAGGCCTTGGAGAAATAAAGGACAGTTGGAAACAGCTAGAAGAAAAGACCGAATTTTCAAATCTATCTCCGAAGCAAAGACTCAGCTTTTAACAATTCTTAAGGACTACAAAGTCGTATTCAATGGTGAATTGAAACGAGCTAAGGTACCACCTCATAAAATAACATTAAAACCTGGAATCGAAAGGAAACAGCCTCACATATACCGCATACCAGAATCACTAAAACCTCAGGTGGAAAATCAAATAAAAGAACTATTAAACAAGGATTTGATAGAACCATCTTCCGCAGAGATTGTTTATCCTCTTGTATGTGTCGCAAAGAAAGATGGAACGATTCGACTATGTGTCGATTATCGGGGACTGAATTCTGAGTCTAAAATAGCTCCATTTCCAATGCAAAATTCAGAAGAATTACGATTCAAAGCTGGTGCGGCAAATTATCTATCAACTCTAGATATCCTTAAAGGTTATTGGGAAATTCCATTGGATCAAGATAGTCGAGAACTAACAAGTTTCGTTTCACCTAAAGGACAGTATCAGTGGAAAGTAATGCCATTTGGACTTGCAGGTGCTCCAGCTACTTTTCAGCAAATTATGAATCAGATTCTAAGGCCTCATAATGATTTTGTTGAAAGTTTCCTGGATGATATCATAGTTTATTCATCTAGTTGGGAAGAACATTTGAACCATCTAAGAACAGTTTTGGAAACATTGAAACAGTGTAATTTTACCGCAAATTTAGAGAAATGTACCTTTGCTCGATCGAAGGTAAAATACTTAGGTCATGTAGTTGGATCAGGAGAGCATGGGCCCGATCCGGATAAAATTACAGCTATCAAAAACTTAAAATCGCCAAGAACGAAGAAAGCCTTAAGATCGATTTTAGGACTGTTTAACTATTATAGGGAATATGTACCTCATTATGCGAATATTGCTAAGCCATTAACAGACCTGACCAGAAAATCTATCCCAAATGATATTCCTTGGTCTGAAGAGACAGAAAAGGCCTTCATCTCATTGAAAGATAGTTTGTGTACTGTCACTTCATTGTCAACCCCTGATTTAAATAAACAATTTGAACTGCACACAGATGCTTCGGTTACTGGCATTGGAGCATGCTTAATGCAGAGAGATACAGATGGAAATCCTAAGCCTATAACCTTCGCCAGTCAGAAATTAACTCCAGCGCAGACCAAATGGAGTACCATCGAGAGAGAAGCGTATGCTGTGATATGGGCACTTGGTAAGTTTGAAGCATGGACTTACGGAACTTCCATAAATTTGTTCACAGATCACAATCCTCTGAAATATCTTACGGAAAGCATTCCGAAGAATGCCAGATTACAGAGATGGTCATTGGCTCTTTCTCGCTATCAGGTCAAAATAGCTCATAAGCCCGGTAGTAATAATGTTATCGCAGATGCCTTATCAAGGGTTTATGAGGATGATTAATTATTTTTCTTTTATAATGAATCTTGTAAGAAATAAAAAAAAAAAAAAAAAAAAAAAAAAAAAAGAAATAATTTCTGATATATCATAATATTCATATTTAACTTTATATAATATAATGTAGTTATTTCTATTTGTTATGGGTCGTTAATTTTCATAAGGTTTGTGTGTGAATAATATTTGCACATAATTGTTTTTTTGTGTTGATATTGATTCTTATTTTCTTACTTTATAATATTGTGTTGTAATAAATATAATGAATATAGCAGTAGTATAGGATATTTTCCTTTAAAGAGAATATGAAACAAAAGTGTAAGCTGAAGCATGTCAGCACCTAGGTTAAGCACTAAGTTAAATTTAAAATGTTGGTATTATTTGGCTCTTGATGGAATGGTGATAAAAGGTAAAAGGAACTTTCTAGAATTCTTCGTAGTTTCCATTTGCGGGACAAGGTCCAGCAATGAAAACTGGAGGGAAGGTGTGAAGATCAAACACTTAGCGGACGGGAGCCCTCGAGTTCGTTAAGTGGTAAGACACTTGAGAAATAGGGGAAGCTTGTCGAAAAAGAGAGAGACAGTACGGGTATGCCACGACGAGTGGTAGCGGAAGTACCGCTTCCAGGCGATGAAAATTTCGAATGTAAAATTAATCAACTAAAGTTATGTCTTTGTCTATAAATTAGTGTTATGTGTGTTAATGTAAATAAATATATCTTAAAAATCGGATCTTTTGTTATCAATGAGCGATCTTGGAAACAACAGGGGAAACCAATCACAGATTTAATACAAGATTGTAGGCAATAATAAAAATTATAGAATGGTTAAAACACGCATTTGTTCTTTCGTGATCTTTTTCATTGTGACATGGTTTGTTGGTTTGTCTGTCGCTCAACGGTCATTTTTTGCACACGAGGGCTAATTAGACCGGTACCTACGGTTTAAAGTGGATTCCGAACCACTACAAACAATCGTGCCCAAAGTGGGATTCGAACCCACGAACTATTGAACTGAAGGCAAGAGTGCTAAACATTCGGCTGCCAGCCACGCCATTGTAACATTAGAAAACGATCTAGAAAACAAAAAAATAATCAGTGTTGTTGTTTCTTATGACACTTGGACAATCCAAGATCACTTTGCCTACTCATATGCGAATTTAAGTCAGTATGGGTGGTCTTGCACTTAGCCAGAGCACCATAAAGATAAAGTAAGACTTTGCTCTAAACTCCTCCAATAGATGGAACCACCAGAGGATCCACTCCCTCAGTTTTGACATTGATCTGAAGGGGAAGGAAATTTTCTCCAGACCATTACATCCGTGGTAACTGCTCAACGGCCGATTATAAGACTTTCGACTCCACAGATTTAACGAGCACGAATATCGTATGTACTCTGTGGGTCTGTGGAAGCATTGGGAATGGAACTCCATCCTTCTGGCCTATGCCCTAGCCACTAGTCTACCACGGCTCAAAAACACCAATACTGTTATTAGTTATAAATATATACCTTTATTTCAAATGTTCGAACTTATTAGCGGCTGCAATAATGCATTTGAGGCTCCACATTTGAAGGCCATGTCGCACATATTGGAACATAGAGCATGGCACAAGCATCTATAATGCGGCCTTCAAGATCTTGCAGTGTTTGTGGAAGCTTCACATACTCACTGCCTTTAGTTTATTATTATTATTATTATTTTGGGCAGTTGTGATTGAGGGTTAATTTAGAATATAATACCAATTTATCATGTTTATTAGTTTATTCTTCATGCATACTGTGGATTTAAAACAACATTCTTCCTCACCCTTGAAGTACTTCAACCTGTTTATGACCAGAGCTACCTCAATGATCCGTTGCCATTTAAACCAATAAAACTAAAAACTCTCCTATTTTTTTTAATTAACACTTTTCAATCTTTCTTCACAATTTCAAGCCATCTAATATACATGGGGTCTTGTTTTTCTATTTTTTATGGAATTGTATGATGAAAGATATTTGAGATTTGTTAGATTTAAATATATATATATATATATATATATATATATATATATATATATATATATATATATATATATATATATATATATATATATATATATATATATATATATATATATATATATATATATATATATATATATGTATGTATGTATATATATATATATATATATGTATATATATATTGTTTTGTCTTTATTTTTATTTTAACGTTCGCAATTACTTTAATGATGGTTTGATCTCCCTGTAAAGTTGCTTATACTACAATATAAGTGATTTAAACGGTGTAGTATTTTGTACATTTGGATGGATTTTTCCATTAATGTCATGTGTAGCGACACAATTTTCTCCGGATATACAATTCTTTTCAAAAACGGAAGGGCGTGGTTCTTTTTTCTCTTTCTAAAACTGACATCGACGGAAATAGCGGGAAAATATTTTGTGAGCTGCTTTTCTTTATACAATCGCATCATGTAGTTTCAAAGAATAATATTCATTTTATTTCTTTTTCTCTTTTGGGATTAATGCAAATGTGTATTGTTTTAAGCTACTGCACTAGGTGAGTATGCGATATTCCTAAAATGTCGACTCGTTGGAAATGTATTGATAGGCTGATTAAAGAGATGTCCTGACTCAATATAACTAAAATATTTAATAATTGCATAACTAATGAGAAGTTTCAAGCTCTCCGCACTCATTTATTTGATTTGTTTTTTTAACTGATGCAAACGTGAGACCTTATTTAGTGGTGCAATGTGCATTGTGACCTTGTTAATTATGAGCCGGTCTTTTCTTAAGCAAGGAAAATATGTCATTAGCCTTTCAAATTGCAAATTTTCACAAGTGTTATCTACGATTCCGATAGAAAGCTACGGTGTGGTGAAGCTTAGCCTGTTTGTCTCTCTATATGCAAAATAATGTGTGTTTGTATCTGTTTGTCCTTTATGCATGTTTGTCCTTCATGTGTGTTTTCTTGTCTATGCATGTTTGTCCTTATTACGAAACTTTGAGATGTTGAGTATACTCCAGCGAAATTTTCTATTATCGTAAATTTACCTTATGACCCCCCCTCAAATCCCACAGTCGGCTTCAAAGTGGCGAGGGGAGTACCTGGGCGGAGCGGGCGAAGACGTGAAGGCTATTCCATTATCCTGAACCGATCCATTATCCTACGGCTGAAGGTGAATTCAGAGGTCAAGTCAGTCCTCTGCCCTTGTGGTGCCTCCTCAAAAGGAAGCTGCAAACTACTCTAAGCCAGATGAACCCATTTTTCCTCGGCCTCTTCAATTGGCCATGGCGAAATTTAGAAGTGGCCACCTAAAATTTTTGAAGTTATTAAATGTGGAAAGGATTTTCTCTCCTTATTCCTGTTCCATTTCTGTCTGTCCTACTCACCTTCTTAATAGTTTTGGCACCTCCTGGAGGCAGCTGTGGGATGAGAAGAATATGATCTATGGGGATCTATCACGTCGAGGCCCTTTGGACTTGTTCATGTAGGCTTTGTTACACCAGGGGGATAAGTAACAACAACAACATCTTAGGATAGGTGTATGTGTATACAAACAAATTAAATCCAATTGAATATAAACAATAAGACTTCATTTCCCCTAACTGAATATCTGAATCTCTGACTTGCCTCTTGTGTGGTTTAAAGAAATAATTGGTAACCACCTCTACTCTTGCCCCGGACTTACTAACGTCGCGGTTAGAAAATCTGCAGAAGATGACTTTTCGTTTCGTTCTAGTGTGCATTGAGCTGCTCGACATGGATTAATGGTTGAAAAACCAAGGTCGTAGAATAAAAAAAACTAACTGAATATGATATGTACTCCAACAATCAATTGTAAATAATGGTATTTTATTGATAATCAATAACTCAGTGGACATGCTATGCTAGAAATTATGAATATAAATGTCAATACCATCGATTTCAGTATTCAAAACGAAATACCAAACGAAACTTAATATGTAGCTCCATCAATACTGTGATAAATCAACACGAATGTGAACAATAAAACGAGTTTCTTAAATTCACTTCGTTTACTATGTATGCCAAGGCACATTTTAGAAAAGAAAATTGATGAGCCTATCATTCCCCTCCGAAATATCAATCCACCATGACTTTGCAATGGTAGAAGAGGATGAAAAATGTCACATCTAAGTTACAAAGCTGAAAGAGAAATTTAAAGACCAAAACGTATTGTTGTTAGTCTTTCCTATGATCCCAACAAATACGCCATTTGAATTTAAATAGGTTTCCGAGGCGACAGATTTTTGCAATGACAATTAGTAAAGCACAGGAACAATCTCTACAAATGTCATGGGATCCGTGCTTCTCATATGGACAAATGTATATGGTCAGCTTATGAGTTCGGAAAGATTTATTCGTGTT
This sequence comes from Latrodectus elegans, assembly GCA_030067965.1. NCBI lineage: Eukaryota > Metazoa > Arthropoda > Arachnida > Araneae > Theridiidae > Latrodectus > Latrodectus elegans. The sequence continues at coordinate 71,304,824 of CM057821.1, read as the reverse complement.
CGTATTAGAAAGGGGGGGAATATAGCATCAAATATCACTCAAATAAATAAATTAAAACTGTTCTTTGAAATACTTTGCATATAAATATGTATCAATTTTAGTAAAAATGACATAAACATAAGTTTAATTTACCTTAAGCTTCCTTTTTTCTGAGATCATATGGCAATACATGACAGCCAAAAAATTAATTAAAAATTATAAATAATGATAATTATTTAAACTATTGGGTTGTTCGGAAAGTAATTTCGTTTTTCATGAAAATGAAAAACGTATAACGAATAAATATCGTATTGCATTGCATATAGTCAATTCTAGTCCAATAGCTTCTACCATCTGGTAGTAGCACGATTCCACAGTCATAAAGTGGTTGATTTTTACTAGCAAAAAGCTGATCCATGTTGGAAAAACGAAATTACTCTCCGAACAACCCAATATATATTTTGGTTCTTTTTACATATTGAAATATTCATGATGTCACTAAGAGCTGAAAGGTTATTTCTTTCAAGTGATTTTATTCTATTCTTCATTAAACATAAATAATAAAAATTCAATTCCAAAAAATTGTATTCATTTATTTATTTTTTTGAATGTTTTTGTTTTCACTGCAAATACTGATATAATGATAAATATTTTTTATAAAGTAAAATGTAAAAAATATTGATTGCATTTATATTGAATAAATATTAGGAATTATGTTAATAACTTTCATTAACAGTTTTTTTTTAATATTTTATTAACTGTAATCGAAACTGCTCCCCTTCTATCAAAGAAGCAAATCACTTAAATCTCCTTTGAAAAATGTAAAAAAATTGAAAAATTCAATTTAAATGATAAACTATATATTTTAATTTAAAAAAACTATTTCTAATTTTCAATTATGTTTTTATAAAACCGAAAATTTTCAAATGTATTTTTATGACTGAAAACGAATTTATGTACATTGACTTCCTAATCAAATGTGTTTATCGTTTTCGATTCGTGCATCTCTACAAATATTCAATTGATGATTAAATTGTTACATAAGAGTTTTAATTGTGCTTTCCTGTAGTCTATATTCCAAAAGAGGAAAAATTGTCTAATTGCTGCATGAAGTCGGTCTTTCTCTCTATCAAATACGAGGTCACATATAAAGAGTACCCGCATTGAGAAAAGAACAAAGAAAGCAATTCTGAAAATTATTCTTAATAAACGCTCCTAATTTTTGGCGAGCTTATATTTCAGAAATTTGAACATCTGCCAAATTGTGAATTAATATTAATAACACAGTGTCATGATTAAATTTTCTCTGAATACTGCAACTTTAATAATCTTATTCATGTGAACAAATATAACAAAAAAAATAATATTGACCTCACTCTTACAGAACTTTAAAGCGAATAATTGAAATGTGAGCTTATAGGAAACTATAAATTATTCAGTTTTTGGATTATGTAGAATGTACTCACGCAATCAATTATACACTCAGAATATTCGAATATTACTTCTAGATCGAAAATAATGTTGCGAAAAATGTAAACATAAATATTTGTAAGAATGTCCTCTATTTCTATTTAATTGCTTGTTTAGTGCGTTAATATCATTTAATTTATTATATTATCGTCTAAGCAACTTTTATTCATTGAAAATAGTGGTTTCAAAGCTGAGAAATAAGTCTGTGAAATTTAAGACGGCTTGGCGACATTTGGCGTCTGTTTCAAGTCAATAGGAGCCGAGTTACCATAGGCTTATTATGGAAACTTCTAGAACCTATACCAAAGACGTATAAATATCGGGCAGCAGTGAGTTAGTTGGAAGTGAAGAACGAGAAAGACACATTAGTTTGGTTTCTGTATTATATATATATATATATATAGAGAGAGAGAGAGAGAGAGAAACTGTATAAGATATTTATTAACTTGTGAAAAAGCTTCAAGATGAAAAAACTACAGTTATTGTGACTGAAAGAATTGTGAATAAAGTGTTTGTTTCTGAGAAAAATCGTGTTATTTATTTCTAGATTATCACATTCTCTTTGCCATGATGAAAATCGTAACAATAATCATAACTTCATTTTAGATTTCTACACCAAACTGTCAACTGAATGATTAACATTCTGGCCTACAGTTTAAGATCTGTAAGTTCAATTTTTACCAAACATTAATTAGCTTAGAATGCAAGAAGCAACTGCAGTGTCACTTACAGACCAAGCATCCAGATACATGCTGACATAAATTTTCTCTGTGCAGAAATCAAACTCATATTAAATCTCGATTTATTTATCTGTTTACCAGAATTTTTTCTCATAAAAATAGTGTTTTGTATAATGATTACAAAATATATCATACAAATTCATCTGTAAATATTATAACATAACTAATACAGATATCTCTTTTTTTCAAGTGCTTTCAAAAATATATCTTGTAAATCAAAATTGATAGAAAATGATTTTTTTCCTGTAAAAATATAACCAAATCTGAGTTCTTAACATTTTTTTCATAACATCTTTATAGCTAAATTTCTGTTTATAGAGAACTTAATTTTAATACCTACAAGACATCACACAGTAAGTCTTACACAATAATAATAAAGCTCTTCCTTTTAATGCAACAAAACTTAATTTAAATGATTTCGCTCAACAAAAAAATCATGCACTGTTAATTTCTAACTGCAAAATTTATTTAAATTTTTACCCATTTTGAAATATACATATAACGAATTTCTTCAATAAAGAAGTCCATTTACATAAAATTTTATTTCATATTTGAATCTATAAATGGCAAATTGTTGTTACAGTTGCACTAGCATGCTTCGCTGAGTTCGGCACTACCAGTTAGATAGAAGCAGGGGATCTTCGTGATTTTGAAGCAGGGACCAAGCAGAAGACCCCCTATACTTTGCTTGGCATCCCCTGAGGTATCATATCACTTTGAGGACATTGCTACCACACCCAGTTTTAAAGTGCTCTAGTAATGTCGACCAGGATTCGAACTCACTACCTTTCGTTAATGAGAACAATCCCTAGTCAACAAATTGTGGCCGTTGCTGATATCGAGATTATTTAATAGAGCTAGGCAATCCCTATAAATTCAAACATATCTAAAAGGTCTAAAAAAAGATCTCCGCAGAGCCTAACCCTTGATAAAATTTAGACACGCCAATATATGAGCAGGGGAAGCCATGTCAGCTGTGCACCAATGGCATTCCGGGTATATTTTTTGACCCTGCTTAAAAACGAGGGCTCTTTGATCACAAGAAGCGTGAAAAAGCAGCCTGGTGGGCTAGTTTATGAATGGTAAAATTTTTCTTATAACAATACAATCTTGCTTGAAATGAAATTCTTTCAATAAAGAACCAGAACGCAAACTATAGATTGTATATCCATTGAAAATATTTGTCTGTGAAAGTACAGTTAATATTTTCAAGTTGTTTCCTTGATTTTTAAGATTCTTGAAAGAGAAAAGAAAATTTGAAAACGAACAAGGGACAAAACCATATAAAACTGACATGCAACACTTAAATGAAACTAGTAATTTATAAATAAAAGAAAATGTAAGATATATCTTCAGATCACGTATAAAATGTGAAAATGCATTATCATGGAATGATATAATAATATGGTAATTTTTTTTGTTTCCAATCGCAAGGTATATGAAAATATAGTAAACAACTAGATTAAAGGGAAAAAAGGAAATGGCTACGTTTTTGAGATGCCTAGAATTGCTTTATTCCATTCTACGTGATATCTATCCATTATTCCATCGTTGAAAGTAGGCAAATTGGGCTTGGCAAGATTCTTACGCGAAATAAGTAAGTCGCCAAGCATACAGCCGAAAACTCTTGAATGGCTGATGGGTGACTTCAATCAGGATTTTTCTGAATAATCCTCAACCAGCTTTTTGTGGACTTTCTACTCATTAAATCCTGATGGACCAACTAAGGTTTAAAATGTTCTTGACAATATGTTTGGCAGTTGAAAAAGAAATCTGACTTTTTTAATCCTCTGTGAAACTATTGAACTCTTTCCAACTAAGAGGTTGGCTTGTTCGCTTCCATTCAACCCACAATAAGAAGGGGTCCACTTTAAAGCAACATGAAGCTCTATCCTGATGAGCTGCTGCCGGAAAGTTCGGCAGTGTAATACTTCCAGAGATATAGCAGGAGCATCAAAGGCAATATCCTATATAGCTGCCTTCGAGTCAAATAATATCACAGTCGCCAAAAATGCCAAATCTCTATTAAGAAATTGCTATCTTAACAGCAGCTATCTCACTATCAAAAGCAACTCCAGAATGTCTGATAGGAATTTAGGAATTTAAAACGAGAAGAACTCACATGATATCTTCGCACCAAAGTTTGATGATTCACCAGAGCGAGGTACACCGGTATAAACTCTAAGCCTCGTAAAATAATAATATAATAATATTTTATGTAAGATAAATGTGAATAGACACTACAACTTTGTGTTCGCTAAATTAGTGAATCATTTTCATTCCTAAGAATATCATTTATGAAGTGATTATACATCGAATTTTAACAAAATTACAATATTTATAAACACATCTTTCGCTAAAATTCATTAAAATACACTTTAACTATTAGTGGCAAGAAAAAATTGTGAAATATATTACACTTAAAGAGAACTCTACAAATCTTAATATTATCTCCATGTCACAAATTTTCACTAAAATGAGTTTTACTCATAGAATCCAACAATATCTTGATTGGGTGATTCAATTTTTTGGAACAAAATAATATTTTAAAAGGAAAAAGATGTTTCACGAATAATTCACTTACACTGTTAGAATTAATGTTAACATCTTGTATTTTTTTGTATCTCGTATTTTTAAGATTTTTTGATGAGCAAGGGCCGTGGGGATGGGCGAAGGATGTCACAGATAAGCGGTCAGCCTAACGTATAACCACCAATGTGTTTAGGTCCTTAGCATGCTTGGTACTCATTTGTATCAACCCTCTGAAGGATAAGAGGCTGAATAAATCTTGCCTAGCCCAACGATCGAACCTCGGACTTGTGCCGTGAGAGTGCGAAACCCAACCACTACGCCACCGACTTTTTTAATTTTAATATTATAGACAGATAATAACGACTTTCCTTAAAGTAATCAATATTTATTTTATATAATTATGCAAGCCTGGTGGCTTTTGTTTTGGTGACCAAGCCTAGTGGTTAGGGTATCGGCCTTCCATCCAGAAGGGTGGGGTTCGATTCCCAATGCCGCCAAAGAACCACCGAGTACATGCGATATACGTGCTCGTTATATCTATGGAATCGAAAGTCCTGTGATCGGTTGTTGAGCAGTTACCATTTGTGCAATGGTCTGAAGAAATTTACTCCTCCTTCAGATCAATGCCAAAATTAAGGGGGTAGATCCTCTGGTGCTGCCATCTATCAGAGGATTTGCAGAGCAAAAGTCGCAATTTTACATTTACGGTGCTCTGATTAAACGAAAGATGCTCTCAATTGACTTAAATTCGCATAGCCAAGGCATAACGAACTTGGCTTGCCCAAGTGTCATTAATAATAACAACAACAGCAAAATCGCACCAAATGAATTGTCTATAAAACATCTATTGGAATATTTTTTCTAATTATTATTGTTATGATGGTGATTTTAACTAATTTGTTCAAACTCAAATTAAGTTATTTTCTTCATTGGACATGTTGCATTGCGCTCATTTTCAGGATATTATTTTTGACAAACAAAATGACTAGCCATCTGTATTGTAATTTTGAAATTATCTTAAGTGATGTGCAAATTTGTTCAAATGGGTACAAACAAAATTTATTATAACTACTTTCTAATTAAGATTATTGGATTTTGTTTTGTTTAGACTGACCAATTCTTAAAATTATAAGAATTCGAAATTAAGAGATTTCGGCACGGCAGTTGTTTAATCCTTTTGATATATTTTTAAATTTTTTGGCAGTTAAAAAAGGTCGACAAATTGGTGTAAATTGTTTTTTATATGCCAGGGTTGCCAAAATAGAAAGTTGTTAAATATCTTTATCTTTCTGACAGAATAAGAAATTAAATTACCGAAAGAACACTAAAATACGCCAAAAAATTCACCAAATTCAAAAATGCGCCAAAATGTTTATAGGGCAGCAGTGCCGAAATTTCACTGCATATAATTTGTTGCGATAAAAGGAAGTAACAGAAGAAAATCTTGAACGTGCGTATTTTATATATTTACTATTTTTTTTTTTTTTACAAAACTCGAGAAAGTGCTTACCAGTCAAATATCCTAATCAGAAACAAAGTCTTATCTCATTTTTAAAAGAAGCTCATCTGATATTAAAAGGAAAAATTTTGCAACAAAAATAAAAACGAAAAAATTGACAGCTAATAAAAAATTATTTGTTTTGTCACTACATTGTGTGAGATGAAATTGCAATATTAAATGAATGGAAATGTGATAAAACAGAAAGTGTAAAAATGAAAAATAAACAAATGAAGTTTGATGTACATGTAAAAGAACATTTTTGTGTTCTGGTTTTCAGATTAATAACGAGGGCATTTGAAATAGCTCAGTTTGCATAAATAAGAATAAAAATGGTTGTTATTAAAAATTTCTACATTGTTAATACAATTTTTAAAAATCGTTAGAAAATATTTTTTTATTTCTTTTCTAGCTGTGAACATTTAATTTTGTTTCTGTTTAACGAAATGCTTCGATATAAGTATTGACTACAGATACAATAAAATGTTGTCAGAAAAATATTAATAAAAAATTTAAGAAATTCCACGAGCTTTTTGAGCTTTTGTTTAACAAATCTTCTTTTTACTAACTCAGCAATATTAATTAAAAGAAAATTTTTAACGTTGAAAAGAAAATTTTTAACGTTTTAAGCAAAAGAATATACAAATACTGCAATTATTAATTTAAAATTCTATTAATTAATGCAATTTTAAAAAATTTAAATCAATCTTAAAGCCGATTTAAACTAACCATAAAGTGGATGTTTCGTCTTACCTTTCTCATTTTGATTTTTCTATTGTTTTATTGTCTATGTGTTAATGGCTTGAATCAATGGAAAACAGCTTCTTCAACCGATACTTTGCTCCACATATAAGAAATCGTTTTATTAACAAAATGAACTTCGACACTTTTCTGACATTCGATGGGGGAACTCCGCCTTGTTTGCTGCCGCTCGATTAATGTGATTTGAAGCAGGCAATCGTCTAGAAGTCAGATTACAATGCAGTCTCAATATGATGTAACGTGAATGAAACGTTTACTGACGCCATGGATATTTTAAACCAATAAGTGGGGCTCCGGATCTCAATTGTAACGAAAGAAACAACCACTTTATAGTTAATAATATACAAAAGAAATATGAACTTAAAAATTTACCTTTTTTAATATCGCTCGGAATCGAACCCGGTATCTCTCTATCTAAACAACGAGAGATGAATACTACCCTTCTACTTTTCGCATGCTCCTTTGCCTGGGTTAAATGAGGATTTCTCAAATGTCTTCTCTTGTGACACGTAAATATAGCGCACTATCCATAAGAAGTTTCTTCAGATGAAGGATATTAAAATGTTTCATAGCCTTAGACTGTCCACTACGCATTATCTAAGTACCACGTGTAGAATTATTGCATTTTAAAATGGCGTAATGTGAGAACATTCGAATTTTATTTAATTCTTTAAAAAAAAATGATGTATCACTAAAAATATAGAACCTATTTTATTTAAATACATAAAATAAAATAAAACATACTAAGAGTAAAAAATTTTATTACAAAATATTAAACATTAAGAAAAGAAAAATAATAAAAAGATATTTTAAAATAATAAAAAAGGTAAAAACACCAATTTTTAAATATTTTAATAAAAAAACAGTATATTCCAAAATATAACAAGAAAATTTGTTTTGAAAATTTATATAAATAAGTTATTTAAAATTTTAAAAAATTATTAAGATAAAACATTAAATAATACATTAAACGGAAAATTTTAATTTGCAGATTCTTAATCACAAATTACCGTCACTTTAAAAAGAAACTTAACAATTTAAAAAAAAAAAGAAGTTAAATATAACTCAAATTCTAAGCTAATTTCATCTCGAAGCATTGTTTTGAAGAAAAAACTTTTAATGAAAATCATTAAATTAGAATAAAATAAATATTAATTTCAAAAATTAATAAAATCAATAAAATCACTCATAAATTCTACACCAGGAATAATTAATATTTTTGTGAATTTTACATAAAATTTATCAATATTATTTTTAAGCAAAATATATTTCAATATGGAAATGGAGAATTTTAAGAAATAAATAAAGACTGTGACTTTTAAAAATAATTTAGTAACTTTCCTTCCCAATTAGCGTTCCGTCCAACCGTGATATATAGCATTTTACACCAAATACTAGTCAAATAACGCAATTTCAGAATATTCAAAGAGCTATTACATAATTTAAATATTTTACTGTGGTAAATCTGTTAGAGTGACACATTAAATTTTATTTCCTCTTTAATGACATACGCGTGTTTTAGTGTATGAAATAAAGTCGCGAGGTTTCACAGAATAAGTGAAAATAGTCCATTTACCTCTACTTAAATAATTTCTGACAAATGAAGACAAAAGAGCTTGAAAAAGTGATGTGCAAATTTGTTCAAATGGGTACAAACAAAATTTATTATAACTACTTTCTAATTAAGATTATTGGATTTTGTTTTGTTTAGACTGACCAATTCTTAAAATTATAAGAATTCGAAATTAAGAGATTTTCAGCACGGCAGTTGTTTAATCCTTTTGATATATTTTTAAATTTTTTGGCAGTTAAAAAAGGTCGACAAATTGGTGTAAATTGTTTTTTATATGCCAGGGTTGCCAAAATAGAAAGTTGTTAAATATCTTTATCTTTCTGACAGAATAAGAAATTAAATTACCGAAAGAACACTAAAATACGCCAAAAAATTCACCAAATTCAAAAATGCGCCAAAATGTTTATAGGGCAGCAGTGCCGAAATTTCACTGCATATAATTTGTTGCGATAAAAGGAAGTAACAGAAGAAAATCTTGAACGTGCGTATTTTATATATTTACTATTTTTTTTTTTTTTTACAAAACTCGAGAAAGTGCTTACCAGTCAAATATCCTAATCAGAAACAAAGTCTTATCTCATTTTTAAAAGAAGCTCATCTGATATTAAAAGGAAAAATTTTGCAACAAAAAATAAAAACGAAAAAATTGACAGCTAATAAAAAAATTATTTGTTTTGTCACTACATTGTGTGAGATGAAATTGCAATATTAAATGAATGGAAATGTGATAAAACAGAAAGTGTAAAAATGAAAAATAAACAAATGAAGTTTGATGTACATGTAAAAGAACATTTTTGTGTTCTGGTTTTCAGATTAATAACGAGGGCATTTGAAATAGCTCAGTTTGCATAAATAAGAATAAAAATGGTTGTTATTAAAAATTTCTACATTGTTAATACAATTTTTAAAAATCGTTAGAAAATATTTTTTTATTTCTTTTCTAGCTGTGAACATTTAATTTTGTTTCTGTTTAACGAAATGCTTCGATATAAGTATTGACTACAGATACAATAAAATGTTGTCAGAAAAATATTAATAAAAAATTTAAGAAATTCCACGAGCTTTTTGAGCTTTTGTTTAACAAATCTTCTTTTTATTAACTCAGCAATATTAATTAAAAGAAAATTTTTAACGTTGAAAAGAAAATTTTTAACGTTTTAAGCAAAAGAATATACAAATACTGCAATTATTAATTTAAAATTCTATTAATTAATGCAATTTTAAAAAATTTAAATCAATCTTAAAGCCGATTTAAACTAACCATAAAGTGGATGTTTCGTCTTACCTTTCTCATTTTGATTTTTCTATTGTTTTATTGTCATTGTGTTAATGGCTTGAATCAATGGAAAACAGCTTCTTCAACCGATACTTTGCTCCACATATAAGAAATCGTTTTATTAACAAAATGAACTTCGACACTTTTCTGACATTCGATGGGGGAACTCCGCCTTGTTTGCTGCCGCTCGATTAATGTGATTTGAAGCAGGCAATCGTCTAGAAGTCAGATTACAATGCAGTCTCAATATGATGTAACGTGAATGAAACGTTTACTGACGCCATGGATATTTTAAACCAATAAGTGGGGCTCCGGATCTCAATTGTAACGAAAGAAACAACCACTTTATAGTTAATAATATACAAAAGAAATATGAACTTAAAAATTTACCTTTTAATATCGCTCGGAATCGAACCTGGTATCTCTCTATCTAAACAACGAGAGATGAATACTACCCTTCTACTTTTCGCATGCTCCTTTGCCTGGGTTAAATGAGGATTTCTCAAATGTCTTCTCTTGTGACACGTAAATATAGCGCACTATCCATAAGAAGTTTCTTCAGATGAAGGATATTAAAATGTTTCATAGCCTTAGACTGTCCACTACGCATTATCTAAGTACCACGTGTAGAATTATTGCATTTTAAAATGGCGTAATGTGAGAACATTCGAATTTTATTTAATTCTTTAAAAAATGATGTATCACTAAAAATATAGAACCTATTTTATTTAAATACATAAAATAAAATAAAACATACTAAGAGTAAAAAATTTTATTACAAAATATTAAACATTAAGAAAAGAAAAAAATAATAAAAAGATATTTTAAAATAATAAAAAAAAAGGTAAAAACACCAATTTTTAAATATTTTAATAAAAACAGTATATTCCAAAATATAACAAGAAAATTTGTTTTGAAAATTTATATAAATAAGTTATTTAAAATTTTAAAAATTATTAAGATAAAACATTAAATAATACATTAAACGGAAAATTTTAATTTGCAGATTCTTAATCACAAATTACCGTCACTTTAAAAAGAAACTTAACAATTTAAAAAAAAAAAAAGAAGTTAAATATAACTCAAATTTAAGCTAATTTCATCTCGAAGCATTGTTTTGAAGAAAAAACTTTTAATGAAAATCATTAAATTAGAATAAAATAAATATTAATTTCAAAATTAATAAAATCAATAAAATCACTCATAAATTCTACACCAGGAATAATTAATATTTTTGTGAATTTTACATAAAATTTATCAATATTATTTTTAAGCAAAATATATTTCAATATGGAAATGGAGAATTTTAAGAAATAAATAAAGACTGTGACTTTTAAAAAAATAATTTAGTAACTTTCCCTTCCCAATTAGCGTTCCGTCCAACCGTGATATATAGCATTTTACACCAAATACTAGTCAAATAACGCAATTTCAGAATATTCAAAGAGCTATTACATAATTTAAATATTTTACTGTGGTAAATCTGTTAGAGTGACACATTAAATTTTATTTCCTCTTTAATGACATACGCGTGTTTTAGTGTATGAAATAAAGTCATGAGGTTTCACAGAATAAGTGAAAATAGTCCATTTACCTCTACTTAAATAATTTCTGACAAATGAAGACAAAAGAGCTTGAAAAAGTGATGTGCAAATTTGTTCAAATGGGTACAAACAAAATTTATTATAACTACTTTCTAATTAAGATTATTGGATTTTGTTTTGTTTAGACTGACCAATTCTTAAAATTATAAGAATTCGAAATTAAGAGATTTCGGCACGGCAGTTGTTTAATCCTTTTGATATATTTTTAAATTTTTTGGCAGTTAAAAAAGGTCGACAAATTGGTGTAAATTGTTTTTTATATGCCAGGGTTGCCAAAATAGAAAGTTGTTAAATATCTTTATCTTTCTGACAGAATAAGAAATTAAATTACCGAAAGAACACTAAAATACGCCAAAAAATTCACCAAATTCAAAAATGCGCCAAAATGTTTATAGGGCAGCAGTGCCGAAATTTCACTGCATATAATTTGTTGCGATAAAAGGAAGTAACAGAAGAAAATCTTGAACGTGCGTATTTTATATATTTACTATTTTTTTTTTTTTTTTTACAAAACTCGAGAAAGTGCTTACCAGTCAAATATCCTAATCAGAAACAAAGTCTTATCTCATTTTTAAAAGAAGCTCATCTGATATTAAAAGGAAAAATTTTGCAACAAAAAATAAAAACGAAAAAAATTGACAGCTAATAAAAAAAATTATTTGTTTTGTCACTACATTGTGTGAGATGAAATTGCAATATTAAATGAATGGAAATGTGATAAAACAGAAAGTGTAAAAATGAAAAATAAACAAATGAAGTTTGATGTACATGTAAAAGAACATTTTTGTGTTCTGGTTTTCAGATTAATAACGAGGGCATTTGAAATAGCTCAGTTTGCATAAATAAGAATAAAAATGGTTGTTATTAAAAATTTCTACATTGTTAATACAATTTTTAAAAATCGTTAGAAAATATTTTTTTATTTCTTTTCTAGCTGTGAACATTTAATTTTGTTTCTGTTTAACGAAATGCTTCGATATAAGTATTGACTACAGATACAATAAAATGTTGTCAGAAAAATATTAATAAAAAATTTAAGAAATTCCACGAGCTTTTTGAGCTTTTGTTTAACAAATCTTCTTTTTATTAACTCAGCAATATTAATTAAAAGAAAATTTTTAACGTTGAAAAGAAAATTTTTAACGTTTTAAGCAAAAGAATATACAAATACTGCAATTATTAATTTAAAATTCTATTAATTAATGCAATTTTAAAAAATTTAAATCAATCTTAAAGCCGATTTAAACTAACCATAAAGTGGATGTTTCGTCTTACCTTTCTCATTTTGATTTTTCTATTGTTTTATTGTCTATGTGTTAATGGCTTGAATCAATGGAAAACAGCTTCTTCAACCGATACTTTGCTCCACATATAAGAAATCGTTTTATTAACAAAATGAACTTCGACACTTTTCTGACATTCGATGGGGGAACTCCGCCTTGTTTGCTGCCGCTCGATTAATGTGATTTGAAGCAGGCAATCGTCTAGAAGTCAGATTACAATGCAGTCTCAATATGATGTAACGTGAATGAAACGTTTACTGACGCCATGGATATTTTAAACCAATAAGTGGGGCTCCGGATCTCAATTGTAACGAAAGAAACAACCACTTTATAGTTAATAATATACAAAAGAAATATGAACTTAAAAATTTACCTTTTTAATATCGCTCGAATCGAACCCGGTATCTCTCTATCTAAACAACGAGAGATGAATACTACCCTTCTACTTTTCGCATGCTCCTTTGCCTGGGTTAAATGAGGATTTCTCAAATGTCTTCTCTTGTGACACGTAAATATAGCGCACTATCCATAAGAAGTTTCTTCAGATGAAGGATATTAAAATGTTTCATAGCCTTAGACTGTCCACTACGCATTATCTAAGTACCACGTGTAGAATTATTGCATTTTAAAATGGCGTAATGTGAGAACATTCGAATTTTATTTAATTCTTTAAAAAAAAATGATGTATCACTAAAAATATAGAACCTATTTTATTTAAATACATAAAATAAAATAAAACATACTAAGAGTAAAAAATTTTATTACAAAATATTAAACATTAAGAAAAGAAAAAATAATAAAAAAGATATTTTAAAATAATAAAAAAAAAAGGTAAAAACACCAATTTTTAAATATTTTAATAAAAAAAAAAAACAGTATATTCCAAAATATAACAAGAAAATTTGTTTTGAAAATTTATATAAATAAGTTATTTAAAATTTTAAAAAATTATTAAGATAAAACATTAAATAATACATTAAACGGAAAATTTTAATTTGCAGATTCTTAATCACAAATTACCGTCACTTTAAAAAGAAACTTAACAATTTAAAAAAAAAAAAGAAGTTAAATATAACTCAAATTTAAGCTAATTTCATCTCGAAGCATTGTTTTGAAGAAAAAAACTTTTAATGAAAATCATTAAATTAGAATAAAATAAATATTAATTTCAAAAATTAATAAAATCAATAAAATCACTCATAAATTCTACACCAGGAATAATTAATATTTTTGTGAATTTTACATAAAATTTATCAATATTATTTTTAAGCAAAATATATTTCAATATGGAAATGGAGAATTTTAAGAAATAAATAAAGACTGTGACTTTTAAAAAAATAATTTAGTAACTTTCCCTTCCCAATTAGCGTTCCGTCCAACCGTGATATATAGCATTTTACACCAAATACTAGTCAAATAACGCAATTTCAGAATATTCAAAGAGCTATTACATAATTTAAATATTTTACTGTGGTAAATCTGTTAGAGTGACACATTAAATTTTATTTCCTCTTTAATGACATACGCGTGTTTTAGTGTATGAAATAAAGTCGCGAGGTTTCACAGAATAAGTGAAAATAGTCCATTTACCTCTACTTAAATAATTTCTGACAAATGAAGACAAAAGAGCTTGAAAAAGTGATGTGCAAATTTGTTCAAATGGGTACAAACAAAATTTATTATAACTACTTTCTAATTAAGATTATTGGATTTTGTTTTGTTTAGACTGACCAATTCTTAAAATTATAAGAATTCGAAATTAAGAGATTTCGGCACGGCAGTTGTTTAATCCTTTTGATATATTTTTAAATTTTTTGGCAGTTAAAAAAGGTCGACAAATTGGTGTAAATTGTTTTTTATATGCCAGGGTTGCCAAAATAGAAAGTTGTTAAATATCTTTATCTTTCTGACAGAATAAGAAATTAAATTACCGAAAGAACACTAAAATACGCCAAAAAATTCACCAAATTCAAAAATGCGCCAAAATGTTTATAGGGCAGCAGTGCCGAAATTTCACTGCATATAATTTGTTGCGATAAAAGGAAGTAACAGAAGAAAATCTTGAACGTGCGTATTTTATATATTTACTATTTTTTTTTTTACAAAACTCGAGAAAGTGCTTACCAGTCAAATATCCTAATCAGAAACAAAGTCTTATCTCATTTTTAAAAGAAGCTCATCTGATATTAAAAGGAAAAATTTTGCAACAAAAAATAAAAACGAAAAAAATTGACAGCTAATAAAAAAAATTATTTGTTTTGTCACTACATTGTGTGAGATGAAATTGCAATATTAAATGAATGGAAATGTGATAAAACAGAAAGTGTAAAAATGAAAAATAAACAAATGAAGTTTGATGTACATGTAAAAGAACATTTTTGTGTTCTGGTTTTCAGATTAATAACGAGGGCATTTGAAATAGCTCAGTTTGCATAAATAAGAATAAAAATGGTTGTTATTAAAAATTTCTACATTGTTAATACAATTTTTAAAAATCGTTAGAAAATATTTTTTTATTTCTTTTCTAGCTGTGAACATTTAATTTTGTTTCTGTTTAACGAAATGCTTCGATATAAGTATTGACTACAGATACAATAAAATGTTGTCAGAAAAATATTAATAAAAAATTTAAGAAATTCCACGAGCTTTTTGAGCTTTTGTTTAACAAATCTTCTTTTTATTAACTCAGCAATATTAATTAAAAGAAAATTTTTAACGTTGAAAAGAAAATTTTTAACGTTTTAAGCAAAAGAATATACAAATATTGCAATTATTAATTTAAAATTCTATTAATTAATGCAATTTTAAAAAATTTAAATCAATCTTAAAGCCGATTTAAACTAACCATAAAGTGGATGTTTCGTCTTACCTTTCTCATTTTGATTTTTCTATTGTTTTATTGTCTATGTGTTAATGGCTTGAATCAATGGAAAACAGCTTCTTCAACCGATACTTTGCTCCACATATAAGAAATCGTTTTATTAACAAAATGAACTTCGACACTTTTCTGACATTCGATGGGGGAACTCCGCCTTGTTTGCTGCCGCTCGATTAATGTGATTTGAAGCAGGCAATCGTCTAGAAGTCAGATTACAATGCAGTCTCAATATGATGTAACGTGAATGAAACGTTTACTGACGCCATGGATATTTTTAAACCAATAAGTGGGGCTCCGGATCTCAATTGTAACGAAAGAAACAACCACTTTATAGTTAATAATATACAAAAGAAATATGAACTTAAAAATTTACCTTTTTTAATATCGCTCGGAATCGAACCCGGTATCTCTCTATCTAAACAACGAGAGATGAATACTACCCTTCTACTTTTCGCATGCTCCTTTGCCTGGGTTAAATGAGGATTTCTCAAATGTCTTCTCTTGTGACACGTAAATATAGCGCACTATCCATAAGAAGTTTCTTCAGATGAAGGATATTAAAATGTTTCATAGCCTTAGACTGTCCACTACGCATTATCTAAGTACCACGTGTAGAATTATTGCATTTTAAAATGGCGTAATGTGAGAACATTCGAATTTTATTTAATTCTTTAAAAAAAAATGATGTATCACTAAAAATATAGAACCTATTTTATTTAAATACATAAAATAAAATAAAACATACTAAGAGTAAAAAATTTTATTACAAAATATTAAACATTAAGAAAAGAAAAAATAATAAAAAAGATATTTTAAAATAATAAAAAAAAAGGTAAAAACACCAATTTTTAAATATTTTAATAAAAAAAAACAGTATATTCCAAAATATAACAAGAAAATTTGTTTTGAAAATTTATATAAATAAGTTATTTAAAATTTTAAAAAATTATTAAGATAAAACATTAAATAATACATTAAACGGAAAATTTTAATTTGCAGATTCTTAATCACAAATTACCGTCACTTTAAAAAGAAACTTAACAATTTAAAAAAAAAAAAGAAGTTAAATATAACTCAAATTTAAGCTAATTTCATCTCGAAGCATTGTTTTGAAGAAAAAAACTTTTAATGAAAATCATTAAATTAGAATAAAATAAATATTAATTTCAAAAATTAATAAAATCAATAAAATCACTCATAAATTCTACACCAGGAATAATTAATATTTTTGTGAATTTTACATAAAATTTATCAATATTATTTTTAAGCAAAATATATTTCAATATGGAAATGGAGAATTTTAAGAAATAAATAAAGACTGTGACTTTTAAAAAAATAATTTAGTAACTTTCCCTTCCCAATTAGCGTTCCGTCCAACCGTGATATATAGCATTTTACACCAAATACTAGTCAAATAACGCAATTTCAGAATATTCAAAGAGCTATTACATAATTTAAATATTTTACTGTGGTAAATCTGTTAGAGTGACACATTAAATTTTATTTCCTCTTTAATGACATACGCGTGTTTTAGTGTATGAAATAAAGTCGCGAGGTTTCACAGAATAAGTGAAAATAGTCCATTTACCTCTAATTAAATAATTTCTGACAAATGAAGACAAAAGAGCTTGAAAAATATTGGTGGCGGAAATTTTCTTTAAAAAAACAACGGACATGTTTTCCAGAGTGAATAAAGAAATACGGTAATCCTTTTCAAACACATAGTGGCAGAACTTTGTTTCATAAATGCAAGAGAGAAACGTTTTAAATACTTAATAAATTGGAAAATAAAGTGTTTTGATAATGAATACAATTTGATTGAAAGTGAGAAAGAAATTAAATAAAATTTTAAGACCTAACCCGTGTTATAATAAAAGTTTGATTTCAAAATTTCATCGTCAACATTAATATTTTTTTATCTTGTTTTTAGTATTATGTTTAAAATGTTGTTTGATTATATCAAACGTACTTGATATTATTGAGAATAAAAGGAACTTAGTTTTGGTAGAATAAAATTAGGAATGAAACTCACACACACATTTTATTATTTTTTCAAGCATGTTCACTTTTACAAATTTAAAAATGTCACCACTCTAAAAATTTATAACAAATCTGCTTTCAATCCTAAAATGTAATTAATTTTCATGTAATCTTTAGCAAAATAAATTGTTGTTGAAAACTTTAATCTCTGAGTTAGATCACTATAGAGTATAGAAGTTGATATAAATTCAGTAAAGAGTGCAGCATGTGCAGTAACGTGCATGCTAATATTTTGGCAGATTACCTATTGATAATATTTCAATTCTGCATGAAAAAATTAGCTTATTATATCTTTATCATCTTTGCCGCAAAATATTATAACTAATGGAAGGTCATTTTTGTAAGGTTTATAAAATTTTCATGTCTACATATGGAGTGGGTTGAATTACTGGAACAAGTCTTCTTGATTCAAACGTCAAGTACAAATCAAACTGTCACAGAAAATCTTAAAAAGAAACAAGCAATATTACAGCCGTATCTAAGTGTAATGCCAGTAGCTTTCATCACATCCAACATCGAAAATGTAGGCAATTCTGTACTACAGAATGTGAAGTCTTCGGTAGACTATCCATGTTTATCAATTGGCTTTACAGTTTAAATTTACTTATAAAATCACTTTATGAATAGAAATCAAAATTTCATCAACCTAGAACATCACTAAAAAATTTTTTATTTAAACCAAAATTTTTAAAAACTATAAAATTTGGATATTATGATCTTAGTATTATCTCAAAGTAAAATAAACTTGTACAATTAATTTTTTAATTAAAAATTAATGGCAATTTTTTTTAAATAATTTATAATTATTTAATTAAATTTTTTTAATACATTTTTAAATTTATAAATCATTTATTAATTAGCAGTTACATATTACAATTGTAATGTGAAAATTAATTTTGATTAGTTTGTGCATTTTATAACTTTTATAGCACCAAATGCAAATGGTGAATTTATTCAATTTATGAACCTAAGAAAATAAAAAAAAGCATTTTTTATCTATTCCTTATATTTCCATTATTTTAGATACATAATTTTTAATTAATCACCAACTTTTTAAAGTCATTATTACTCTCTCTATAGAAATGATGTTCTATAAAAGTCTGATTGTAACACATTCTTCAGCAAAGAATTTCCTTATAACTGTTAGTCGCTAAGATTTTGCGGAAACTTTGGCAATATGCTGGTTTTATTGACTTTATTTAAACTAATTACTTTTATTTTGTCTGTCTAGTGGTAAACAACTCATTTTCACCTTCCTACTTTAGCTAGAGAAAAGATAGCAGTCGGTTAACGGGAATCGATCTAAGTCTATATAGATGGCCCCAGTCTATTTACTTCTGTAGTTTATAACATGCAGTTCAACTTCGGAGATAGACGATCTTAGAAGTTGCATTTTAAGTATTTTAAATTTTTGAAGAGTTTTATGAAAAAAAAACTCAATCTTACTCAATGCGAGCTATAAGCCTACGAGCATAAAGTTCCAAAACTGTTTCTGTCATATTACTATCAACTTCGGAGTTTTGTTTCTGCGATTTTCAAATCATTAAATATTTTTAATGATATAATTAAGATTAATTATGAAATGTGAAGTACAGTTAAAAATTTTGTCATATATTTGTAAACGAAACAATTTTATCGAGTGATTCTTTTGAAATCAATGAAGCTAATATCAGTTATATATGTATATAATATTCTTTTATGATTTTACTTTAATTATATATTATTAAACTCTTAATTATATATATTTTTTTACTAATTTTTATTACACTTAAATTTTCTCGTTGAATTTGTAAATACTTCTTTTAGAAAACAAAAATGACACATAAGGACATTTCAAGATAGTACTATTATTAAAACAAAAAATCTTCAGAGCCTTTATATTGAAATAGCTCAAAATTATTTTCGAAAAAGTTTTAATTATTATGTAATGAAATACAATAAAATTGTCAGGGCATTATTTTTGTTTTGTTTTCACTAAAACAGAGTTTATTTTGACTACTGTAATATATATATAATATGCACCAAAAAAGTGTACTTCAGAGAGTTACCGGCATGCCTTACTTTGAGCTTTGTTGACTTTTATAACTGTTTTTTTACCGGGAATGAAGTGATAGAACGAAAACTCTTTGAATCGGTCTGTTCATTGTTTACACTTGCAGACGAGAATTCTCAGCAACACTCACGGGACAATAGAACTTATCGCTTTTGCAAACATTTTCATAAATGTGTAATCTCTCCCTTGTGCTTCAGATCTTTTTATGAGTGTTGATTAAAAGCCAATGCTGGCTGGTCATGAAATTTGGGGGCGGTTGATAGTGAGAGGAAACTAATTTTTTTTTTAAATTTTAGTGACCGGCGATGGATCGTGTTTGTTCTTCCAAATTTTGGGTTAGTATTTATTTGAAAATAAAAATGTTAAAAACAATTTATTAAATATGGAACAATTATTCGTGCATTAGTTTTATATAATCATAATAAAATTAATCCGTTATGTAACTATATAAAGTAATGTAGAATCTGAATTAGAGAGTAAACGAGAATTTTAGGAATTTTCATGAGAATAATTTTAGAAATTTTTATGATTATATATTTTTAAATTTTCATGTGAAATTATCGAATGTTATTCGTTGATCTTGCGAAAATTTATATAATCTTATCAAAGTGGATTTTTATTTAACGAGTTACATAAAATTTACCTACCTGTATAAATTAAATTTAGAAAAAAATTAAATGTAATTAAAAAATTGTGTGATGTTTTTACTTTATTTTTGAGGATAATTTGTGAAATTAGAAAATTTTGCTTCAACAATATTTAGAAAATATTATATAAGGATATTTAGGAACATAAAAAATATTTAGAAATCCATTATTAATATTTCATTAATAACTTTATCTTTTCACTTACAAATAAAAACATTTATATTTTAAATTTGAAAGCAAATAACCATTATGCCATTAATATCATAAAAATAATAATGTGTGATTTTATTTTTCCTGTCAATATTTTGTATGTGATTAGCGATTATTTTATTATTGAAGAGTATAATAATTTGTAAGATAATCTGCAGTTATTGTATAATAATTAATAATTGATAGTATCTTACTAATTATTGACTACATAATATTTATGTTAATGGGAAGATCTCCAATCTTAATGTATTGCTTAGGTGGTTGTGTTTTCTTGTGCCAGCTAGGCTGGCTTTATGGGGTTGCTGCTCCACTTTTCTATCTGAACCATATTTTGACTTTCGTAGTACACAATGCTATAGGCACCTATAATGTATTGCTCATGATGTCCCTATTAGAAATCTTCAATCCGAAAAATTATGTTCCTATGAATTTTTATCTTACAGCTAGTTATTATTTTTGATCTCTGATAAAATAAGAATCTCCAAAGAAAACACTTTATTGCTCATATTACCAGACTTTTTTGTTTTTCAAAACATTAAGCATTTGCATTATCTGGATTTAAACTTGATAATTTGTTAAAAATTAAAATATACTCAATATTTAATGAAATGAGTTACTATAACAGGGTTTCTTAAACTTTTTGGTCTGGAAAGACTATAATATTTGTGTCTATAATTATTGCACAAATCTATTGCAAGCAGGAATCAAAGCATTGTTTTCTTCATTTATAATATAATATACTATTACAATTTTAGATTATTATTTTTATTTTTTAATTTTAATAAAGGGAACAATGTGAAGATTTTAAATGAAGTTATATGATAATATAAAAAATTATAAGTCTTCTTATATATATATATATATATATATATATATATACACAAACAAAGCCACATGGCTCACCAAAATTGCTTTTTTTTTTCTTTATTGGAATTATTAAATAAAGCTGCAAATTACTTCTCATTGAAAATAATATGGTTTTTAACAGTATTACAATCTCTTTTTAATACATATTAGAAGAGAGTTTTGTTACATTCCTTTATATAAATCTTGATATTAGTTCTTATAACCATTTTGTTATTTATATTTTAAATATTCTGTGTAATAACCAATTTCAAAATTTTCTGACTCTTTATTTTATTTTTTTATTTATAAATTACAATTTAATTGAAGGAATTATGAATCTTTGAGACAATTTTTTTTATTTAATTTAGAAATGTTACACATTGAACAATTAATAGAACTTTTGTATAGTTTTTTTTTATAACAAAAACAACACAAATTAAACTATGATTAGTGATTTTATTTTCAATTCTAAAAATTATTGCTTGTAGATTAATATGCAGTTAAAAAAAATAACATATGTGACGCATGCTTTGTAAGATGATAGTTATTGGCTAAATCACCAATTTTTTTAAACTCTACCCTCCGAAATGCAAATTGGATTTCTTTAATAGGTTATTTTAATAATTATTTATTGTTTTTGTGTACTTCATTCAATATTTCGTGATTCCTTTTTCAGTGTACATTGTTATGCATTATAACTCGTACCATTTTATTTTGTTACTATTTCTTAAATTTAACTAAACATCTCATCTTTAGGATGAAACCTTAACATGGCACACCGCAATACCACTTTTTACTCCATGTTTTCTAAAAGTTGGCTTGATATGGTGTCCAGTGGCATTCTTTTGGATATTTGCCCCTGCAGAAATTTATTATATAACAAGAAAGAAAAAGACGAAAATTCCATGGTCCATTTTAAATGTTTCCAAACTGGTATGACATTTTTATATAATATTTTCACTTATATATACTATCACCATTTTTATTGCAATTTTTATCTCCTTGTAGACTTTAGCTTTGGTAATGATGGCATTGACTGTAGCTGACATGGCATACCAAATGATAAGATTTCAGCATATTGATATCCCACCTGTTGATTATTATACTCCATTTCTTCTATTTGTCACACTGGTATTCTATTTGTATTTCTTATATTTTTTCCTTTTATTTTTGTGATTCATATAGTTTATTTTTAGAAATATGAATGTAATTGATTTTAATTTACAGGGTGCTATGGTATTCATGTTGCTGCATAATAGAAGAAAAGGAAGAATTACATCCCCTGTTATTTCTTTATTTTGGTTTTTTCTATTCATTGGGACAGGAGCTGGTTATTACACTGCAATGCAACGGACATTCAATAGTGTATGCAATCACTAGTATATCAAACTTTGAATTTGACTGCCAAAATATAACTTAGACTAAAAGCTGGAAAATATTATATAGTTTAAATTTTAAAAATATCCTTAAGAGAATAAGTAAAATATATTTTAATATTCAGTAAATAAGCACAAGAAAATCCTGAAATTTACAGGATGTTAAAAATTAAAAATGCCTTTAAAAGCATATGTTTTTGATTTAGTTTCTGAATTTGATCCCATGCAAAAAAATAATAGTTTAACACTAAATGACTTACCATATTATCACAACTAAAATTATTTGATAGTTAATAGAATTTTCTGAGAATGTGTATGAATGAAAACTAGTGTTCACAAATATAGGATACTAACTAAATTAGCTTTCTCCCTTTCTTTTAAATAGCTAAATTGTTAGCTTTTCCTACAGTTCGTGGATTCAAATCCCAACTTGTGTGTGTATATTTGTGGTGGTTTGAAATTCACTTTAAACTGCAAATCCTGATTTAATTATCCCTCTTGGGTAAAAAATGATCATTGGGCTACAAACCAATTTTGCTTTTAAATATTATGAAAACTAAGATTGAAAGGATTTTTCCAATAATTTAAAATTACTTGAAAATGTGTAAACAAATTATTCATAAGTACTTATGTTTACAGCAATAAACATTTGTTGTTTTGTATCAAGTATATTTACAAATTTAGCATCTTCAAATTTGAAATTACAAAAGGAAGAAATTATATTAATTGTTTAAAAAAGTGAATGGTAGAAATATCAATCAAATTGAAAAAAACATTTTTAGATAAATTTTCTTGATGTTAAAACAAGATTTTCAACTCCTTTTGCTTTGTCCCAGCATTTTAGCTAAATTATATTTTTAGTTATTTGAAAAATGTTAGCTAATTATTCAAAAATGTTTATTTATTTTACAATAATAAACATATTTTGTTTTATGCCAAGTAATATATATATATTCAAATTTAAAATTACCAAAAAATGTAACTAATTATTTAAAACTAAATAATAGAAAAAGATATCAAATTAGGAAAATAAAGCTCTGAATTAAAAAATTTAAAATTGCCATATCACTATAATTTAGTTTAAAAAAAATTGAGAAAGGAAAGTTCATTCCTAAAATTCTTTGAGAATTTATTACTTTTGCATATTTTTGAATTCTTTAATAATGTAATATAGGATTTAATGATATAAGTTTTTGACATTATAATTATTGTAAATAATCATATCATATTTTTGTAATCAATTGTTACGTGAATTTTTTTTTCGTTCAATAGATATTAGTTGTTTAAATGTGATATAAAATGTTAAAAATTTAAGAGAGTAATAAAAATGTAAACTTTTGTTCAAAATTTTAGTTGTGAAAAGGAGAGATCAAATGTACCAAAATGCAATATGAAAAAAATAAAATAAAATAAAAATAAAGAAAAAAAAAGATTAATTAGAGTTTGTGAACTTAAATTCTTGGAACAATCAAGAGATCTTTGAAAAAAATTTAATAGCTACAATGTTGTCAGATTTAAATTATGAAAATGAACTTTTAATAATAAACAGTATCTTTGGTATAATTAAGATTTCTTATTATCTGTTTTTTCATTAATGCAATGTTAATAATAATTTAAGGCACATTTTTCTTTTCCAAGTTGTGCAATCTACAAGTTTCAGAGAGTAAAAGTCCTTAATTTTCCATTATTACATTATTTAAGTTGTCTAAAAATACATTCATCAAAAAATACACTGATTTTTTATTTTGTTTTGGAGAACATGTAACTATCTACCAAATAATCAGTGCTCTGTCCTTTAGTCAGTTTGGAAGTTCAACTCCCTCTTCAAGCTATTAATGTTTTTAATGATTCAGAACTCACCTTAAACTGTGATCTTTGTTTTATCAGTAATTTTATGCAAAAAATCACCATTGTTAAGCAAATAAACTAATAGATTTGAAGAATTGTGTGATTTGTATTTATCAAGATCTTAAATAATATATAAAATATTAAAATGAGTGTATAGAATAAATTATTACTTCAAAAATAATATTTCTTTAAAATACTAAATAACTTTTAATTTTTGATGAAATTTTGTGTCACTATTTTGAATTTTGAAAACTTAGTATAATTTTAACTGTTTAAATGTCTGATTGATTTCTTAAATATAATACATAATCATTTTTATATGGTCATAATATTTTTCAATTTTTTATTTTTTAGGCTGTTGGATATGATGAAGAGTTTGCCCAGTATCAGTTTGTCATGTTTGTCTTATATTTTGCACTTTCCTTTGTGCAGTTTATTTGCCATGGATTTGCAGATTTCAAAGTACTACCGGATCAAATTCCTCCGGTAAATATGTTTTACTTATTTTGTATCTCCTATCATAGCAATGAATACATTATTTGTAATAAAATACATTATTTTAAACAACAGACACAAGTTAAATTTTTATTTTAAAATCTTTTAGTATAATGTTCAAGCAGTCATTTATTATCATCTGTATTATAAATTAAATAAGGTATGATAAAATCAAGAAGATTTTCCTTTCCTAAAAGTATTATATATAAGTATTTTATTATTTTTTATTTGAATGTTTGAAGCCATGGAAAGGCATCTTTTTTGTAACTGGGAAATAACAGCTTCTACACCTAACTCATCACTAATTGGTTGTGATCACATTGTTCTGATAACATGTGATATAAAGAGAAGAGTACCACCTCAGATGCTGAAGTCATCTCTTGTGGTTTAAATCATATAGCAGTTGTTTGTATTTTTAACTTTTCTCTCGGCTGAGATAGGCAGCTAAAAACATTATTCAATCTGAATGTTGGTATGGTTTTAAATGAAAGTTTATCATTCAGAGTTATGTATTTGTTATAGATTTTTAACATTTCGCTAATTTAGTTTGTTGAAGAACACATGAAGAAAGTAAAAATATACTATGCTTTATATTTCATTAGAAAGGAATGTCATTAACCATTAATATGCAACTTAAACGTTTTTACACTAAAATAGTTTGATTAATTTTAGTTTATTTAATTGCATTAATTTTTATTGCATTGTAAATTAATATATTACTGATAAATTCCCGGGCTGATTTTCAGGAATGTCTCATTTGCTTTTGAATTATAAAAAACATGAAATATAAAAAGCTGATTTTTACCCCTTAGTATTTCTTGTTAAAATTTATAGTTGTCTTCTCAAATTCTAATACTAATTCTTTTTAAGATGCATATTCCAAAAATACCTTATTTGTCTTTCAAAGTATACTTAAATTAATTGAATTTGCATTACTCTGAAATTTCTAAGAAATACAAGTGTTTAGTTTGACTCTATATATGACAGCCAAAAGCAGTTGTAAGGCCTTTTAATGTCTGTTGTATGAATTACCTTCCTGGAAATCATAAATAGAAAGCTGTATTCATATGCTACAGGGAACGGAACCTGGGGAACTCCTAATACTTTTATATACACTTTAATAGATTGCATACAGAAATCAAAAATATAACATATCCTGTTCAGCAGTGAATAAAAGCGTATGTGAGACCTTTCAATCATATTACAGGGCTCGGAGTTGTCCTGATATTCCTGAATTTTCTGATTTTTTAAAAAACGTCCTGAAATGTCTTTATTTTTCAAAATAAATCCTGGAATTCCTTATTTTTTATTACATTCTTTTGAAAGTTTAATTTTCATTAATAATTTTATATTTTTCAGTAGTAAACTTTTCTTCCAGTGGAATATATATTTTCTTTCAACTGCTTTCTATGCAAGAAGAAAGAGAAAAATTTCCGCCTTTTTTGTTCTCCTTCAAATTGGAAATAGGATTGCCATTCGTCTCCGCCTCGTTTTCAGTCATTGCTCACGAATATCTGACGTCAAAAAAAATTTAGGTTTGGGTTTACCATTAAATTCTATTTTCTGCCTTTACAGACAGATTCTGGTTTTAGTAGTGCACAACAATTTACAATGATGGTGAAATTGTGAGAATTATTCGCCTACGTTTATGCGCATGCGTGAAATTCCTATTGCGCCATTTTGAAAGATTTTGATGGGTGTTTTGAAGAATGTTTATTAGCAAGCTCAGTATTTTATTTTTTGAAAACAATTAATTTTCTTTTAAAAATGCCAAGAACAACGAAATTTTCCGACAGATGGTCGGAACTGCAAGATGGGAATAAATTACTAATCAAGACCTGGTGCCGAAGTGTTGACAATGTTCATTCTGCGGAGTGCTTTGTATGCAAAAGCAAATTCAGTGTTTCAAATATGGGTTTTAGACAAGCGCTTGCTCATGCAGATGGATTAAGACACAAAAAAGCTGTGAACTGTTACAAGAATCGAACACTATTTACTATCAAGTCATCAACTTTATCTCAATCCTCTACATCGACTATAGTAGTGAATAACAAATCATGGCTTCCCAAAACGATATCAGAGAAAACCATTAAAGCTGAAACCATTTTACTTTTGGTGGCAATAAAATATAATTATTCTTTTTCATCTTTGAATGATTTAGCTACATTTACGGAGAAATTTTTGATGATCCCTCCATAGCAAAAAATCTCAAATTATCTGACAAAAAAGTCATGCATATGATTAATTTTGGGTTAGGTCCGTATTTCAAAACTCTTTTGTTTTGGGATATCGGCACTTCATATTTTGTTTTACTTTTCGATGAAACTACTACAAAACAAATAAAGAAACAGTTGAATATTTACATCTCATACTGGTCTGATAAACAAGGTAAAAATGTCATTTGCTACCTCGAATCACATTTTTTAGGGCATGCTGAAGCCAATAAAATTGTAAAAAGTTTATTAAGTTTTATTCAAAATAATGGTTTGAATTAAGAAAAATTAATGCAGTTGTCAATGGATGGACCAAGAGTTAATTTAGCTGTTTTAAAGCAAATAAATAGTGAATTGAGTAAGCAAAGTTTACCAGTACTAATTGATTTGGGTACATGTTGCTTACACATAATCCATGGAGCACTATGTAAGGGTATTGATAAAATTGATAGTAATATTGATGGATTTGCTGTAGATATTCATCAATTTTTCAAACTATCTCCTGCAAGAAGGGAAGATTATCATTCCTTACAGTTAGAAATACTAAAAGAAACTTTAGCTAGACATAGTTTCCTTTGTCATGTTGAGAGCCGTTGGTTAACTTTGGGCTCAGTTTGTGAGAGAATTGTTGAGCAATATGATGTTCTAAAGGAATATTTTATTGTTAAAGTACCTAAAGAGTCGAAATCTCCTCTTTCTGATAGACATCTTCGGATTATAAAACATTTCAAAGATCCTAAGACTCTGGCATATCTGCATTTTGTTTCATTTTTTTGTAAAACTTTTGAACCATATTTACTTCGAATGCAAAAAGTCGAACCTTTAGTACGTGTGCTATACAGTAAGTTAAATGAACTTGTTCGCAGTATTATGTTTAAATTTTTAAACCCAAAAGAAATCTGTGAAAAAAATGGAGTAAAGTTGCTACAAATTAATGTTGATTCAGGAAAAAATTGGCTAAATTTAAACAAGATTGAAATAGGTCAGGGTGCAACAGCAATACTGGAAGAGCTTACTGATAAAACAACATTTCTACAAAGTGTCAGAAGCTGCTACATAGCAACTTCAAAGCATTTGCTTCAAAAACTTCCTATAACAAATCCTTTACTCACAGATCTCTAGTGTTTGTCTCCTTATAATAGAAAAAAGGAAGAGTCTAGGAGTTCATTTAGCAGATTAATTCAACATATTCCTCATGTGAATAAAACTTCTTCAGATATTGATAAGGTGAATGAAGAGTGGATTCTTTACATGTGTGAAGATGTGACTTTGATTGTAAATGATTATGATAATAATCAAAATATCTGTAAATATTGGAATGCAGTTTTCAATATAAAAGATGCTGGTGGTTATATAGAATATCCTACTCTTTCTAGAGTGGTTAAAGCATGGTTGTCATTATTGAATGTAAATTCCCAACCATAAAGAGGTTTTCCAGCTAACAATTCTCTTGTGACAAAGGAGAAAGCTTCTTTATCGGAATTAACAGTTCAAAGTTTACGGATTTGTCATTATGTTATTCGAATGCATGGCAATTCTGATGCATCATATATGGAAAAATCAAAAGATGTAACACAATTAGAGAAAAGAAAGGATGAGGAAGATGTAGAAGCTACTTGTGAAAAAAAGTTTAAACAATCGCAGCTATTAGAAAAAATTAATGAACTTGAGAAAGAAAAGAAAAATTTGCTTGACAATCTGTGTGTAGCTCAAAAACTTTTGGATGATGCAATTAAAAAAATAGCATGTGCTATCAGTGATGATAATATGAGTCATGTGAAAGTTGGACAAATGATGCTGTCTGCTGCTAATGCAGAGATTGCATCTGTGAATGATATGTTTAAAAAAGTGCAGTATTAAATTATCTGAATTAAATGCTAATGCATCCAGTTCAAAATGAACATTATTCAATTATACATAAATTAATTGTTAATTTAAATTATTTATCATGTAACTTATTAATTTTCAAAAAATGCTCAGTATAGAAAGTTTAAATTTCTGTATCATTTTTCATATAGTTGCATTAAAAATTAAAAAACTCAGAATTTATTAAATAGTTTATTCCTTTCTGAAATGTGTTTTATGCATAAAATAGAAATTAATATGTAAAAGTAACGTTGGTTTTGTTTAATTATTAAAACATGTCCTGAAAAATGTCCTGATATTTCTTGAAAATAGTGTCCTGAAAAAAAAAATTTCTGTACTCCTACCCCTGATATTAGCATTGTCCTACATAATGTACTGTAACAATTATCATTTCTTCTATTGATTATATATGAAGGCTGTATTTTTTAACTTTCTTCTTGTTGTGTGATAATATGCTGTGACATTAAATGAAAGAGTCTTTTTATATTTACTTTTTATAAACTTCTTAAATTTTCTTTTGTAATAAGATTAACACGTGAATTTAGATTGATTAATAAATAATTACGATAAAATAATAAAATCTATGTCCATCTGTTTCATTTATCTTAATAGTGCAATAAAATTGGAAACTTATTTTAATTATTTGTAATAATTATGTTTACTTTAAAGTTTATTTTATATGCAATATAATCTCAAACTCTTGTTTTCTTTTTAAAACACCTAAACATAAGATTGATTGTTTATTCCTAGTTATATTCTTTTTGAATAATAAAATAACTTTTGAACAAAATTTATTGTTAGATCTAAAATTTTTCTTGTTTAAAGAAAAATTTAACCAAAGAATTTTAAAAACTGACAACTTTAGGATGACGAAAATGGAAAATTTTAATAACTATCCTTAAATTAACATCTAGGATAGAAATATCATAATATCGTTCAGAAATAAATAGCAATTTAAGTTCACCATATGGTAATACTATATATGCATTAAGAACAAAGTGTGTACTATGTCTGTTACTTATAATTATATATAAAGTGAAATATAGCAAACTTGTGTTTGGTTTTAAAGTAAGATTTTTTCCTGCAAAATTTATTGAGGTAAAAGTCAGACAATTTTCAAAAATTAAATGTTAAAAAGGAAACAAAGTAAATCATACAATATCAATAGTTTATTGTACTTATTGTGGATTGTTTTTTTCTCTTAGTTATACACTTTTATTGACACTCACCTACAAAAGATTTTTGTGTGTGTGTTTAATTTATCATTTTTTTTTTAAATTATGGAATACTTCTTAAACAGTCATTTATAAATTATTCAAAATAATTAACAGTATTATTCTAGATTGAAAGCTTATTTTGCTGAGTAATTTGGACAATTACTCTAGTAGTTTGAACAATTGCAAAACATATGGATAGATTTAGAATGAAAAAATTCATAAAAAGGCCCTAAAAGCTTTAGTACATAAGAGTTTTTTCACATCAATTTCTGTTAAGGTTTGAATGAAATTTTCTGTGCTGGGAGTTCACCGAGTCGAAGCTTATAAAATGATATTTCTCTTATATAATTTTTTTCTCGTAAATTCTAAAAGAAAAATATTTTTT
>CM057821.1:70644033-70669033 GCA_030067965.1 Latrodectus elegans | reverse complement strand
TCAGAATTTTTTCCCACAATCGGCAGCTAGTCTTTTCATTCGTTTTTCTGGAATTGTTTCTCCCCTTCCCATTTTTCATTTTTCTTAAATTTATAAATTCAAATTCAGAGAAGGCAAATTAAAAAACCAAGCGAATGTATCACATGATCGAAAGAAAAAATTCTGTCTATCTTATTATTACTTAATTATATCCTTCTACAAAATTTTAACTGTTATTAGAATTTAGTGCTGCCATCTATTAGGAATAAATGAAACGTAAATTTTCCTTATAAATCTATGTGCTAATAAATTATAGAGAAAGCATATTAATCAACCACAATTATTACTGTAGACTATTACATGAACTACAAAATTAATTTGTAATTCATGATACAAAATATTTAAGTTTGTGTAATATATATAAAATACAAGATGCATTTGTATTGTAATATTACTAAAATTAGTACCAGTTTTATAGTTATTTAACTAATATTAACTCTTTCATACAGTCGAAGTCCAATTACTGCAAATCTACCATTATTTTACGTAATAAAAGTTGTTTAATAATTAAAATTTGGAAATGATCGTAAGCCAGAAATTATATAGCATTTTTAAAAACAATTTTAAAAGTTTTTTCCCAAAAATTTATTTAGGGATGTAATACAGAGAATAATGATTAATTAACCATCAACATATACACTTTAAATTCACTATATACATTAATAATTAATCACATCAATAATTAATTAATTATAAGTGTGTAGCATATTTTGATTAGCCATACACAAGCATTTTTATATTATTCCAAATAATCATAAGTTCAAACTTTCATGATATATTCGATACGTGTTTCATAATTTTTTACTTCATTTTCAAGCATACATATCTTTTCTGTTTCAAACTTTAATTTATGAACAAATAATAGATGGCGCCACTAATTTTATGAGTTGTTCGATTAGTTAACAAATGCTGCTTATTTTGTTTCTACATTACTGAGCAATAAAATTGCTTTTGAGAAATTTTTTGAAAGTTTCTAATTTATTGTATATATTCACAAAAAAAAAAAAAAAAAAAAAAAGTAGAGAGTTTTGAAAATCGTTGGAGATGGTTTAGAACATATAGATAGATTATACTGTTTCGAACAATCACTAGAGCTCTTCATCTAATGAGTTGTCGAAACTCTTATAACAATGGATATACCTTGATAGATAATGGCGTATATATGGATTTTAATTTATAGTTTGATTGAGACATTAGCCCCAAATTATTGATATCTGAAAGATTTAATATTTGCTAATAGATTTACTAAATTTGTTTAAGCACTCACTTATTAAATCATCGATATTAGTTGATATGGGAAAATTTAAAAATAATTTGTACCCCTATGGAAATTAGTTTGTGAAATTTTGTTGAAATTAAAACTAATTGATTAAGGAACCTTAAATATATTGTTAAAAAGTAATATTTGTAATTTTAAAACATCCGTTTAAATATTTTATACTTTTAGAATTATGCTATAAAATATTAGTTTGCTCATTAATTCCAAAAAGCAAAGGAAGTTCATAACTCTGGTAGTAATTACATATGTTACCCAAGTAAGAATCGAATCGAAATGAGTTTGGATGAGAGATAGGGGTGCATCATACGATTCAAATTTATTAATCAGGCACAGGTGCCGTATAGTTTCTGATGCCAAATTCTGAGATTGGATTTTTTGGCGGATTTTCTTATGTATCTGGCAACCTCCCTTTTATTACGTCATACATATGGAGACCTATAAGAATTATGCAGAAAATTCTTTTTTAGTAACCCTAGTATTTACGTCATCGAGCACGTCACGGTACGTCATCCTGGTAACATTTCTTCATCGCCAAAAAAATTCAGAATTTGGAAAATCATGGATTATACAGTACCTGTGCCATTAATTATATAGTGGCTTGCAAGTAGCGTCATGGCAATTTTTAGCAAATTATGTGTTCTTTTGTCTAAATTTCTGTCGAGACAAATAGTAAAAATAGTTAGCAATGTGAGATGTATATACGACGCACAAAGTCATGCATTATCTTGTTGGAACATGTCTCCAAGGGAGCACTGAAAATGTTGCAAATCCATGGACATTAATGCTCCAGTGACTATTATAATTGTGGCAATACGAACAAAAGGTGGTCGATGAATTAACTAGTGACTGTCACTCCAAATGGGGAATTGTATATTTATGATGACTGAAAATCGTCTACATTCATTTTTTTTTTTTTTTGGACTTTCCAAATAATGAGGTGTCTTTCATGACGTTGCTCTAAGTCCTAAATATTCTTGCAAAGATTTCAGTAATTTTATTTTGTTATTAAAATCGTCATTAGCTTCACCATTGTATTTTCGTCTTTATTGCAGCTTTAAGGGAAATTTCTTTTCCCTTTTCTGTAATATCAAACAAAATAATTGTATTTTCGAAATTTTGTTGAAATTTCGTTGAACTGAAGTGCAGCATGACAAGAGTGTCATCATTACGGGAAATTTTACAATCTATTATTTTGTCTATTTCTGCTAAGTGAAGATGCAGGAAACAGCCTAAACACACCATGTCTTAAAACCACAGTTATATGACGAGATCGATTTTTGAGCTTGAAATGTTTCTTTCCACGCCTGCAATAAGAGCAACATTAAATCCTATGCTAATTTTAGTCTACAAAAGCTCTTAAGGTGGGTTTTGGCTGGCTTACGCATGGAAATACTTGCCCTCCAACTGGAAAAGAAATACAAATGCAAGAATGTTAGGTTTTGACTGAAGTTATTTAAAAAGAGGTACGTGGTCAAATAGGTTACATACCCCATGCTATTTCTAGACCGAATAGTATTTTTTGGAAACGAAAAACACCAGTTCCCACAAGCTACTCTGTCCGCGATGTTTGATTTCAGTTACTGTTTGTTTATAAAATATTATTGTATGCCATTGTTTACAAAAAATGTTATACCATCTCTTGGATTGATTTTGCATATAAGTTTCCTATTTATAATTACATATTTTTCTTATATTTTTAAAATTGAATTTAGAATCAATTCTAGAACAAAATATTTTATCATTGCAAATTAACTGAAGGAATGATATTGTTAATGCCAATTTTAAAACAAATTTCATGCTTAAGGATGTTTTCAGTTGTTTCAAAGTAAGGAAAAATATTCAAAAATTATATTTAACCTCTTAGTAAATTGGATGTATAAAAGCATTTGAACGAATTATTTGAACGTAAGTTATAGTTTTAAATAGTAGTTATAACAATATTAACACAGATCAGATTGTAATTTAAATAAAATTATTACCTTATGGCATGTAAAAATATTCATAATTTAGCTATTTAACGAAATTGGTTCAAAAATTAAATTAAAACAAAGCTTTTAAAAATAATTTCAAATGTTTCTTCCAAGAAATTATACGCACGTTAAAAAATTTAATAAAAATTACTACTACAATCTGATATTTCCGACTATCTGAGGCAGGTGGCCCTTGAGAGAATTGGAGAAATACCGATGCGACGCCATACAGGTTTATACGGATGGCTGTAAAGATGAATTCAATCGTACTGGCAGCGGAATTTACATCAAACAGTAATATATTGTCTTAAGGATGAAAAAGAGAAATCCAGATTATTGCTCGGTGTTTCGTAGTGAGCTTATTGCCATAGAGAGCCCTGGACTCCCTGAATTCAATTCCTCATATAGCTGAGATTTGGATTCTATCTGGTAGTAAAAGTGCAATACAGTTTTTGGCCAGATGGCAACAAGTGAGAGACAGGACCGGGTTTTCAATACTTCAAATGTTAAAATGGATGTCCGTATCGCATCATATTCATCTACAGTGGATTCCATCTCACGTGGGTCTCAGAGGGAATGAGGTTGCGGACACTTTGGTCAAAGCTGGTGTGTCTGAGGACGGGGTGCCTTCGGCACCTTCCACATTTCAGGAGATTCATTCAAAGATTAAACACGAGAATAAAACCACTTGGATTGTCCCTCCTGAGCATCCTCTGCGCGCGTCCAAGTGCTTCTCTGGCTGCTGGTCTTAATAGACAAGAACAAACAGCTATTGCCCGTTTCAGAAGTGGCCATCTTAGTAACTTGAAATTCATCGAGGGTACGAAGAAATTCAGAATTTGATCCAAGTGATTAAATGAACAGGCCTCTCTAGAACATATTCTTCAATGCCTTGTTCTCTCCGGAAGACACCTGATGGAGAATCCATTTATTGTACTGGGATTTTTTGAAGGTGTACGCGCTCATGGACCTGGTATAGCGCTGCTGACCTCGGGGACATGCAACAACAACAACAACATTTAGTAAAAATTTTATTCATTAAAACTGAGCTATCTTTATTTGTTATGCAACATAATTCCTCACATACAATTTTAATATTCATTTAAATTGATTTTATATAGATTTTATAAGTTAAAAAATAAAAATCCTAACATGAAAACAAATCTCCACATCTTCCTAATGTTGAAGAATGCTTCAAATTACTCACCTGAAAAGAAAGAAAAGAATATTTCATTCATTTGTTTTTAATTTCAAGCACCAAATTAAATATTACGAAATTATTTACAAGCATTTATAGATAATTTACACCAGAACTCCCAGATTACAATTTTCCATGAAAAGTAAAAAATATAGTGGAATCAAAATCAACACATTAATCCCAGATCGGAAAAGTCTTATTTCTTGTGTAAAAAAATGCGTTTTTTCTTTTCTCACTTATTGACATGCTGAGATAAGTATGTAGCGTTTCAAAATGTCTTATTACGTTTTATATATGTGAAGTCACTTTATCATTACAAATTACACATATAATCATTTTATTCCTTTAACAATCTGACGATTTTTATTAACATGATGGCATGATAGGGCACGATTTTTATTAACATGATAGCATGATATTCAGCATGATAGGGCTTGGAATTTGTATTGCTAGTTTTTAACTTTTTAACCGCGATCATTTGCTACAATTAAAATTTATAGGGCTACAATTAAAAATATTTATACTTAGAATACAATAATTTGTGTGAGAAATTTTTATCAACATACTTAAAAATACACATCAATACCCATTGTTTTTAAAAGCGTTCGAAATGGATGCCACTAGGTTCAGCACTGGTACTGACTGGTACAAAAGACGCCTTAAATTGACATCCAAAAATTGCTATATCTGAGAAGAAAAGTGAGTTTAGAGGTAGAGCTTTTATTAGATTTGTTCGAGGGCAAGGTAACGAACTTACATCGTACTCATGAGAATGTGCGCGTTGTTCGCGCAAGAGGAAATAACGAACTGTTGGTTCTAAGAATCCTTAGTTCCACGTTATCGGTAATATGAGAACTGGTACGTTATCGATTCTACCAGTTCCAGGTATAGTATAAGTATCGATAACAGCAGACATGCGCATGGTGAAACGAAATAGACGGGTGATGATACAAATGCTGTAGAGAAATCTCTCTTTCCACAAGCAACCGTAAGCAAACGTCATTTTATTTGAAGAAAGTGCTTTATATATATGGTTATTTTCTTTGCGATTTTTCGTTTTCTTTTCAACAAAAAAATGAGAGTAAAATTATACACTTTTTTTGAAATTTTATAAGCACTTTCGCATTTTATTTCAAATACTACAAACACATTTGTTGTTATTTGTATAACTTTAGAATTGTAATGAAACTAAAGGTTATAGATTAATTGCTTAAATTAATTCATTTAATTGCTTTTGTGTAAATATTGTGGTAAAAAAAATACAAATAGAATATAAATTATCCAAACAAATTAGAAAATATAAATAAATCTGCTTAAGTAAACACACACACACACAAATGTTTACCTAGCAATTGTGGGTCCTTTAATAAGCTTGTTTGGGTCAGTGTCTGACACACGGGTTATAAGTTCGCCATCCCTAATTTAGAGAGTTTACCTTCGCGCCTTATACATAGGTTTATGCAAGACAATTCTTCCTACTTATTTATTTAAATGTAGGCATAACATTTTTTTAAATGTCTTAAATAAATATATATTTAAGCTCTTCTACAGTTATTTTTTGCTTACCATTAAATCCAAAAACCAATATAGTAATTAAATATGAAATTATTTATCAAATATTTTAATCAATTTTAGATTTGCATCGTTCTTTCTTTCGGATTTTTACCTTTTAATATATTATTCTCTAATTGTAATTGGTTTTTCTTCAAGTATAATTTAAAATAAGGATAAATTTGCTTTGTTGGCTGATAAAGGTATTGTGATAAATTATTTTTCTTAGCTAAAATTATTATTTTTTTCCAAATGTTTGGTTACTAGGAGTGCTTTTCTTTTTTACACTACAAGGGGTGAATTTGATGGCATCTCACGCAGTGGGATACTTAATGGACGTGTCCTGATAATCTTGGAAGTGGGAGAGTCTTCGTAATTCGGAGACAGAGAACAAGCAAAATGCCCACAGACTTGGCCTACCATTCACTGAAATATCATTTCTCTTGTAGAACATTGTGACCATGACTTGGTTGACATGCGCAAACCCCCATTAGCGAATATGATAAATATTTGGTTAGGTCGGGTATAGAACCTACTATCTTCTAGTAACAATAACGAAGCTTTCCTCAACCGGGTCATTGCAGCTCGATTTCCTAATGTTAAAACTTCCTAAAACATTGACCGATTTACATGAAAAGAGAATTCTAGAATTTACAAGAACACTATAAGTAAATAGTAAAATATGTATATTGTATGAGAATATTTTAATGAGAGTGTACGTCAGTTATTTCTAAATTGAGGTAATACACAAAATACCTACTTTTTGTGCATTCTGTGTCATGTGGACCAAGTCGGTAACTAATTTTACATGAGCATATCTTCTTACCGTTGGTGTCCATTGCACACGAGACTGCGTTTTTACCACAGTCACATTCTAGAAATAAAAGTATAATATAAACAAAAGTATAGAAAATTGAAGAGGAAAATAATAAAATGTGACGCAATGTAGAACGGGGTATCCACCGTAGAATAGTCTCAAGTTCCCATCAAAAAAAAAAAAAAAAAAAAAAAAAAAAATTACACGTTAATATACATTTGCAACATATTTTGGTAGGACAGATACGAATAATAAAATTTTTTATGTTGCTATTACTTATGACATTTAGTCACAACCAAGCTCGCCATGCCTTGGGTATGCGAATTTAAGTCAATAGGAAGCGTCTTTCGTTTAATCAGAACACCACAAAAGTGAAAGTACGATTTTTTCTTCAAATACTCTGATAGAGGGCACCACCAGAGGATCCACTCCCTCAATTTTGACATTGATCTGGAGGGGGAGGAAATTTTCTCCAGATCATTGCACCCATGATAGACCACAGGACTTTCGATTCCACAGATTTAACGAGCATGTATATCGCACGTACTCGGTGGGCATTATGAATCGAACCCCACCCCTAATCACTAGGCTACCACGGCCCTAAAATTTTTTATAAGTTTCATAATTATCAAACCATTGTTATTAGTATTATGATAAAAAAAAAAAAAATTAGTTTCTTTCTTTTGAAAGAAACTATAAATTTATTTCCACTGCAAAAGCCAAACAAAATAAAGGGAGAGAAAGATGATCTATAATCATATTTAGGTTATTTAAACTAAACTCCGAAGCACAACATCCCATGTGGGCCTAGGCCTAGGGGGCCCATAACTGTTTTCATGACCCAGGGCTCTGGGGTGCGAAGCATAAGTCCCAGTTAGGTGGTCAGCCTAACGTGGAACCCCCAGTGCTCAGTTCCCAAGCATGCTTGGTACTCAGTTTATTGACCCATTGAAGGGATGAAAGGCTGAGTCAACCTTGCTCAATTCGAGGATCGAACCACGGAAGCCTGAAACGCTGTCACTGAGCCACCGAGAGAGCGAGAGAGAGAGAGAGAGAAGAGAGAGTAAACAGTGTGAAATGTCTGCGAGAGAGAACCTTTTCTATGATAATGAAGTTGGATATCCTGATGTTTTGTGTTGAGGGAAAACTACCGGAAGAGGATCCTATCAGATTATGAAAATTATATTCCTTACGTTTCATGCATATGTTTCAATTATATTCTTGTGCATCTTAAGAACCAGCGTTTACAAAATGACATTTTGGAATATTCTATATAATTTTATTTATTTCTTTATTAAATACTTGCTAATTAGTATACCATCTTCATAGTATTAAATAAAATTTTTTTAAGGAAAATTTGTTTTCTTATGCATTTATCAACGAATATTGTCTTTTGAATAAGAGAATTAGAAGAAAATAATTTGGTAATTTTAAAATAAGTTTATAAAAATCTCCTTGGGTAGACATATCTAACTTATAAATTTTATCAATATATTTTTTTAACAACGGCAAGCATTTGGGTGACCAACCCATCGCCACAACAAGGCCGGAAACTGCTACTCATCCGTCGTTATACCGAGGGCACCTGGTAACCGAGTCACGGAGGCGAGTAGCATTACCCGCAACATACCACCCCAAATCCTTTTATAGGGTAGGCCGTATTCATACATCCTCACAGAAGAAAGGACAGATAAACACAGAGAGAAAGTAACATCCATACCTTAACCGGGATTCGAATCTGGGACCCACTACTCAGAAGTCAGGAACATTAACCATTCAACCATCGGTCGGCAATTTGAGCAATATGTGTGTGTTCACGACCTAATTATCAACAGCTTTTCTGCTACAAAATCAGATTATCTACCGAGCAATTAAAAAATAATTTGCTCAGCTCTGATTTGTTAGAGCTTTTTTTTTTCGCAATGAATATATTTAAGTTCACATTAAAATGAACTGTTATTTGTAATTTAATGGGGAATTTTGTCAGCAAATATGGAATATTTGATAATCTCACAAAATCTTATTTCCTAATTTAATTCCTCTATCGTCATTCCTTAGATTTTCAGACTCAGATTTAAAAAGAAGGAATAAATAATTTAGAAATAATTAATCATAATTAGAAATAGCTTATTTTTTTAAGCGAATGCCCTAAAAATAAAATAATTTTAATAATATGTACAGAGTAAGAGCGATCAGTTTGTAGTTCAAATTTCATTTATACGTAGTTATGTGTATCAGAATATCTAATGTAACAAAAATCAGTGCTCATATTACACCATTTACGTAAACATACTTTCGCATGTTGTGTGGCCAAAAAACCTTGACAGTTTGGGAGCATACCCTTCTGCACAAGTACACAATTTCCTGCCCCTCGAAGATAATATACACTTTAAAGAATTTGGTCCACAGTCACATTCTGAAAAAGAAACACATTTGCAACGTTTATCTATAGAAAATGTGATACTACCTTTATACACAGAAACAGTTTCTTATTAAAATTATTTACGTCTTATATCTAAATGTCGTAGATTTCAAAAATAAATGAAAATTTTTACAGAAACATTTAAAATTATTTATAACATAGATTAGTAAAAACTTATTGTCTGAAATATTTTTAAATTAATTGAATTTAAAGCTAACTTTTGATGAATTCGCTTCTCTTTCGAGAGTGGTTGGCATATTTTTGAGTAGAGATCGAGTGACGTCATCTTCAGGTACGCGGAGATGATGCTCCCTTTAAAGGAGAGGAATGCTAAGAGTTGGCCTGGTTTCGTTATTAAGTTTCTGTTTGTAAATAAATTGAATGTCCTGCTGTCCAGGGAACGGTGTTATTTAATAGTCACCACTATTCTACACATCATACAATGATAAAAATTCCTTCAATTACCACATTTCAACGGGGCGGGCGATAAAATCGCCAAATGTTACCACACACTAAGCAAAATATCACCAAACCAACTTTTTACTACAACATTTATAAACATTTTACCCTTTGCATCACTTTTAAACAATGCAAAATTCTTGTGATTTTGAAAAATTTTTCACTACAGATTATTGTGTTTTTAAACTATATTTCCTGCATTGGTGATTAAAAGTATCGATTAGGCGAGATCTCACCAAAAAAGTATATAATTCCAGTTACGAAATTCAGTTTTTTTTTATTCTTCTGCAGCTTTAATTTCTGATCTATTGAACTAACTTAAAATTGAGTATCGCATATTAATAAGTTGTGCAGTAGAAATTTGAGCGATTGTATAATTCCAAATTTGAATCTAGTGTTCCGAATTAACTCAAAACTTCAAACACCAAAACCACTATTGCTTAATATTCATATCATATTATTTAAACGTTGAAGTTTAGATATTTTAGCTAAAATATTTATAAGTTTGTGCTTATGTTAAAAAACTTGGCGAGTCACAGGACCGATATTTGGCAACTTTTCCCGCTAACTGAAGAATGACGTGCAACCGAAATTTGGTCAGAAAAATTGATGGATGTGAATTGATCCTGTCTAAAATGATAGCAATTGTGTAGAAAATGAGATAATATAAATTATTTTAAACCACCGTGTCTTTCGATATAATTAGAAAACATTAATCATCAAATATGCTATGGCCAAAACACATAAGAAATGATGGATATTTTTCTTAGAAATATTATAATGAAACAGAATGTAAAGAAAATGTAAAACAAGAAAGGAAATATACATTGCCTAATATTTGATAAGATATCGAACTTGTCCCAATTAAATTGCTATTTAAAAATCTTTTTAAAAACTGAATGCTTATGAAATTAAATAAAAGGTACTAAAATGCAAGGCAATATAGCTTTTAAATTACATCATTATATAACAAGAAGATTCTTTCTTTCTGATTCAAGTTAACTACAAAGTGAATGCTTTGTTTTGTCTTTTTTATTTTGCTTTTTTCTGTTTTATTTTCAACGTTAAGTTCAATTTTCAATTCCTCAATTTTGGAAGCGATATCGCTACTAATTTAAAAATGGAAAGTTATTTATTTAGAACCATAGTTAATTTTCATGGTTTTGAAAACTTTTACAAATGGAAAAAATTATAATTAAAAAATACATTGTTTATTACTGGTAAAAATATATCATGGATGGATTTTTTATCATCGCCGAAGACATTCAGACATTTCATGGTGAATTTCACTTTATTTGCTGCCGTTCGCAGAATGCTATTTGAAAGTAGGCACTATTCGTCGACAAGTCGGATTTACGATGTAACGTAGATGAAACGTAAAAATCTGACATTATGGACATTTTAAACCAATGAGCATTGTAATTTAGTGACGTAATCATGATCTCATTAGTGACGTAATCATGATTTAGTGACGTGCCATTGGATACACGTCTCAGTCACCTATTGTTCGCATTGACGGTGCTTTGAGCAGTGCACGTTACATTTCTGGTGTGTTACGACCCGTGGCTCTACCCTTTATTCGAACCCTGCGAAACCCTACGTTTAAGCAGGATAATGCCCGACCGCATGTTGCCGGTATTGTACTTACCTTCCTTGATACGGAACATGTTCGGCTGTTGCCCTGACCAGCACGTTCTCCAGATCTTTCACCAATAGAAAACGTCTGGTCAATGGTTGCCGAGCGACTGGCTCGTCACCAAACTCCAGTCACTACGATTGATGAACTGTGGCATCGCGTTGAAGCTGCATGGGCATCTGTACTTGTACATGCAATCCAATCTCTGTTTGACTCAATGCCCAGGCGTATAACTGCTGTTATTACTGCCAGAGGTGGTTGTTCTGGGTACTGATTTCTCAGGATCTATCGAGCCAAATTTTTTGAAAATTTAATCACTTGTTATTTCTAGTATAATTTATTTGTCCAATAAATATCATTTTGTTATCTGCATTTCTTCCTGGTGTAGCAGTTTTAATGGCCAGTAGTGTATTTGCTGAATTTGAAATAGTTTACTCGTTGTAAATTTTGTACATAAATATGGAGTATTATAAAATGTTATATATAATTTAGGAAAAGAAAGTATTCTTTTCCTTGTAGGTTTTTTTGATGGCAAACTTTTAGCAAGAATGAACAAATTAATAATTGATTGATCTGCACGCAGAAAAAATAACATACCTTAAAATTTTAAATAAACATACCTTCACAAGTCTGGTCGCCATGGAACAAAAGCCTTTTGGGGGAATACCCCTCCTCACAGGTACATTGCTTCTTATTTAAGTCGTTATATTGACAGTGTAAAGAATGCGGTCCACAGTCGCATTCTAAAAATGGAAATTAATTTCAAATTAATACATTTGAACCCAATAATGAAATTTTAGTATATCATTATTTAACAAATTTAACTCTTATGTATTTGCGTCACCACAGCCAATTTAGCTGCAAGCCGAATCAGCGCCACGGGCTTCAGGCCAAGAAGAAGGCAGTGACAAGAAGATATTCTTACTCCTGTGTTTTATTCGAAAAGAATGAATTCATTATTCTTAGAAAGTAGTTTATACTGAATCTGAATGAGAATCG
Source organism: Latrodectus elegans (assembly GCA_030067965.1). Classification (NCBI taxonomy): domain Eukaryota; kingdom Metazoa; phylum Arthropoda; class Arachnida; order Araneae; family Theridiidae; genus Latrodectus; species Latrodectus elegans. Next base: position 70,656,663 of record CM057821.1, on the reverse strand, counting down.
GATTTTTCTTCTTCCTAACTCTGTCGCCATATGAAATCGCAAAAGCACAATTGCAGATAATAACGGGCAGACGATGCTATTCCTCCATTTGTCACTAGAACCGCACTCTTTCAACATTTTGCGTGTGGACACTCGTTTCGGGATAAGTAAAATATTTGGCCATCAAAAGTATCCCGACTATATATAAATTCTGTAATCGGAATAGAATCTGTAATCAGAATAGAATCTACTTTTATCTCCGATGTTTTGAATAATTTTTTGAAGAAATATTGAATCTGATCAATAGCAGGAACGAATTTCGGTTTGGCTCAAAATTGGCAGCAGGGACGCTAGTTAGTAAGAACCCCAGATTTTTCTACAATAATATCAGAATTTGGTCGGCAGAACTGGAATAGAATATCTGATTCACAGTCACATTCCGAAAAAAAAGGCCATTACAAACTGAAATATTTGAACAGAATGGTAAAATAAGAATCTTATTATTTTACAAGTGCCACTACAATAATATCAGAATTTGATCGACATAATTTGAATTTGTTATTGGTCCACCTATCATTCAGAGAAAAATTAATTCATTTGAAATACATGATAAAATAAATATCCCATTATCTAACAGATGTTTCTATAATATTTGGATTTGATTCACAATTTGAATTCAGATAATATAATTTGGTCATTTCTGAAAAGTAATACATTAATGCATTAGAACAATAAGAGTATTTCATTATTTAGTAAACATCACTATAAAAATACCAGAATTTAGACTACAAAATTTGAATACATTATTTCCTCCACAGTCACATTCTGAGAAAATATGATTACAAATAAATTATATATAGTAAAAATATAATAAACAAATTCCATTTACGAATATATAATAAACACTTTATAAAATTATAATACTACTATAAAATTTAAGAATTGCTTAAATTTTAGACAATAAAATAAAGAATTCTGACACAAAATTTAAGAATTCTTAGTAAAAAATATGTGTTTATACAACTTCAATTTCATATAAAATAGAAATCGCCAATTTTTATGAAAATGGGTTTGAACAATTAAACATTTAAATACATTTCTAACCCAGTAGTAAAATATATAAATAAAATTCTTACTTTCGTTTTTATTTTTCGATTTTTTCCAAATGAAATATCTAGTAAATATCACTGATATCGAATATCACAAAAATAATTTTAAGGTATCAAATGCTAATTTTGAAATGCAAATGACACCAGTTCGAACTATAAATATCGTTATTAAAAAAATGTCGCTTATAAATAAATTCCTTCGCGAATATCAATTTGTATTTGAGGCTGAATTCTCTAGGCAAATTTTTTTGGTGATGAAAGGAATATACAGACATTTTATTGTTTTTCGCCACTTATGTCTCTGTGACTGTTATGCTTGTTTTAGTATCAGATAATTATTGTTAAAGTGGTACTCAGAAGAATTAAAGAACAACATTTGTTTCATAATCAAATCAGCTGAAGAAATCCATTAACAGGGCCTACTTATATTTTAATATATCCAACTATTAATATTGATAATTTAAATTTACTTTTTATTTAATAAATCATTATGGGACAAAATGTATTACATATTTAATAGACATCCTGTATATTCAAGTATATAAAAAGAATCATGTATATGAAATTACATATTTCATATATATGAAAAGAAATATGTATATAAATATGGAATTTGAAATTTGCTCGAGCAGGGAAAATTTGGTATATAAATTTGTTATATGGAAAGAATTATGTATATAAATAAAGAATTTGAAATTTTTTTTTTTTTTTTGCTTGCACAGGGGAAATTTTGTGTATAAATTCGTATACAAAATGTCATATAATTTAGGAAAGCGAAAAGCATTCTTTTCCTTTTAAATTATTTTTTTCATGGCAAAATTTTTGAAAAAAAAAATGATTGATTAATCTTCTTACAGAAAAAAAACCTCATTTTTAAAAATAAATAATTGCGAAACAGTATTCATATTATGTGTAATAATCTAGCAAAGCTACACTTTTAGGTATATGTATGCTTCATAATATTATACACGTGAAAAAATACTGATTGCATCACTCCATTTTAAGTAGATCTACCTGCACAGGTCTCGTCGAAATTCAATAGTCTTTTTGGGGCATAACCCTCCTCACAACTGCATTGTTTCTTCTTAAAATCGTTGTATTTACAATGTATAGAATGTTTCCCACAGTCACATTCTGAAAAAAAATAAATTAATTACAAACTAATACATTTGAAACGAATTATGAAATAAATATTTCACGATTTAATAAATTTAATACTCATGAATCAGTGTCACTGAAGCCAACTTTGCCCCAGGTCAATTTGGCTCCGCAGGAATCAGACCAAGATATTGTCGATAACCATTGTAAGCAATAACAAGAAAAGGTTCATACTCACATGTTTTATTTGAAAAGAAATCAGTCATTTAGACAATAAATCTATATTGATTTGAAAAAAAGTTTGTTCTTGCTCCTGATCCAGTTGTCATACGAACTCGCACAAATGCTGTTCTAAATGATGTCACGCTTATACCCAACGTTTCCTGTTCCTCCATTTTGTACCCATGTCCTCATTTTTTTTCTAAATTTTGCTTATAGACACTGAATTTTGCATGTGGAAAATGATGTGAAATGAGCAACTTATCAACGCATATAGGATAAAATATAAAATGAGGAATTGTCAGAGTGGGTAACATTCGCACAGTTATTGCTGCTAATCATTGAATGTCGCAAGGGACTCCTGTAAATACAGAGAAGACGGCGTGAATAAGATTGAATTTTAGATTGGTCTTTGAATGAAGAAACCAGTCTCTATTTTGTTAGTCTAGTATGCTTTCCAGAAATCCGAATAATCTGCGATATTTTTAATAATTTTTTGAAGAAGGATTGAACCAGATCTATCAGGAACCGTTTTCGAGTTTTGGTTGATTCGTTTTGGCGCAAAATGGTATGCGGTGACGCTAATGTATATAAGATCGCCAAATTTTTCTGCGATTATAATTTGGTTCACTGAATTGGAATTGAGAATTCGGTTCACTGTCACATTATGAAAAATATTTAAATACAAATTTATATATTTGAATCGAATTATAAACTAAGTATCTATTAATTAAAAAAAAATTCTCTGTGATAATACTTGTATGTTTAAGTTCTCATTACGGAAAAATAATGAGTTTTATTTTTAATCTAACAGAATACATCCGTTGACTTCTCCAACAGTGGCGATGTGATATGTAAAACAATAAACTTTCAAATGGAATAATATCCCTGAAAATTGCAGGCTATGTCTGGGTTTGTTCTAAGATTATAAATGACAAAAATCATTTACCTTCAAGGACTACATTGCTGCACTCGTTAAGTGCACCATAAAGTAAAATACTATCAATTCTGCCCCTTCAAGTGCCGAAAAAAGAAATATCCTAATGTTTGTAAAGTTTGCAATCGATTTTCGAACATTTTCATTAAATATGGGAAATACATCATATGCATTCAAATATGCCTTGAAGCATTAAAAATTAAATTAATTCTTATCAACTAATTCAGAATACATTTTATTCTAAATAGCAACAAATACACTTAAGCCACCATTGTTTTATTTTGAATTAATTTAGTTTTTCTTTACTTATTAATTGATCTGCATAATTTTCTCAGCAGTTATTAAAAGCAAAAATATCAGTTATGTTTCTTAAACTTCATTTTATAATTCTTCGTAACATGCAAGTAAACGTTACGCAAAATTGAAGCTAATCCTCATAATCCTGAGGCGCAGCATGTCCATTTTTGGACTTTGCGCCATGAAACCCAACCAACTAATAATCCTGAAAATCATACAAATAACTAAAACTTCTTTTTCGAAATTTTGATTGAGATTGAGTAAAGCATAAATTAAAAGTCATAATAAATCGGACAATAATAAATGCATGTCATTGAATCTTTAATTACTCATAAAAAAGATTCCTTATTATATTCTTCTATGGATAGTAATTCTAAAATATTTTTAATAATTTGTGTACATTCAATATTATGTGAAATTCACAAGTTTGTATGCTTTTTGTATATAAATGTTTTAAGTTAAAAACTTCATATATAATTTTAAGCAAAAAAGGTGAAATACATAAAATAATGACCTATCTGTATTAAAAATAATGTTAATAACACATTATATTTTCTATTATATTTAAATAATATCATTTTAAAAATCTTACTTGTTTATATTAAATTTAAAATAGGGAGTATATTATATTATACTATATTAAAAATAGTATATATTTTACCTGCTTTAGTTGGAGGAACTTCAGTTGATTCGGAAGCATTTTTGTAATCTAATTCGGTAAAATTTTCTGGGAATTCCTCAATAAATTTATTTGGCTCATTTGCAGCAACTGGCGACGCAAAACTGGCAAAAAGTACACAGAAAATGATAACTGCCTTATAGCTATGCCACATCATTAGATAACAAAAAATAATACAATTTAGGTTAAAAAAGTAATTTGAATATTTTTGGTTAAAAGAGTTTAAAAACGACTTCTTATAATATAGCGAACCTATTTGACAGAGATTGAAAATGAAAGAAGAGAACACGTTTCATAAACGTCTATTACTAATTGATAAGTCTGATAAATGTATCATAATAAGTTATCTTTTCTGATATTGAAACAAATTCTACTTTAGGATTCTTTTCAGTTTGTCGATAACAAATTGATATGTCATATAATTGATATAAACATGTATGACACATAAGAGTCGATGAAAACAAGCAATATTTAATTCTCAGCATCTAAAAGTGTGACTATAATATTTTGTAAGATGTATTTTCTAATTATTATAACTAAACATTTTTTTCTAAGCATTTTACTACACTAAACATTTTTTCTTCTTCTTTTAAATAATGGTATAGTTTAAAAAAATTTTTTTATGTGAATCGATAGCAGCTAATTACATAAATCGCTTTTAAGTGAGTTAGTTACATAGTATTGTGTCAAATGGTAATCCATTTATAAAAAGAGCAACAAGAACGGAGATAAAAAGGCAAAGTAAAATCCAACATAGTCCTTTTCTAGGAGTATGTAGCCAAAGATAAGGAGTCAAGTCAAATCAAACGTAGTTGAAGTCAAAAGAAACGTATCAATAATGGTAGATCTAAGAAATTAATTATCAGCCCAAATTTTGATTGGGAAATGTTCCTGAAAACTTAAACTGAGTTATTCGAGGAAGGATACGCTTTCTCTAAAATTTTCTAACTGAATCATTTGCTGTCTTTTCGTGTAATTACACTACTGGCCATTAAAATTGCTACACCAAGAAGGCGACATGCTACAGACGTGAAATTTATACAAAAGGAAGAAGGTGCTGTGATATGCAAATAATTAGCTTTTCAGCGCATTCAGACAAAGCAGGCGCCAGTAGCGACACCTACATTGTGTTTAAATGAGGAAATTATTCAGCCGGTTCCTCATACACAAATTGCATTTAAACGTTGTTGCCTGGTGAAAAGTTGTTGTGATTCCTCGTGTAAGAAGGAGAAATGCGTACCAGAACGTTTCTGACTTTGATAAAGGTAGAATTGTAGCGTACCGGGATTGCGGTTTATCTTATCGCAGTATTGCTGCTCACGTCGGTCGAGATCCAATGACTGTTAGCAGAATATGGAATCGAAGGGCTTAGGACGGTAATACGGAACGCCATGCGGGATCTCAACGGCCACCTATCACCAGCAGCCGAGAAGACAGGCATATTAACCGCATGGTCGTAATGGATCGTGCAACCACGTTACGAGCCGTGAGTCAAGAAACGGGGTCGTTTGGAAGACAATAAGTGTCTGCATGAACAGTTCGACGACGTTTGCAGCAGCATGGACTCTCAGCTCGGAGACCATTTCTGCGGCTTCCCTTGACGCTGCGTCATAAACAAGATCGCCTTCAATGGTGTGATCAACGACGAACCTGGGCGCACGAATGGCGAGACGTCATCTTTTCAGATGAATCCAGGTTCTGTGTACAGCATCATGATGGTCCCATCCGTGTTTGGCGGCATCGTGGTGAATGCACACTGGCAGCGTGCATTCGCAATCGTCATACTGGCCCATCACTTGGCGTGATGGTATGAGGTGCCATTGATACACGTCTCGGTCACCTCTTGTTCGCAGTGACGGTGCTTTGAATAGTGCACGTTACATTTCTGGTGCGTTACGACCCGTGGCTCTTTCCTTTATTCGAGCCCTGCGAAACCCTATTTTTCAGCAGGATAATGCACGACCGCATGTTGTCGGTATAGTACGGACCTTCTTTGATACGGAACATGTTCGGCTGTTGCCCTGGCCAGCACGTTCTCCAGATCTTTCACCAATAGAAAACGTCTGGTCAATGGTTGCCGTGCGACTGGCTCGTCACCAAACGCCAGTCACTACGGTTGATGAACTGTGGCATCGTGTTGAAGCTGCGTGGGCATCTGTACCTGTACATGCAATCCAATCTCTGTTTGACTCAATGCCCAAGCGTATAACTGCTGTTATTACTGCCAGAGGTGGTTGTTCTGGGTACTGATTTCTCAGGATCTATATCCAGCCAAATTTTTTGAAAATTTAATCACTTGTTATTTCTAGTATAATATATTTTTCCAATAAATATCATTTTGTTATCTGCATTTCTACTTGGTGTAGCAATTTTAATGGCCAATATTGTATTTTTGGTTGGTGTTTACAAGGAAAGGAAAGTCACAATGAAGTCTCTCTATCATTCAATGTTGTTGTATGGGAAGATTTAATTTCTAAACAAATAACAAAATTTTGGAGCATAGAAAATTCAGGACTTATTAGTGAGAAAGAAAATTTAGATTCAACCGAAAATGAAGTAATTAAGCATTTACAATCGAATATAACATACGAAAACTCTCGCTACAAAGTTAGATTGCCTTGGAAATGTGACACTTTAGATTTGAATGATAATTGGAAATCGCAAAACAAAGGTTCGATCGTCTTAGGAAACGGTTTATAAGAAATCCTTGAATACCAAAATGAATACAGGATTATTTAAATCAAAATATCATTGAACCAGTGACAGATGTTCTAGGTGAGGAAAACGTTACATTTTACTTGCCACATAGAGAAGTAATACGTGAGGATCGAACCACGAGCAAATTACGTATCGTCTTTGATGCGTCATCGCATCCCCCAGGCTCGACTTCTCTAAATGACAGTCTTTATGTTGGGCCAAATTTATACCCTGAGATATTCGACATCCTATTAAGGTTTAGATATAATCCTGTTGCATTTACTGCAGACATCAGACAGGCTTTTTTGCAAATTGTCAGATGAAAGAGACCGAGATGTAACTAGATTTCTATTCTCCGATTTTCCCTTTGATGAAAACATCCCCCTTAATATATATAGTTTTACTCGAGTGTTATTTGGGGTAAACAGTAGCCCGTTTCTCTTACAGCGACTATTAGACACCACCTGAAAAATTGTAGAGAGGTCTATCCTGCAACTGTGGAGCTTTTAGATGAGAATATTTATGTAGATGATGCAATCGAAAGTTAGCTGACAGTCAGAGAAACTTTAACTACAACTCTAGAATCGATCAAAATTTTCAAAGAAGTTAGTATGCATTTGCATAAGTTTCTGTACTAACTTAAAAGAATTAAATGAATTGTGGATAAAGGAAGGTGTTATTTCAGATGAAGATCGCGATTCCTTTTATAAAGAAAATCTCCTATTTAAGGTGTTAGATATGGATAATTCCAACGATCTGTTGTTTTGATGTTCGAAGCATATTGTCATTTTTGTCTAAACCTATAAAAATGAAAAGATTTATACTACAGGTGTTAGGTCGGATTTTCGACCCTCTAAGAATTTTGGGACCTTTCACTGTTAGTATAAAGTGCTTGATTCAAAAGATCTGGTCATCGCGTATAGATTGGGATGAACCACTACCAGTACATTTGACTTCCCAATGAAGAAGCTGGTGTGAGGAGATTCCTCAAATGGCCAAATTATCTATCCCTCGTTATTACTTTTTCAAATTCTTGAACTTTGATGTCCAAAATATCGAACTTCGCTGTTTCTCAGACGCAAGCACGAAAGCATATGGTACAGTTGCCTACTTACGTTTCACAACAAGCAATATTGAAATTAAAACTGCCTTCGTTGCTTCTAAAAACAGGGTAGCTCCACTAAAATCTCTCACTTTGCCTAGGTTGGAGTTGATGGGAGCATTATTGTCAGCAAAGTTAAGTAACAATATTTTAAAATCGATAAAGTTAAAAGTACCATGCTTTTTTGGACAGACTCGACAATCGTTTACTTTTGGATAAGAAAACAACCCGAATCCTGCAGGTCCCGGTCTAATTAGCCCTCGTGTGCAAAAAATGACCGTTAAGCGACAAACAAACAAAACAACCTGAATCCTTTAAACCCTTTGTGAAGAATCATGTCGAGGAAATTCAAAAATTAACCTCACCTCAAAATTGGCATTATTGTTCTGGCGTAGACAATCCTGCAAATCTCGTATCTCGGGATCGAAAATCTCTAAATTAACGGATGAACCCATTTGGACCCAAGGTCCAAAGTGGCTTCAGCTCTCTCCTGATCTTTGGCCGAAATTAGATCTTACAGATACAATTGATGAAGCCAAGCTTGAATATCGAAAAATATCTACAGATGTATATCAGCTTGAATGCACTGTCGAAAATATTGATAACCTCTTTGACGTTTCAAAATATAGTGATTTAGAGAAACTGTTGAGGGTCACCGCTTGGATAAAACGCTTCGTTTCAAGATTGAGAAAGTGTAGTAGTGTTGAGGGAATTCTAAAAACAGAAGAACTACTAGAAGCTGAAAATTTCTGGATTCGGACTGAACAAAAAACATTTTTTGCCGAAGAATATAAATCCTTGGAAGAAGGTAGACCGATTGACAAGAATTCCCCTCTGTACAATCTTGTCCCATACATTGATGAAAAGGGAATCATGAGATTAGGAGGAAGATTAGAATTTTCTGACTTTATCCTTGATAGTAAAAAATCCAGTAATATTACCTAAAAATTCTAGATTGACCTATTTAGTTGTACGTAAACAACACGAGAAGATAATGCATGGAGGGACTGCTGCAACTCTGGCTAAGGTTAGATCTCGTTTCTGGGTCCCGAAAGGACGTCAGTTAGTCAAAAAGGCGATAAAAAGTTGTTTCATTTGCAAAAAATATTCAGCCAAACCTGCAAACCAGATGACAGCACCCTTACCCGAAGACAGGATCCTTGAATCACCCCCATTTTTTGTTTGTGGTGTTGATTTTGCTGGACCAGTTTACGTAAAGAATTCAAAGGATACTCAAAAATGATACATCGCCTTATTCACATGTGCAGTAACCCGAGCCTTACATCTGAAAGTAGTTTCAAATATGTCGACAGATTCATTTTTACTTGCATTTCGCAGATTTTTAAGTAGAAGGAGAAACTGTAAAATCATCTATTCTGATAACGCTAAAACCTTCAAAAAGGCTAAAAAAGAAGTTGAAAATTTTTCTAGAATTTTAGAAGATGATGTGTTTAAGAATTTTATTGCCAAAGAGAGAACTCAGTAGATTATCATTGAACGAGCCGCATGGTGGGGAGGCTTTTATGAAAGTCCCGTGAGATCCGTCAAAAACTGTTAGAGGAAAATTATGGGAAAAGCGTTGTTAACCTTCGAGGAAATGTCTACTCTACTCATCGAGATAGAAACTGTTCTTAATTCACGACCTTTGAGCTACGTTTATAATGAGAATGATGAGCCACAACCCTTGACTCCAATGCATTTCCTGAACTTTGGACAAAGTGATCCTAAGTACCCTCTAACTTTCGCTGATATTATCAATAGCGAAACAACAAGAAAGACTCTCTTAAAAAGAAAGCGCTATCAGGAATTGCTGTTAAAACAGTTGTGGAGTAAATGGAAACAGCAATATTTGTTAGACCTTAAAACTGCCCATTCTTTAAAAAATTTTCAACCCGAACTAAAATTAGGTGACGTGCTGATTCAAGGAGATAACAAAAACAAACTGTTATGGAAACTAGGCAGAATTATTAAAGCTGTTCCTGGACGTGGCGGTAAAGTCCGATCCTATGAATTAAAAACCGAAAATGGGACTTTGAAACGAACCTCACAACATTTATATCCTCTTGAACTATATTGAACACACACTAACATTTCATATATCTTTTTTATTTTATTTAAATATTGAATTGAATAATTTGAATTTGTTTAATAATTTACTTTCCTTTATATTTGTATTTATTTTGATAATATTTCTTTTTAATTTTTAATTTGTTAAATGCTTTCCTATTTGATTTTTGGATAAAATTTTTTATGTTTCTTGTATACTCTAGATATTGAAAAGTATTGTGGTAATTGATGTAATTTAATTCAAGTATTTACCTTACTATTTTTTTTTTCGTACTGCACTTTTGAAAAATCTGATTGACAGAAATTTTGCTTCTTAGAAGTGTGAATTTTTGTTTATGAATTTATTTGAATAGATGAACTCCTGTCAGAGTTCAGGTGGGGAGTATGTGGCGAAATATTTGTTTGTTAACTTTTATTGCCAACAGATGGTGCTATAAGCGCATGTTGGATTTTATATTCATTTTGTGATAGTTGAAAAAAGAATGTTTTAGTTTTTAGAATTTGTTCGATTGTAATATGTGCGTATAAGTTTTTTTTAAAGGGATAAATATCTTATGATGTTTTATTCTATTGAATTTAGATTTTTAGAGGCTTTCAGCCTATTATTTTTATGTAATGCATTTATTAAAATATATAGAAAATTATTCGAGCTTTTGCACCTTTAGTTATTGAAGTTGTTCTCAATTCTTAGTTTTGATTTTTTAGTTGTTAGTAGAAAAGAGTAAATCTTTTAGAATATTTATACCCTAAGTAGACGATCAATTTCGGTTTTGATTTTATTCAAAATCTAATTCTGACCAATGGCGACATCTGCCATTAAGGAAATTTGAACTATGCAAAAAATGGGAGGATGTCAGCCCAATGGTCTTAGAATGGCACCCAAGCAAAGCTGATGTCAATAAGGTTAGGCATCTTTACAACGACAATGCTATTTATCACTTCCGGAAAATCGTGAAAAAGAGAGAAAAGCAATCCACATCAGACATGTTATTTAATTTCCCGTAAGCAAAAAAATGAAAAGGGGTGATTAATATGCAAGACAATATGTATGCATTATTTTTTTTAATAAACTTACTAAGAAATTATACATACTTTTTTTAATTTTTAGGTTCACTAGGTGAAAAGGGGTGATTAATATGCAAGACTATATGCATGTACTATTTTTTTTAATAAACTTACTAAGAAATTATACATACTTTTTTTTAATTTTTAGGATCACTAGAAGGATCACCCCTTTCACTTTTAGAATCACCCCTTTTCTAGAGAATGAATCGATTTCACAAAAAACCTATGGTAAATCGATGATAGTGAATATAGTCTTGTAAAGGGTTATGTTCTTTAATCGATCACCTACTATTCGTGGTAGAAAGTTCACCATTGCTGAATGGCCGAACAGAGCTTTTTGGAGCATAAACTTCCGGGTTCAATTCCAGCAACTGTTGAGGAATGAGAGATGGAGGTTGCGCTTCTGCATTTATGTAAGGTGAGGTAGGTGTTTGGGAATTTTCTTAATATATAATGCAGGAATAATTAATGCAGGTTTAATGTAGGGACCATGTGTGAAAGTCGGTCTTTTCATTCTGAGTGATTGCGAGTTTGAAACTAGATCCAGCTGTTAGCAATCACGTTGAAAAGTCCTATGCTCTGCAGAATCCAGTGTTTCCTTAATAGAACCACCTTTAGAACACTTTCAATTATTACTACTAAATGAATTACATGCATTTAAAATTATAAATATTATGATAAACATATAAATAAAAATAATGAGCATAACGTTCGCTGGTGCTGTTGGTATCTCTCAACAAAATCTTAATATACTTCTAAGCTAGCAAATAAAATATTTCAAGAAAAAAAAATTTATGATTTTGGATTGGGCTGGGCATTCTTCTGATGTAAATACCATTGTAATTTCGTAGAGTATTTTAAAGAGACGTGTCAGTAGAAACAATGTAAGTATAGAACAACATAAAAAATATGATAATCAAACTGCAATTTTTTGAAAAGAAATATTAAAAGTCAAAATATTGGGGTTTTGCACAAAATCAATTGATTTAATTGATTGGATTTTGAGGTAAACTTGACTTACTCCTTTCCCGTGAGATTCTCGAGCGATATATGCCATATTATGTCATCCAAGTATTACAAGTAACAAATTGGCAATCGAACTTCACTACTTTTTTCTTGTCGTTTCTATAGCAACAGTTCTTTCAAATTTAACTACAGTTTCAGGGATTTTCTTTGACAATGGATGCTTTTTGAAGATTCCAATTCTATTTTGAATGGAAGTTTTACTGTTGCTTCATTTTGAGCTGTTTTATTTTGGGGAGTGCCTCGTAAGTTTTCGTTTGTGGAGGTTTATCTTCTAACATATTGTTTGTAAATCATAGCTTACACCTATCGATTGATATGTTTGCATCTTTATTTCCAGATTTTATTGTAAAAATTA